>VXBT01006889.1:66532-245622 GCA_013400235.1 Oriolus oriolus
CAGGCTTGGCCCAGCAGGGGCCCGGCCCGGCCCAACGAGGGCCCCGGCCTGGCCACCCTCCGGTGAAAACCGGAAAAGAAGCCAAAATTCTCGCCTCTGTGCTGCTTTTAGATATGCAAAATTGCGGGAAGCGATTGGCTCAGAACTTTGTCACTCAACTCAGGTTCAAACCACAACAAGAAGCAACATTAAATACCCCTTTCTGAGTAGAAAAATAGGATTCTCATGAATATATTTCACTGAAAATCAGTGAGAGTTTATCTGGAAGGAGATGTAACAGACACATGTTTTCTTCAGTAGCAGAAATGAAGGTGAGAGTAGAAACATTTGTCTTGTCAAATTCATTTATTAATGAAGTACAAACCGGGGGGCTAAGAAAATCACAGCCTGCTTTTTTTTGTGAGACTTGTAAATATTTTTTGATTTTCATGTGCCTTCTGCCTTTGAGTTTTTAGGTGGTATTTGCTTAGCATTTTCAGCTTTTCTATGTTTAGACTTTTTATTCAATCATTCGTTTATTTTTAAATGACAGTGGATATCATATAATTAACCAATACTAGGAGCTGTAATTTTACAAAATGGAAGCAAGAGTAGGAATTCAAGTATTGTTAGTGAGTCTCATTAAACAGTATCAAAGAGCAGTCACATGCTCCGGCAGCCCAAAGCAGCCCAAGCGGAAATCTCTAAAACATGAGCTGGGTGGGTTGGCTCTTAGAAAACTTTACAACACCCACTCAATTCATTCTAAAATGAAATTAGAACCTTATACGAGGTGTTTGTTCTCAGGAGATATTCTAAAAAAGGAACAGACTCGCAGGTATCATAAAAGAGAACACTTCAACTGAACAGTATTTCACAGAATATGTGCATAATTTTAGTAACGGTATGCAAAAGCAAATATTTAGCAAACGATTGCTTTGATGGCTCACTCAGAATTTGGGAATATGCAGCCTAGATCTGCATTTGACATCTCTATGCACAGCAGTAGGAATTCTAAAGGCCGTGTCATTTTCAGCTTTTTTCAAAGAGCAAGCAGCAACATTAAAAGCTATAGCCAGCCAAATTTAGTGTGATAACCCATCACTAGTTTTATTTTAAATCATTTGATTCCAGAAATTGGCTCTTGATCTAACACAAATCGAAAGACCATAATATTCCCATGAACCAGAAAATCTCATCCTTCTTACACTCTATTCAACAAATATTTCCTAGTTATTATAAAGAAATATTTGTTCCATAAGCAGGAAATATAAGCTGAATATGGGGGCATTGCTGCAGGATATTCCAACCATGAGTTCCACACCAACACAGTACCACCCCAGGATTACAACTGCACCCTGAGTTGAGAGAGATTGGTCTTACAGCTGAGCAAGAAATAAGTGAACAAAAGACTGAAAATAACCAAAATAAAACCCTTTGAGAATAGGACTGTATAAATAGAGCTTGCAAGAGATCAATCACAAAAGCAGTGCAAAGAGTGACTCTCCTGAAAAAATGATATTGCTTTGGTTCAGACATGCTAGAGCTACCAAAGTTTCAAAACTGGTATTTCAGAAGTGTTTTTTAAAATCTTTGAAATGCATCATCTGCACCTAAAAAGGAGAAGATTCCTTTGAGAAAATATGAGATAGAAATTTCTTGTGACCTTGGATGTCTACCTATGCTTGATATAACAGCGGGTTGCATTCTTAAGAAGCCCATAGAGGATATTTTTGGTAGCATAAGAGAATTTTTTTTAAAATTCTGGTAAACATGTTGAGTAATAGTTCAATGGTCAGGCAGTTACTGAAAGAGGTTTACCAGACTTAAAAGATTTAACTTCTCTGACAAGTGTATTTCTTGTTAAAGTTGAAATCAATTTAAAATCTCTTAAAATGACTGCTTAAGCACCCCAGGATAATACAAGTATGTTATTTTCAAAGTCTGATGAGGGAACTTCTAATGTTCTACTGTTTTTAATAGGCAGCAAAACAATCTGCACATCCTAGAGACAATTCATGCAAATTTTCTGTGTGTCTATTTCAGCTAAATTATTTTGTTACACTTTTCACTATTTATATATTTCATCTTAGATTTCTAACTCCTACTCAAGCATTTTCTATAAGCTTCAAATATGGCCTTTCAGTTTTTAAACTTCATTTTCTTGTAAAACTTTATGGCTCCATGTGGAACGTATTAAATTTTCTGCCTGTGTAGTCTGCAAATAATTTCTTTTTGTTTACTTTAATTTATCTTTAAAAATAATCAGTGAATTAAAAAATTGTGAGCTCAACATGTTCAATACTCTAGCATGAATTTCAGAGAGCTGCATCAGTCTCTTTTGGCCCCTGCTGCCAGACCAAGTGTGTTCTGCTCTCTCCCACCCGGAAGCACTGAGCACTCCTCTGTATCAAAGCCAAGCTTTGAAATGGCTTGTTTTGTTCTCTAAGCTAGAAATAAAGGCAAACACCAGTAAAACAATTAGCTTGGAACAGGTCTTGTGTGTGTTTAAAAATATTGTTTGTTGACAAATTCCAAAATGAAACTCTTGCTATGTATCTTGGTCAAGTAGTATTAAGAGGCACATAAACCAGACAATTTGGTAAATCATGTTCCGCTGTAAAAGAAAAGTTGTCATATGTGAATGATGAAGTGGTAGTACCAGAAATATAATCCTACTTTACTTTCAAGCAAAGTAAAGTAATTACTGACTTTGAAAATTGCAAGATGTAATGGTCTTTTAACATTTTGAACAAGTAGTGATAAGTGATGCAAAATTTGAGCTGACCCAATAGCAAACATTAAAATGACTAGAAAATTAGCTTAAATTATCATTAAAGGAGTAAATTAAAATAGATAACTTTCAAAGTGACTAAATAATATTAAAATGCAGAATAGAAGGATTGATATGCAAATCTTCAATTACAAAGATTAGAACTTGTTAGCAGTTTTGCTACGAACCCTTTCTAGCCCATCAGAAAGACCAATGTAAAAACTATGTTTTCTATGTAAAAATGCTTCTCAAATTGAATTTCTGTTTGGAAAGAAAGATATGCAGAGGCCAATAAATGTTTATGAGATGTCGAAAGCTCAAGATTATTGTGCTTCTCTAACGTGGAAAAAGTAGATGGATCTGGACTTCATAATGTAGGCAAGTGCCCCTAGCCACAGCTGGTGACAGCTATCTGGATATAGAGTCAAAGCTCTACACTTTCCACAGAGCTGAACAGCAACAAGTGCCTGTCTCTAAACACAGTGGTTAAAATCCCGTCCTGTGATGTGGGAGATCCTGTTCCAAATCATATCGAGTCAGCCCACCCTCACCATCTTTTTCTTCTAAAAACAGGCTGCCTCCGTCATTTTGATTTCCTTATTTAATGAGCTTAACTTCGTAAAGAACTCCTTAGGTGGAACAGAAAATAGATAAAAGATATAAAGGGCAGCCTCAAGTATTTGATCCTTACTATAATGCATGTTTGTTGATAAATTCCCCAAGGTAAACTGTGAAACACTTGTTTAAAAATAGTCAGATTCACAAAAGGATAACAGCAGTCTTTGTAAGAATTTAAGGGTCAGGGAAAGCCTTGCATGCCTTTTGGAAACCTGACACTTATTCAAGTACATTAGCAGCATGACATTAAAGAGCCATGTATGACAGTACTGTCATCTTTAACATTTCAGAACAGATATTTCAGAGCCTTCTACAATTATTCACAAATATTAGGTGACAGGATTTCTCAAATGCTTTTCCATAATTAGCTCTTTTCCTCCACCATCAGGGAAGGAGAATCAACTGGGTAATTACAAAAAACTGTACAGCCCTTGGTCCTGTCACATGGATACTTATCAACTATTCCACACATATCTTTTCACTGAAACCTGTTTCAGGAGGCTTCAGTGTCCTGGGCATCACTGTGCTTCAGTTAGCAAAGCAGGAATACTTGGAAATGCATTCAGTTCATGAATTCTGGAATGATGTATATTGTCACCAGATGTCAACCACAAAGGTACAAATGCTCTAACAGGTTCTGTAAATAAATTAGATGGTTATTCTAGGTTTCAGGCACTGCTCCATTCACTTAATGTCATGTTTATCTCTTGAATGTTTCTTTTATTTCATGCTCTAAACAGTAGATAATGAAAACATTGATCATACCCAAACTGAACAAATACATGATGGAAAGAGAAATAATAAATTTTAAGTTTCATGACGTACCATCTTACCCATCATTTCTAGGAAGTTTCTTCTCCTAACACTTGAAAACTTTTGCTGTAAGAGTCTTTTCATTGAATATAGGCTTCAGTTTGCAGGGATGTGTTTGTAAACTGGCCACTGGAGAAAGGCACTGGCAGGGTAAAAAGTTTGAAGAGAAAACGCAGTGTTCTAGTGAGTAGCCCTGGGCTCAATTAAAAATATATTTAGAGCTTTGTTGGAAGCTATTTCAACCAATAATTTTTTGGAGTTTGTACAGCAGGGATTCAGTTGTTCCAAAACAAATCAAGAGAGGCGTTTCTTCATGTTCAACACTCACCATATAAACACTGCATACAGTCAACATTTAACAGGAGCAATACACCTAACACTTGCCAAAGGCTCTGTGTGCCAAGTTAGGCCTTCAGGAAGGCCCACTTTTAGACATTAGGTCATCTGTATAATGATGGAAGTGGAGCAATCTTAACTTGGAGCATTTCATTTTCAAATTCATCTACTTGGGTCATGGCTTGGAAGACATAATGTGCTACTGCAAGTTTTCTGAGTAGAGACTTATTTCAGTTCTTCGCTTTCACTTCTAGTGAAATCACTTACCGCAACTATTTTCAAAAGCAGCTGGGCAGGGGATGGTACCACAGAAACCAACCTGCTCATCAACCTTGCCAGTCCGTCGCAGTTCCAAAGCAACATGGTTCACATCTTCAATACTAATTGGCCTGTTTCCTAAGCCAAAATCATGTGGCAGTTGAAAAGAAGATGTTGAGTTTAAGCATAGTTTTGCTTTAGTTGTGACCATTTAAGATTATAAAACAAAGTTCATATGGAGAGAGGGCATTTTTCATAGATGAGTCGGTCTGCCCTCTGGTCTTTGGGCTTTTATGGTTGCCTATCTTCAATATTTCTCTGTAATCATGAGTGAAACAGAGATTGTTTCTTGTTTCTAGAGAAAGCTAAAATTCTCAAGTAATCAATATCTAAGGAAAAACATGACACTGAAGTTTAAAAATAAATAATTGATTTGTAAGGGTTTTAAGGTGATTTGTTTTGTTTTGATCCTTTTTTCTTGGTGTACTTGCTTGTATTCTGCTCCTCCTAATTTCTTCAGCTACAAAACTCATGCACCAGCTTGAAGTTTCCACTCTCATTCCATGATTTGATCATACCAGAAGCAAGGACCAAGCTTGAAATTAGACCTGAGTTTGTTTTCCTGATTCAGTCCCTTGGAGATGACCAGGTAATTGAAGAATATGAATTAAATTCTTCACCAGTCCCCATTCTACTACTGTTGGGGTTTTGGCAGCTTTTTATAGTAAAGTAAGTTCGTGTACTTCAAAGAATGCAAAGCATTCTGGGTCAATTCATCTTCCTTCTGTTGGGCCTGGGAGTCAATGAAAAGAAGAATTTGTTCCAGTCTAAACAGTGGAATTCAACTATTAACCACAAATATCCCAAACTATTTTCTAAGTTTCCAATAAAACTTAAAGATGGTATTTTCTAAGTTTCCAATAAAACTTAAAGATGGAATCTCTTTTACATTATTTTAAAAATTTCAACAAATAAATACTTGTCCCTAAATTAACTGTCAAGCATGATTAGGATTGCAGTTTCCTAGGAGAAAAATGTTACTTAAAGTAGCACAGTTCTATAAATGACACTAAATTACTGAAGTGACAATCAAACAAGAGACCCTTGGGCCAAAAGTGTATAAAAAGGAAGATAAAATATTACCAAAAAATAAGGTTTAACACCTCTTGGGTTTGAGGGAGTGGGGTTGTTTAACCTGAAGAAAAGGGGGTTGAGGGAGGACCTTCTTGCTCCTACAACTACCTGAAAGGATGTTTTAGCAAGGTGGGGGGTGTACTCTTCTCCCAGGTAACAAGCATTAGGACAAGAGGAAATGGCCTCAAGTTGCACCAGTGGAGGTTTATATTAGATATTAGGAAAAACTTCTTCACTGAAAAGGTTTGCAGACATGGCAAGTGGTGGGATCACCATCCCTGGAAGTGTTCAAAAAATGAGTAAATCTGGTGCTTAAGGACATAATTCGGTGGTGGATTTATCAGTATTACGTTAATGGTCATACTCAAGGATCTTAGAGATCTATTCCAACCTTAATGATTCCACGATTCCATATTCTTTTCAAACGCAAAGTGAGATCTAGGAAAATAACGTCAAAGGAGCAAATTAATTAGCTAGTATGACATAAGTATTGTCAGGACAGAATTGGTAGAAGTATTACCAGGTATAAAATTCTGAAGTAGTTTAGAATGTTTTTTTTAAGATATGTTCTTGTCAAAAGACATTTTCTGAATGAGTGGGTGATATTTTTTCCTAACCAAGCAAAATTGCACCTGTTGCAAGGAAAGAATTTTAAACTATTACATCACATTGGATTTATAGAATATTTTTGGTACCCTCTCTCAAGTAGTCACCATCTCCAGGAATTTATTTCCTTCTGGTGGTCCTTTTTTCGTTTGAAACACATTTACAGAGATGGAAAAAATCTAAACTGTATGCATTAGTTCTGTGTATGAAACCTAGTACCATGAAGGAATTTCTATCACTCTGCATTGTACGGTTTTTGACAACTTCTGCACTGAAAGTTGCTGTTCAACCCCTCCATGGACTCTTGAACTAATTGTTCAAGTTTTAATCAGAGGCAAAGTGACCTTTCACAGACCTCTAAGTCTCTGACCAGCCAGTGGGTATGCAGAGGGCATCTAAATGAATATTTCCCAATGACCTTTCCTTGTTCTGTAAAAATAAGCATATTCCTATGTAACTGGGAAGTTTTCTCTGTCAAATTGGCTTTCCCAATTCTACCTTGGCCCTGTCTAGACTATCCTCCTTTCGTTCTCCCACTCCATTTGTTCTTTTTACTGCTGTCAGTCTTTCCTGACTCTTCATGTTCCTCTGCAAAATGCAGCTGCTTACTTCTCACCCCCACACCAGTAAAATTTGCTGGCCTCTAATTTTATCAGCCAGATACCTTACCAAAATTAATGTGAAGAGTGTGAGTAAACTTTGAGAAAACACTGATCTGAAAGGACCTCACCCATATGACAGGAATTTTAATATGTGCTGAACATCTGTGAACATAATGCTGATTCTGTGCTCCTGTTCTATCTTGATTTCTCTTACTGCATAAGATTTCATGGAATTACTTGACTCTGTAGGAAAATGTACATATGTGAATGATAACTCCAAAGACAAGAATCTTGGTGGATGTCTAAACATCACTGAATTTGTGACTGTGAATGGTTTCAAGGAAAATTAATTTTTTTTTGCAAGTTTTGCATGAATAGAGAACTGAAGATTTTCCAAATGTTTTGTAAATGCATAGGTTTTTCACATTGCCTTTACAGGTAGACAATATTACAGGTACTTGGACTGGTTGAAATGGTGCCAGCTGATGTATTCAGTGTGACATGTATCAAATTGTTTTGAATAACTTAAATTCAGATTTACATATTTAGGGCTATTTTGACTACTTTTCTGACTTTGCAATTCCAGTCATCTGCTGCATTGCATGATCTTTTCACGTTACCTGGAGCAGACTGAAATGTCAGCTTCAGTAATAAGTCGTGCAGAGTTTCTTGGGGAGCTGGAAAGTTTGGTTTGGCTCAATTTCTGACTGAGCAAGTTCTTCAACTGCTCAAGACACTCTCTAGTTAGCCATGCAGTTGTGTCTCCTCTAACATCTCATGCTGCTTTGCACAGCCTGTATATCTTGCCACCGCCTCTTTTCCTAAGTTATATATAAAAATTATTATCCCTGAAACCCAGAATATTTTTCTGCAGTCATAAATATGCATTTAATAAAAGCAACAGGTCCCCTTCATTGCAGACTCTTTCTAATCTTTGTGTTCTGGTTAATGGTCCACTCTAATCCGTTCATCTCTATCAGGAGGAAATGGAATTAAGCCCTTTGTATTTTATTAGACAGCTAGGAGTAGATGAAAAAAAAAAATAATACCATTAATACCTTAATGGTATAGACTAAAATTTTATTTTGCAAATGGCTATTAATTGCCAAGTGTAAAACTGTAAGTATTCCTTGACACAATTTTTAGAGTGTACCTCTTGGGAAAGCTGATTTAACCTCAAATGCATAGCAACACGTAGGAAGATTTGCAACATGGAATTGGTTAAACATTTGCTGTTTTGAGAATAGAAAGCAACTATCTTTAGATACTCCAAAAACTCATTATACTCTTTGTTCTAGTGCACATCTAGTACGTGCTTATTCTAGTGCACAGTAAGTATTGGGTTTTTCTCTCAGTTCCTCATCACATTATATTGGAATGTTTTGTTGGCTTTGTTCTTTTCCCAAAATCTCTTTTGAATCTTGTTTTTAGTAATTGTTTCAGTCAAAAATAGAATTGAAAGAAAATTAACTTCAGATTTCAGTGCAAGCACAATTTTAAGTAGAAGAGTAGGTGCTTTCTTTTTTCAAAGTCTGATACAGTCTACTATGGAAACATTTAAATTATATGAATGTTACTCACAGAGGCAGATAGGAAAGCAAATAAAATTTCACAAATTTAAATTCAGGAGGAGATTTTTTTGTAGGAAAAACTTAAAGACTATCTCACCATATTGTAGCTTGGAAGAGAACAGCTTACAATACTGTGTCTTAGATAAGTAATCTAAGTACTAGATTCCTGTGAAATTGGGATTTTAGCTTATCATGTTAGAGCTGATTACTCCTTTGTTCTGTATAGCAAGATGGTGAGTTTGGCTTTCATTCAGACTGGTTTTAGAGTGAAAATTAGTTACTACTAAATAATATATCAAAATATTTGAGAGATGGGAAGTGTATTCAACAAACAGCTACTGAAATACAATATCAACACAGCAACATATAAAATATCTTCTTTCTGCAAGCTCACATGTGCTTCTTACAGCCCATAAGAGACCTGTTAAATTTTAAAATGTGCTACGTCATATTAACACACTTACTTAAAATTACTTCACCTCTTTGCTTTGAAATTCAAAGAATTATAGCATTTTTGAAATACAGTTGCACCTTATGTTTGTAGATTATATTTTTACAGTGATATTTACATCTATGTTATCCTTAAACAACATTAGCTCAGAAGTAAAGATCAAAGCAGACATCACAGTAAGCCTTAATATTTAAAGTACATATCAGGGAAAAAACCCAAAAACCCCAAAACCAACAACAACAAAAAACCAGCACAATGGGTCATAATTCCACAAAATATGAGGGGTCACTTATCTCTCAGTAACTATGCCTTCAGTAAATTTTTCAGAACAGCAATATTCCGAATGATGTGTCTGACTGTAGTTCGAGAGAAAACTTCTAAACCATATGGACAAACACCATGCCCCCTGGAATGCTCCTTGGTCTTCTTGTTCTACTGTCAAGCAATATTTTAAAGACAGTGAGGTGTGTTCAGTTTCCCACTGTCAGAACTTCCTAATATTCTACTCACGCTGGTATTTAAAAGCAAGCTGTGCAGTTTTGAGGCCTAACGATCTAAGTTTAATATCTCAGAGAAATGTACGGATCAGATAGATGAAGAGTTTTACTAAGGTGCATTTAGATCAGTGACTACAAGCAGCAAATCAAATAATCCATGTAATGACCATAAATGTGGTCATGCAGCAGACTAGGCAAGAATATAATCTCACTGCTGGTCAACAATCCTATCTGTACTTACCAGTGTGTCATAATCTGGAGTACAGTTCTCTTCTTGGGACCAAATGCTTTTATTTCTGCTTAGGTTGACATATGCAAGCTTAATCTCAGAACTTCAGCTGAGATTTCACAATCAGGGTTAGGATCATCTAAAGGTAATTTTGTTCTCCAGCCTTGTTCCTGGTAATTATGGTATGAATTTCCTGCAAGAACACAATATAGTTGCCCTCAAATAAAGCTCCAGTGTCTTAAGGTGTTATATAATCTTCTGTCTTCATTCAAATTAAAAAATTATATCTTCAAAACTAATTTTTTATTATTTTATCAGCACTGGTTTATTCAACATATCAGACTCTACAAGTAGAGAATAGCCTGATTTGAACATGTAGTAAATTTATGGGGTTGTGAATTTCCTTCCTGGAAGTAGTAGCTCATATTTCTCTGGCTGTATGACCTCCCTGAAAAGTCAGGGAACTCACTACTTTTGTTGCATTCAGTTAACAATTACTACACTGAGGAGTATGGCTATAAACTTAAATTTAAGCTGACTGTCTCTTTAGGCTAGGCTAAGTACATGCATAAATTTTTTTCATTATGTTTTCACTTAGGTTTTTAAATAATGTCAAGTTTAAATAAATAAGAGATGAAGATAAAGATCTGAGAAATACAATAAACTTAATCCTATAATATTTCATACACCATCTACAGCCATATTTTAAAAAAAGAAGAGAAAGGATGTTTTATTTTCTCATATGCTCCTTTAGAGCCATATCCTTTGGCGATCTGAAAAATTAACCTTGCAGCATAGTAAGAACACCAGGGCTTTTCATCTAGAGGAATGTATCCACAGATGAAGATGCAGGGTATAGAATGGCCTATCAGGAGGACCTTCCAGCTGTAGCTGGAACATCACTAGGTCAAAGAGAATCTTTTTCCACAGTATGGGATTTAGTTAGAAGCAGTCTTCTGACTGTATTAACCTGACCTATCTATTCACTGATCAAATTGTCAGTTAGAAATCCTTCTCTTCCCCATTCCATCAAGCAATATTTAGGAGCTGATAAGGAAACAGTGATTATTTGGGTGAGTATCTTGCTACAAAAATTCTTCTAATTTTTTAACTACCTTCATTTTCCAGATCAGAGATGTTAACTTTCAACAGAAGTGAGAATTAAGTTAAAAGAATGAGTATGTATTATCTCAACTACAGTGCCAACACATTATTTCTGCTTTGAAACTCAGTACTTTCCAGCAGGCGTAGCTGAAACTGGCTTCTGGTGGGTTATATTGGAGAAATATAAATTATTAACCCTACCAGAAGGCCAGGATAAGAAATAAATCAAACTGTGTTACCTCCTCTTTAATTTCCTTCTTATTTATATGGAGAGCTTTTCTTATCTTTTTCACCCCTCCTTTAGCAGAAATTACAAGATCATCTTTGGTGGAAACTTGTGAAAGATGGATATGCTTCAGTTGCCCTCACCTACCATATCTACTAGATAAGCCACCCTGTCAGATGTCATAAAGTCAATGAATCTTAAAATACCATTATGGACATTATTAGAGCAATAGGCACCTCAGGCTACTTCAGAGAAAATCTTGTGGTAAGCCACAAATATGCTACACAGTCCCATGAAAACAGAAGGCAAGGAACACGCAAAGGGAAGAAAGATGGTTTTATTTTAACAGTTGTAGTGCAACCACTGCAGAAATAGTTGGCTCTTTCCACGTCTCTATGTGTATACATTTCAAATACCTTTATATACAAAGCACAGTTCAATTCTTCATCAAACACAGATGTTTAGTGATGAATATGAATGGAACAGGAAGCAGAGAAGTGATGCAATAGGTCTTCTTTTAGGAACAGAATCTTATATACATTTTGTTTTCATAGATATGTCATATGCCAGCATCTGTACAATACCTGGGTGTCCCATAAGTATTCTTATGATTAAACTGGCTCCAAAACTGAAAAATTTCTTCGTTAGGAGTGCAAATCTTAAAAGTATATTTAGTACATTATTTTGAATTTAGAAACTGCATGACTCTTTTTCCCAAGTCACTAAGAAAAGCACCTGTGTCCTTGGAGCATATATTTCTATTCATTTTTTGGGTCATATCTGCAACAACTTTTGCCTGTCATTTTGTCAGTTAGAACTTCCCCAGATTTTTTCATGTTCCTCCAGATGTCTGGAATACAGGTTAAAAATTGGTGCCACATTTCAGCTTAATTTAAAGCTTTTAATGCTGAAGAACAATTAAAAGATTGCATTAGCAAAATGAGTGGTCTCACTGGTCGATCATCAACACCCTGCAGAATTCTTTAGTGGGCTCCAGGTCAGCCTGCTAGTTTGCCCCTATTCCTATGGCCCATTTACTCTCTCATTGTTTGTCCTACCTGTGCTCTAGGTTTGAGGGGCATCCACTCATGGCTCCAGCAAACTCAACATCCTCCACAGATGGATGGAAAAAATTATCTAATATCATAGTTACCGCCTTGTCTTGTCTGAACTTTTCTTTTGGTCCCTAAAGGCCTTCTTGAAAGCACCATGCTCTGCTGCATCTGTAAAAGGGATATATTACTAGTTTTTAATGCTTTTCCTAAGTGACTCTTCAAACTCTTTCTGTCACACTTTATATATTTGCATTTAATCTGTAATGGTTCATGATATTTTCTGCTTTTTTCATTTGGATTTAAATTTAGCTTTTTGAGGAGTTCTTTTAATGCTTTAACTCTGCAATGCTGTACTTTCTGTTTGCCATGGTGGCTCATTTTGGTCCCTCTAAAGGCCCTCCTTTCTCATCAATCATTACAGCATGACTGTAACAAATGTTTAGGAACTAAATGTTAGTGAATAATAATACACTGTGCTATACATTTAACATAAATATGTTTTATTTCCTTGATTTACACTTTCAAACACTTGAAATTAAATTCTAACAAGTAATGTTTTACTGTCAAATAGGGGTTACAGTGTATTTACACCGCAGCATGAACATGCTCAATAAGAAATTTGCTGATGAGCAACAAGTCTTTATAAAAATAAAAATAGAAATAAAAATTTGATCCAAGTAATGAATTGTTGTTAAATTACTTTTCAGTAAATATGTTTCTTCATAGCATAGGGAGCGCAAGTAACATGGCCTAAAATACAACCAAGGTGAAAATACTGTAAAAGAATAAAGATATGGTGCTATAGGTTGACAGACAGGTAGATATGAGATAGATAACAGAACAAGTCTCCTAATTCAATGTGTTAGAAAAATCTTGCGGCTAACAGCCTAAGAAGTTACATACTGGGTCAGACCATTCCGACGGCTCCTGTACTGACCAGCAAGGGAGCTAAGAGCCTCTCTCACAAAAAGCCTTACAGTTACTGTAAATGCAAAGCAATGCTTTTCTTTCACCCTGGAAGCAGCGCTTTTTTCAAACTGATGCTTCAGGCCACTGCCCTCATAAATAGTCTCCGTCTTTCCTGTAGATTCCCCTCCAATACCGGAAGGTCACCATTCAGTCACCCCAAAGCTTTCTCTTCTCCAGGCTGAACAATCCCAATTCTCTCAGCCTTTCCTCGTAAGAGAGGTACTCTGTCTCTAATCAACTTGGTGGCCCTCCTCTGGAATTGCTTCAATAGGTTTATATTATTTTTGTGTTGGGGACCCCAGAGCTGGATGCAGCACTGCAGGTGGAGTCTCACCACAGCAGAGCAGAGAGGTATAATCTTGACCTGCTGGTCACATTTCTTCTGATGCAGCCCAGGATACAATTGGCTTTCTGGGCTGTGAGTGCACATTGCTGGGTCAGGTCCAGCCTCTCATCCTTCAACACCCCCAAGTCCTTCTCCTCAGGGCTCCTCCCAATCAGTTCATCCTCACAACCTGTATTGATACCAGGGCTTGCCCCAACCTAGGTGCGGCATTTATACATCATGATTTAGTTACAAGCTTGTGTCGTGCTCCACAAGTTATCAGAACATTTATTGAAAGGATTTGGTTTTGGACTACCCACCAGACAGAGTACAGAGGCACAATCTGAATGCTACAGCTTTTATTATAAAAAAACTTAAAAGAAATCACACATATTTTGTCAAAGAAGAGGCAAGCAGGAATTTAATTTTTTTCCTTCAAACTAAAAAATTCTAAAGAGAAAAGTAAAAAGTTTAACCTAATAGCTATTAAAATGTAATTTAAAGCCAAATTACAATAACAGAGAAAATAAAAGTAATGCTGCTGACAAAGTCATGATTTTAAATTGCTTACAGCAGTGCAATCACTTTGCAATCCTTTTATTTTTCATTAAATGGGGACTGAAGAGATTATGCACAGATTTTAAAAATAATTATATTTAATGTCATCAAAACTTGTAACAATGATCTGATTTAGTATCATTTGTCTTAGATATGCAAAATGATGTTGATCTGAAAACAACTACCTATTTGAAGCTGGGGCTATTATTCTAGGAAGGAGCTTTGGTGATAGGGCAGATCTACTGAACATAGTCACTGCCTTTTGTGCCTGTTGCCCCTCCAGCTGATCAGAAGTCCTCCCTGCTGGCATACTGGTCTGTCTTCCTCCGTCTTTCTCCCTGAGGAGAGGATACAGCCTCCAAAACCCAGACGGTCTCTTGACACAACCTCTTCGGCACACCCAAACCGCTGAAGGATGATACGTAGCATTTCGTCTCCGAGGGCTTAGCCCACCTCTCCTCAGAAGCGTGTCACTGTTACGCAAGCAACGTGTGAGAACCTGAACATTGCTAATTTTGGTCATTTCCAGGACAGATTCTATGCTAGCACATTTGTTAAAGAAATATGTAAAAGTCTTTCCCTGTTTCTTCCTTCACTTTAACATGATTTTAATTTGTGTAATTTTATGAAAATGAACAGGGAAAAATTAAGTCCATTGGATGGCTTCATGCTGGCAAATATATTAGTAAAAAGCAGAGGCAAAGCTTTCAGAAGCCCAGCTGCTTTAAAAGACTACACAGAGCTACTCGACTGATGTTGGGCAATTATGGGATAATCTTCAAGTTGCTCATAGCTAAAAATTAAATTAAACCCTAGAAGCATAAAAGAAGAAATGAAAATCTGACACAGGTTATTGCTGTATTCCATCTCACGGTTTTTTAAGAACTTCATCTAATGACTATTTAATGTGTGAGGACGGCTCAAAGTTATTTCAAAGGGATTGCTGTCATATGGGGGCAGATGCTGGATCTTTGGCACAGATGTAACAAGAAGATGTGTATTTCCCCTTGTGCCCTGGAGACTCAGTGCCTCAGTCTTGATGCATCTCTACATCCATCCGTAAGCGCTTCAGCTTTTTATGTGCATTGTTCAAGACTGCTTGCTGAAGCAAAACTTCATATTTCATAGGCATATTTGTGGGTAGGCAAACCTTTTTACTGATATATATGGAGCTCCAAAGATTTGGATAGTCAAAATTGTATTCCTCTCTAGCCCTTTTTCCTCCCAAGCACATTAAAATACCACCCTATTAGAAGCTCCTAAAATTTCTTAGGTATAAATGCAGCCATATTTTCAATTTTACTATAAACATAGAGACAGGCGGGTGGCCTATTTCTTCTGAAATGACTTAATTTTAAGGAAATCATCTACTGCAATCAAAGATTTGTGACTGGATTTTCAGAACTGTCAGAAGCCGGAGTCCCAGAAATGTTCACACAATGTCTTTTGTGACCACTTAAACCAGAGGTACTTATAATCTTGTTGTTTACAAAGTACATCCAACTACTTCGAGTAACTATTCAAATACCTTTAGAAGTTTGGCCTTTAGACATTACTCATGTTGGGAACTAACTTCTCATTCATAGACTTAAGATGTGTCTTTAAAGTAAGCTACCCCAAAACTGATGCATCTTGGATGAAATTAACTTTGTTTTAAATCTCAGTCCTTGGTCGCACCTCTGACCAGCAACAAAATTATCTGCAATCCAGGTGTACAATCCAATTTTCCCCTCAATTTTATTAGCCAAAAGTCAAGCATCACAAAATGTAGAGTCACTCCTATCCTTGACAAAGGCTTTTTATCACTCTGTCTGCAGTGATACATATACATTCAGTTTATAAAGTTTGCACTTTGAATAACAATTATTTGAGCTATATTGCTAGTAACATCACCATTGACCAGGTGGTGTTAGGTCATAGGTTGGACTCGATGATCTCAAAGGTCTTTTCCAATCTATTTAATTCTGTGGTTCTATTTAAAATGCAAGCATATCTGAAGTTCAATAACACTGGAAATCTACCAAATTAGTATTAGATATTACTTCTACAGAAACACTATTTCTGTAAATTGGTGGGATGTTAATTTCACAGCATCTTCATACCTTTTAAACACCCAGGAAATGAACAACTGAAAGATCAGAGGTAGACAGACTGCTCAAAGATTCTCCTTCCTGAGAGCGTACAGATAAAGGACAACTGTAGCTACAGGCAAAGCTTCCTTTACTAATGTAATGCAGGTGGGAGATGTCAGCCTACATTTCCATAGACACACTAATTATTACCAGCTAATGATGTCTTCCTTGGAGATACTCATCACTGTCTTTTTCTACTTAATGACTGTAAATTATTTAAGGTAATCTTGATTTAGCACTGTCTCCTGATAACTGATTTCTTAATTTATTTGCAGCTAAATGATGATTTAAAACATGTTAATAATTGCTAATTTTTAATAACTTGACTTTATTGAAAGACATATTCGAGTTTCAGAATTCACCCATTAGAAAATTTAATAATTTTTTCAGATGACATTCCCACTATATTCTTGATTATCAAAAGTGGGAAGGGAGAAATTGTCATTAAAGTTTTAACTGTAGTATTGATATACACATTCCTTACCACACATTCCTTAACTAAAGCAAACAATTATATGCTTTTAACAGAAGCTCCAGTATCTCTCTTTAAGGCACTACTTTGTCGTGTTTATGTTTTTCAACACATGCAGAAAATTTAATTTACGTGTAAATTTATCTCATTTTTCAGTTTCAACTTGTAGAACAGTGTCACAGATATTTTTAGTTCAGGTGCTTAGGAAGGAAATATCTTGACATGGGTAAACACAAAAAGTAAAAAGAACTGCAAATTTCTGTAGCAAAGATGTTTGAGCTACAGTTACATACAGAGAAAATGCTGGGAAAATGGGAGAACCTAGACTGCTTAGTATGTATGTCAATAGTTTTAGTCAAATATAAATGAAGCTTTAGATAAAAGTACCTATTTTTTTGTTGCATCTGTGTTTTAGAAATATTAGTTCCTGTGCCCTTTGGTCTCTCATATAGAATATGAGAATATATAGAATATGAGAATATATAGAATATATAGAGTATATAAAATATACAATATATAAGGAAATGAATGCATAAGGCAACTCTTTTGATACTTTGGACTATATCTACTTACATTAATGCTAGTGCATAGTGGATGGAGAATCAGGATCCAAAGAAAAATATTCTGTGAGCTTCAGATCAAGAGCTCTGAGTGAGTGTTGCAGACAGGCCCATTATTCTCCCAGATATAAGCAATGAAAACAAATCAATACTCAACCAAAATAAACCCTTTGACTTATCAGTCCCACAAACCTACAAGCAAAAACCTTTATGACTGTGTCTTATAGACTTCTTCAAATAATTTTTTAATTGATTCCATTTGAAGATTTGCCTGAATCAAGCCCACAGGAAAAACAGTGTAATTATACCTCAGTATCACACAGATCTCATTAAGTAAAGATCCTGAGCAGCGACCTGACAGAAAAAGAGTGGAGTCTGTCCAAAGAGCTGTGCTGTGGGTTGAAAGCAGAATAAAGTTCATAATTTGTGATTTACCATTTCAGTGTTTAGACTGGAGCAGAAAGAGCAACTTAATTAGTCAATAAATTACTCATTATAAGTTTTTAAAATCTGAACAGCCAACCATCAGGGGAAATGCCAACTCCTGAGCTTCAAATTAGTGCAAAATAACATATTTTTAAGTCTTCCAAACTATATTTATAGGGGTTTTTTGTCCTATTTACTGCCCTCAGTCACAATGTATTTGTTTTTTCATTAAGGCACTATCTGACAAAAGACCAGATCCATGAAGTCTGTGCAGCTCTTTGTCCTACTTTGAACTCCTGAAGTCCAAACTTGGAATCATTCCATGCACAATGAAATAACAGTGTTCATGGAAACTTGTCTTTCAACCATTTCCAGATGAAGAAAACTGCTTTCCTGTCCTTTTCCTCTTTAATCTTCAACACTTACTTTCTTTTAATTTAGTCTTGCTTCTCAGCTTCTAGAAGAGTCCTACATAAAACAATTATCATTTACCCTCTTCAGAGAATGTACAGTACATCTGGCAAAAACTCTGAAAAAGGAAAGGAAAAACTGTAATATATTCAAGAAATATTCAATAGCAGGTTGAGCTATAGATCTGCTACTTCTGAGCAGATCTATAAAGTCATAGGAAAAGAAAAGTCAAGATTTTCTTTTTACACCATTTTATTTTACCACGGAAAAACGAATTGTGTCCTATTAATTTTTGTCATCGAGGACTATTTTGGTTTTCTGTTATGTGTGTTAATGTAAATAAATACCTCCACACATCATAACAACTTATCATTATGGAAAGTAATTCTTCCAAACAAGCCTCATTTAACCATTTTTTTTCCTAAATAATTTGATAAAGGATAATAGGATTTAGTTCTTTCTCCTGAACATATATCTTGCTGAAGAAATACAAGAAAAGTTAACTTATACATTTGACAACCAACAGACATATTTGCACAATGATCCTTCTGAACCAAGAGACTATATTAGTAGTTAAAGTGCCAAAGGGTATATTCTTGCACTGTTGTCATAGCAACAAAAAAGGATAATGTGGAATGTGTGTAAAGAAAATTTCAAAATATTTGAAACAAAAATTTGTCTGCAGCTTAGAAGAATAAGTGGGCTCCCTCCTTATGCACTCGGTCTCAGATGTAGGCAAGAATTTTTCAAGTTAAAAGCAGCATGATATTTTTTGAATGGCAGTTGGCTTGACTGATTATAAATTTATCAAGAAACCTTGCTGCCCTGTCTGTAAAAGACAATGATTCAACTTTCCAGATTGTCCCCAAGCCAGCTGTCAAGCATTGACTGCAGAAACTCAGGTACAGACTAACTATTGATATTGATCATGGTCTGGACAAACAAAGGAACTTCATGCAAACTTCAGTGTGATGTAAAATATGGTGACCTTGAGGCAACTCTGCAGCACCTTTGCTGGAAGTGAGTTTCATTGAGGAGAACCCTTCATACTCAACCCTCTGTTTTACAACTTGTCTTTGAAAGAGAAGGAAGCAGTTTGCAGAGAAATGAGCAGAGGCTGCAATCATTTTACTCTCACCAATTATATATTTTTAAGATGTCAGTGATAATCTTGAAGTGCCACAATATGATTAGGATAAAATCAGGACTGCAAGAACAACAAAATATTTCCTAACATGCCTACATATGCCTATGCAAAAAAACATGGTTGGAAGAAAGATTTGTTGTTGATCAACATTGCTTATTATAGATTATATTGTGCAATAGATTATATTTTAATGTAGTTTTCAGTATATGGACACCTATACATCCATATCCAGTAAATATATCTGTGTATGTCTATGGTATAGGTATGGCTGATCATATGGAATTTTGAATTAGTGTAGTTCCACTGTCATTTTCTGACTAAATAAAACAAAAATAAATTAAAACATACATGACTTCACTAAACAAAGTTGCTGTCTCTAATGAATGTCTTTTTTAGCTGTCACACGGTTTTCATACATAAATAACAGCATCTCTGTACAACTGAGCTAGTCAGGTATGAAGTGCATTGCTTTGAGATCAAAGCTGCAGCTCTGAATACAGAGCAAAGTACTGACTTCACAGTTTTTGCAGTTATTATGACAAATTACTCATAAGCTAATAGATGTAGATTTAGGATGTATGGTATAAAAAAGCCCTGCAACGTCTAAAATGACACTCAGATTTCTAACACTGCCTAAGGTCACCCTCTGGCTAGTATTTGAAGGCTGAAAAAAAGACAAAATACACAATCGATTTGCCCACTGATTAAAAACGTACTGTTAACGAAATGATCAAGTTCAACTTTTGAACACATCATTTTCTTAAAACAGCTGAGAAAACCTCTGTGTCAAAATAGCAACATGAAAGCTTTGCCTGAGGCTGGATATATCTTTCCAGGATGAACATCTTATGCTTAATGAAACAAGTGATGTACAGAGGAAATAAAAGTTGAATATCACAATTGCTATTAGACATGACTAGTAAGGTTACTAGCAGAAAAAAAAAAAATGAAAGAAAGAAATCTTTTGCATTCTGGAAACTCTTTTTCCTATTTCTTTTCAAAAGAAAAAAGAAAAAGAAACAATGAAATATTCACAGTTGTATTTCCATTATACCTACATATAGGAAAATGCACATAAAGAAAACTCCTTCCTGTAACTGTCGATGAAATGCTGTGCCTGAGCACTAATACCACCCATAACTTCAAGTGTTGATTTAAGACAATGTGAATATCCCTTTAAAGTCACTACGTGTTTTGAAAAATATCACTGTGTATCTGTGCCTCACCGAGCACTATATCAGTCCTGTCCCTGAAGGTGTACTGTAGGGGCAACATAACTGGAAACATTCAGAATCTGCCACTTTTTCTAAAAGTCTCCAAGGAAAAGATAGATCTTATTGTTTTTTGCACAGAAGGAGGAAAAAATCCCAAATTTCAATCATTTGTTTGGAAGATTTAACTGTATTTAGGGAAAAAAATAGAATATTCACTATTGGTAAAATTTCCTGTCTGTAGCTTATACATCTAATTTAGCACCAGCTGCTACACAATGAAAGTAAAGCCAGAGTTCTGCAATTTCTAGAAATGCTTTAACCAGCAAAGTGTTAAGTAGTCACTTACAGAAACAAATACCAAGTCAAATTACACAAAGCGATATTACAGCTAAGTATCTCAAAATTAATGAATTTTAACCTTGCATACATTGTAAAAGGTGCTTTAATTGTTCATGTAAAAGGCCCTGCATACCCAATTGTCCCTTCCAGAAGTATTTCTGTACTTACACACTGACAGGAGAAAAAAAATGTGCTTTATAGGACCTACCACAAGTAAGTCCTGCAGATTCAATCAGTCTCTGCAACCTGATTATATATGTCCTGAAGGATATCTGTAAAACCTTTATTTACTCTGATAAGCAATAGGCTGTATCGAAACACCTACAACACAATTAATTTCTTGGCTTAGTCTCTGAAGAAATCTTGAGCTTGAAAAAAAATGAATAAAGATTACTTTAAAAAACATAACATCATTAAGCAAATCCTTGCAACTAATTGTTTTCTCCAGTACAGAAGCAGAATAAGGTGTTCTGGTCTTTACCTTCATATTAGAATGTAGTTAAGTTCATACCCCTGTTCTTCAAGCACTGCAACATGTCAACTGACAGTGGCACTAGAAACTACCTTCCACTTAATTAGGATAAAATTTGTAAATACAAGGTTTAAGAGGTTAGCCTACATTTAATTACCAGTTTTATAAGTTCTCAGTGAACAAAAGGAACATTTCTTAAGTCTGCTGCAATGGCATTTTCCCTGTAAAATGGTGCAAGACATTTGAGAAAGAATGGAACCATTAAATACACCTCTTTTTCACCTGTAATTTAAACAAAAGTAAAAATAAATGAGAAGGTCATCTGGAGAGGTGACAGTTGATGTTCAAGCTGACTCCTCAGTGGCACCAGTGGAGTAGTGGTTGCATATAAGATAGAAAGGTGAGTCAGGGAAAGGACATTAAATGCAAGTTTAAAATATTTTATTTTAGAACAGATTCCTGTAATAAACTCCAAAAGGAATCTGAGAACATATTTGTTGCTAACTTTATGCCTCTTGAGTTATCATTTTCTGCTTAGCAACAATTACTGCAGATATTGTCAGGTTTTGTCCAAAAAAACCATCATAATTATTTTAAGTATGAAACTTTCATAATAAGGGGGTGAAATCTCAAATTCAAAGTATTTCCATGTAGGCACAATTTTCATGATGAAATACAATAATTCTGAAGAATTTATCCTTAGGTTTTGCTGGCCACAAAGTTTTCTATTCAACATATCCTGGAACCCTTTCTCAATATAAATAGATAATAGCTGGACACAGGGTATTTTTCTCCAGCTAATAGAGAGTTCACACAATAAAGCAGTTTGGAAATTACTCTTGGAAATGGACAGCTTTGTAGCTTTTGTCAAAACAGGGCAGGAAAAATAAAATTGTGTGCATTTTCACTGAGAAACAGTAAAAGGCTTGGATGTAGAACATTTAGTTTATGCTTCTGACACTGTTTAATTGCAGGAGAGAGTTTTAGAGTCTGGTCATGAGAATGTCATTAATAAATTACTTCCATTAATCAATTGTTAATAATCGGTATGTAAATTACTATGCAAACTTAATTAGCTGCTTCTCTATTTTTAGTATTTAAAGAACCCCCACTTTAATAATATATATCCTCTCTCTTTGTACAGCAAATTAAAGGAATTATCTTTTTAAATATTTGATTTGGCATGAAAATTTTAAGGTAACCATGACAACAGTGTCAGTAGCAATAAATCAGCTGAATTACAATAATGACAATATGTAAGCAATGGAACGTGATCTTTTAAGGCACCAGCATGTTCTGACCCAGTATAACTATTATGAGCACTCCCTGGCTTATGCTTTCTTTCATTTCCGATAAAGTCCCTTTTTCCCAGAGGTGCTGCATGTAATCGAGCTCTTAACGAAGTGGGATGAGTCAAAGATATGTATAACAGCTATTCAAATTCATGTAGATAAGGAAGAACACACTGCTATAAGCCAGAGTTTTTTACTCACGGTTTTGATATAAGCCATTATGGACTGAAGAATTCCATACTGTAATAGTTGAAGTATTTGAGTAAATTTAGATTGGTCAGCAATTTTAATAAAATATACTGCGCTCCATCAGAAATACACTTAATAGTCAAACTTCCAAGTCTCAGGAAAGCAAACATTTAAAAGAGGTTCTTAATACTAGAAATATAACATGCAGTGAGTCCCAGGATCTTTGGTCTGTGTCCCGCTCGTCCCCCGTCCATGGAATTCCCTGATCATTTGTCTTGTTCAGCTTGGAGAAGAGAAGATTGAAGGCAGTCTGCAACATCTTGGATGGGGAGGAGAGGTGGTAATCTCTTCTCTCTGGTGACCGGCAATAGGACACAAGGGAGAAGAGTGAAGCTGCATCAGGTCAAGTTCAGACTGGAATCTAGGAAAAGGTTGTTCACTAGATCAGTGGTCACAGCATGAAGCCTTCCAGAGTTCAAGCAGCATCTGGATGATGCTGCCAGTCATATGGTTTGGTTCTAGATAGGTCTGAGAGCAACAGGGAGTTGGACTCAATGATCTTTATGGGTCCCTTCCAGCTTGAGAGATATGCTATGATTCCATGATTATTGCTCGCACAGGCTCAAGTCGGAAAGGACATGACAAAGAGCCTTTTGTGGATATTAGTATTTTTGGTTTTGACTGCTTTGGATGCAAGGTTTCAGTATCGCCACAGGGTAATGAAACACAATTTATTAAATTTCAAAGAAATTTCTCATTTTTTTTAAAATGAGGCATGGGGAAAATGTGTCCAGCTCAATATTGTCTTCAAATTTTTACAGCCATCTCTAAATGAGTTGCAACACATTACCTAAGTCTGATTGTTCATTAATGTGGAAATAGCTTGCATAGCACATGACTCTTCTAAAGTTAGGGAATAATTGAGAACAAAGAGTAAACAACCTTTTTTTTTGTCAGCTAGTCCAAACTGCACATAGAGGAAGAGTGGTTTTGTCCTAGTAAGGTAATGGAACTGAATAGCCTGGTAGACAAGAAGACATTATTCTGCAGGGGAGCAGAAAGCCCTAAATTGCCTTCATCCCACCCTCTGACCGTCCTTGCTGTCAGTCACACAAACACATATACATACCCATCCCGACTGAGCACAATCTCGACTTTCACATGATAGGAGTCTTTTCCCTTTTCTGCAGAGATGAAGATGGGCAACACACAGACAGCTGCACAGACTGACACTAGATTTGACTTTTCAGCTGCTCTGAAAAAACTTGAAATCACTGAGATCACTGCTAATTAGAAGGTCAGTTAAGTATTTCACATATGTCCAGCTTTTGACCTACAACAAAACAAAATAAGAATGGAGGCACACCTAAGAACTGTATTATGGTTACTTGCCATCCAGTTCAAGGCACTTGATGAACAAAATACACAATATTACCTCAAAAATAATCCTATGTCAAATGAAAATTTCCTACTTTTCCTGAGAGAAACCCAAAGCTTTAGAATATAAGAATGATATTTCTAGGTTAGAGGAAGTTTGTGGCCTTTCTTTTTGTAAATATTTTCTCATCATGCTTTATCAGCTTATGTTTGGGTTACATGACTTTTGGTATGTTTATAGCATGGATAGACACTAAATCGATTAATTTGTTTCGTATTATGAAAATACTTTGTATATAAAAATAGAAAATTTGATGGGAACAAGCTAGTCACATTCTGAAAGAAAATCATGGAACTTCAGCTGCACCTCGTACACGGAAGATTATACACAGGGCTGAACTTTCTCTCACATTTGAAAGAAATTTCTGAAGTTATTTCCAGAATTTTTTTTTCTACCTTGCAATTGAATGCAGGCCATTCCTTCAGAGGAAGTCTCTAGAGTTTAGATTACAGTTCCCTTCTACAATAAAAGAAAAAAAACCCACCACCAACAGCAACAAAAAACCATCTATGACTCTAGTCAAAGGGGTTTCTCCAGCTTTTATTTGACCATTTTTCAACACTTTCTTTCAGCTTAAATAACATTAGTGCTAGATTAATTTGAAGACCACCCCCTCTTCCATCTTCTACTTTCACCTCATATAGGCACTTAGGCCAATAAACAAGATGACTCAGAGCAGTTTTCTACTTTCTTGGTGCAGGAGTGATTGTCTGTGGGAGTGTGCATTTATGCATGAGAAAGGGAAAAATGATCCCAGAAAAGGAGGAGGAGGATAAAAGGGAGTAAGATGCATCAAAATGGCATTACAAAATTTCAGCTCTAAGAGAGTTTGCTGGAGACTGAAGTGTGGGTGATGTTATCCAGGCTCATCTATACCTAACAAAGCTCATAAATATACAGTTCAAACCTTGTATTTAGTTACAAAACACAGAATTTCCATATGAATCCAATAAAACAGGATGTCTGAGAGGCCAAATCCTGCCAAAGGAAGACAAAAGTTCTAATTCTCTAGCGAACTCCAGTGAAGTATAACACACACAACGAGAGTGCCTACCAATATTCCTGGTTCTGCATTTTTAGGCAGCGAAGACAGTCAGTACTCCACACAGCAGAGCAGAGGATAAAGTTCCCTCAGCAAACAGAGCTATGATAACTGTAACTAAAAAATACAAGACATGGAGAAGCACTACAACACAGGCCAGTGCAAGGCTGTATTTGGTTTACTAGCCCTCCAAAGATGGATGTTCTTTGCTGCATGCTTCAGTAAGAGACTTTTTTTCTTTTCCTTCACCCTACTCAGCTGTCTAAGACTGAAAATCACTTTCTCACATTTAGGTCAAAGCACAGGTCAAAAGACACATTTTTAGTTTAGCAAACATGTCCAAACAGACCAGGAAAGTTAGTACATGGGAAAAGGAGAGCTCTTTTTTCTAAGTTAATTGATTTTTCTGAAGGTAGCAGGGAGGAAAGAAAGGGTGGGGATTTAGGAACATACGAAAATGAAAAAAAACAAAACAGAAACACAAATGACAGAGGATTTTCGTTAACTGGGTGATCACATCCAGGTGCCTTAAAATGCTTGTGAATAGCTCTTAGCCCTTCCCCCAGTCAGAGGTTTTTTAATGTTTAAGAGCATTAAGCACCTTTTTTCTGGTAAGACATTTTAAGATTCCTTTATACCATGTATCCATATGCTTTGTAATGTGATATGCTTGCTTTTAATTTTTAGCATTGAATTCATACTTTGCTTGTATCAGTAACAATTTTTCAATTTCTTACAAATTGTTTCCACTCAACTGGATCCAGTGTGAGTTCTCTCTAGTTTTGTTTTTTCTATCATTTTTTATATTTGCTCTTTTAGCTTCACAGAATTTCACCTTCTCTTTCTACTGTATCTAAAAGGTCAGTCCTTATAAGAGCATAGCACTATCTTTTGTTTTGTTTTGGGTTTTTCTTTCACAAGAAATATCAAAAAAATATATTTGCATCAATATAAAAAGATTTAAATAACCATTGCTAAGGAAAGGATTTTGGGAGTTCTTTTACATGATTCACAGAGAAGAAATAATGTTGAACTATTGAAAAAGGACGTGATATTTTGAGACAGTGTCATCGTGGTCCGTTGTCCTCTAGATAGAATGACAAACTTTGTCTGGGATAAAGTGAGGTCAGTTGGAGAGAAAAAGAAAGGGGGCATCTACTTTATTCCAGATGTATCATCATGTTCCACCTCATCCTTAATATCTACTTGCCCTTAGGTGCAAAACGAGAGTATTTCACAGAGCGCTCACTGAAGGTTTTTTCATTTATCAGGAGCAACGGATAAACTCTGAGTGAGAACTATTATTGTGAGTAAGACGAGCAGAAGTTCTCTCACATTGCATGCAGTTCAAATGGGAATTAAGAGCATACATCAGGAACTGGATATTCAAAGTATATTTTTTTCATGACATTTCATAATGTCTGCTGGAAACAAACAATCATGTTTCTTGAGGATCTTGGTATTTCATATTTAGCACTTAATGTAATTTGATGTTTAAGAAATAAGGTATTCCAGGGTGGAATAGGTTTATCTAGAATTCTGCCTGAATATATATATTTTTACAGGATAGATATTAGCATTTATACTTCCTTATTCACATATGTTACCTGATTGTTTAAGTCGTGATTTGGTATGGAGTCAAGACTGATGTAACAGTATTCTCTAGGAGTATTTCCTTTCCTTCAAGTTAAAATATTTAGTATTTCCTAATCTGCTGTTGATTTGGAGAAATCTAGCAGCAGGGAAAAAGTTATCAAATCAATGTTACAGATATATAATATATGTGTATGTATATATATGCATACAAAGCTTAGATGAAATCTTCCTGATTGGAGATGAATTTTTGCACATAGAAAGGTTTATGAACTGAATGAGTTCTACAAAACTGCAACTCTAAACTGCAGAGGAACCAAGAATTATTTTAGCTACAGGAAACATTTGACATTCATTATTTCTGGCGTATCCCTCCATTCTTGTCCTTTTCAAAGAGCTCAGAAGAATTTGTATTCATAATCATAGTCTGAATGACCCTACTTGTAAAAATAAAATCATAGAAGAAACAAGAAAGCAAATATCGTGTTTTCTATGCATGAGACTTCTCCAATACAGGAAGCAAAAAAATATCAACATGGTGCAAGAAATGTCTCTGTGATAAGATGGGTTACAAAAACAGATTTTGTTTTCTCTTTTTTTGTAGTCATTCAGCAGTGTACAGGCATAGAGTCAGTGGCTTAAGGTTTATATTTGTTCGGGGTTTTTTTTAATCCAGTGATCATGAAAATGTGCATGTCATTAAGACTATCTTTCAAATTACAGGGCTATTTTATTTTAAGGGGAACTGGGTTTTAATAATAAAATAGTGAACATTTTTATAATGCAACTCCAAAAAAGGTCTCCTAACAGAGAATTATGTTTGTACTCATTTATTTCATAAAACTATATCTATTTTTAAGTTATTTTTAGAGTGCTAGTTGTCCCAATTAATGAATTTTACTTATTAGGAAGTGCATGAATTACAGCCATTTATTTTAAAATTCTGTTTTAAACACTATTTCCAGCCCTCTAACTGGGTTAGGAAATGAGTGAATTTATTCTCCTTTAGGGTCTGAAACTTTATAGCAGACTTCAAATGGAAAACATAAAGAAGTCTCAAAAAACAGGACTTTACTGAAATAAAACTACTCATATAAGAAGCATTGTATATGTTGAAGCATTACCTGGACTGAGGTTGGTCCTTCCACCTTACTCATTCAAAAAACCCAAAAAAATAAACAAAACCCACCAATGTTTTGAGACATTATATACATATCTTTCACTTGTATTTTTGTCTGTTGCAATTACTCTATCATTAAACCTGGAAATTTTTACCTCTTTGCACTAGAATGACCTTGGCTATATAAGAGACTTTATACTGTTCTGATTAACTAATATTATACGCCGTTTCTAGACCACTGTTGCAACATTTACTTCAATGAAAATATTATTATATATAGCAGCTACAATAGACTCGGATCACAACTCAGTGACTTCTTTTATAAGCAAAACACTCCACAGTTAATATCTTTTCCATTTTGTCAATGTGTAAATTATTCCTTTCCAAGGAAGGCTACATACTAAGCTAGGTAATGCATTGTTCAGAAAATATGCCATTCAAGAATGTGGTTTTTTCTAGATCAGCAGGAAAAGGTTTGCAGCTCAGCATATCAAGAGCTTTATCTCAAAACAATCTTTGGGCAGTCAAGTGATTCCTGCTGAATGGGAGGAAATTTGCAAGGAACCATCTTGGCAATTGATTTAAGCCCCCCCATCACACTGGTCACAATGGGTAGAAATTGAGTGAAAGTAGTCCTTTTAAATCACTGCCATTAAACACAAAGCCCTCAGTAGCTCCACTGGAAGAAGCCACAGGCATTAGCAGTGACTTAGGGAATTTGCTAGATGTGAATGCCATGTTGATAACTAAGGGGTAGTTTTATTTTATTTTTTGTTTCACCACAGAGACAAAAGCAGTAACCTCTGAGAACTTCCTAAAGACAATTCAGAATTTAACACTTCAATGTAAAGCTTAGGTAAAACTTAGATTTTGAAGAAATATTCAGAAACAGAAACTTTTAAAAATGCCTTGTTAAATGTTGAATTATCCATCATTAGTCATCACTTCCATACTGGGACAGGGAGAAGGTTTCTCCATTTAATCTGTGAAGTTATCAAAGAGAGTCTGGATAAACAGTATCCCTTTGCAGTGAGTTAAAGACTAGTTATATTTTCATCCTTGTTTCCCACTTGCACTGTGTGCCTGCCTGTCCATCATTATCCCAGAATAAAAATTTGGTTTTGGTAGTCACTTTCAAACCCAATTAAAACCAAACAATTCCTACAGTTTCATGAAAAACTATCAGAGTGGGGGATAGGGTTCCAAATTAGTGACTCTTCCTCAAGTTAAGCAAAAGGCTACTGTGTTATTTCATCTCTATCAGACATCAAAAAATCAGTTCAGGAAAAAGCAGGGAGATGGACCTTATGATATTCCATCCCCAGTAAACAGTAAAGTCATGACACAAAAGACCTTGGGAAATGAGGTGTTATAAATTCCATTACTCATGAAGCTCTTTGGAGATGAATTCCTTTCAGTGAACCTTAGTTTTACCAGGTCTTATCACTTAGCCCTATTGATAAATGTGATATATTATAAACACTAAGTTAGCTTAGACTTGAATGCCTTAAGTGTTTCAGTGACACCATCCTAGGTGACTTCCTGATTTAAAGACATACGAGAAAACTGCTTCAACAGGCATTATAGTTTCCATTTATGCTGGAGAACCACACAGACATTTTTAACTGCACAAAGTAGAACACATTTTAGCCACCGCTAAAAATGTATATATTATAAATAGGCCCCACAGAGCAACCACTGGGAAAATGAACACAGCTGTACTTCCATCAGAAAGACCTTCTTCATAGAAGTGTATTGTTTCAAGGGAAGGGCAAAGCGAATAATTACTCAAGCCACACTTGTTGTGGGACCTCTGTACTGTCCACTGCAGTCAGTTCAAGCAGCTTCATCACACTTTCTTTCTACCCAGCTTGCTGTTCTCCATTGTGTATCAAGTCTCAGACTTTCATTCGTTTAAAATGCCACCCTGAATGTTCCCCACAGACACTTCTGTGCTCTCGCTGCAACCGCCATGCAAGGAGAAAACAACCTGTGGGTATCCACAACATCTCTACTTTCTTTTCTAACAAAATTCATGTGTACCTTGTCACCTACAAGCATACCTAATCTGTTACATAATCATAGCTGTCTTGCTGTTAATTTGCATTAATAATTGTCTTCCACCAGTGAAAAAAGTATCCTTGGATTCGTTAATCCTTTAGCCCCCATGTACACAACTTCTAGCATAATGAGGGCAGGAAAGATGAGCTGATGAGGGTAAAAAAAAAGGTTCAAAAAACCCCAATGCTCTACTTGTTTTCCCCAAACAACTGGCAGATTGTAAGTATCCATACTCACATTACTACTCTGTTGTATGCATGTGAACAATTCCACTCAAGACAAAAAGATCATTTACTATCTCAGAAATAAATACTTGCATAGTGGCAAACATTTTTGTTTGGCATATAAGGTGCTATATTTTCCCAAAGACCTTTTTCCAAGGTCCATTCTTATTTGTTTTTACCCTTTCCTGTTCTTCCATTTATGAACCATCATCCACAGCCAAAATAATGGTAGTTTTTATCTGAGAAGAAAGAAAGAAAGAAAGAAAGAAAGAAAGAAAGAAAGAAAGAAAGAAAGAAAGAAAGAAAGAAAGAAAGAAAGAAAGAAAAAGAAAAAGAAAGAAAGAAAGAAAAAGAAAAAGAGAGAGAGAAAGAAAAAAAGAAAGAAAGAAAGAAAGAAAGAGAATCAGTCTTTGCTCTGGATTGTCTTAGTCTCTCAGCTGCTGAGTATTTTACAGCAGCTACTCCAGAACAGGTCCATGACTACAGCACTGACCTTGCCTTTAGGAGCAAGAGGTCACTTCTGCTGGGTTCTCTGTATTCACTTTGCCCGCTGAAATCGGTGACCATTAACAAGCCTCTTAAAAGTTGCAAGCAAAACTGGCAAGACAATTAGGCAGAAGCACACATCCAGCTATTGCCTATTCTCACATGGTATCGAATTTTAGTAATCAGTAAACATTTTAAAAATAATCTTGACCCAAAATCCAGTAAATTATCTTTCAGCCCTACAAAATTATCAAAAGAGGAATTTTTCTGATAGGGCCTCTTAGCTTCAGTTTGTAGAACACCTTATTACACTTATTGTTATGAATTATCTAGATATAGATATATTATTAATTATATAAATATATAATTATATAAATATATAAAAACACATTAGAAAAACACATCTTAAATTTTTTGAACACCTAAAGCGTAAGTGGGTTATTCTTCTTTCTTCTCCCAAAAAAGTCGTACTTCTAGACAATAATAACAACTTCTTCTTTTCTGAGGGGGCCTTTAGTGAATATTCAGCCGTTCATTTATGTTCACAGAGTGTACTGATAAAGAAAGTTTTCTACCAGATCTAATCCATCATTACCTAGAAGATTTATATTTCTAGGGTTGTGGAGTGCCTTAAACAAAATAAATTTATTGGAAAGATGTCCTGAAGTTTATGTGGCCTTATCCACCTTGAACAGGGAGATTGGACCAGATGAGTCACTGTGGTCCTTTCCAACCTCACCCATTGTGCGATTCCCCTTCTCCTTTTGTTGTTCATCTATGCACAGTGATCACAAACTACCAGAACAGGCATTTTACGCAGGAAAATACATTCTGACTGTTTCCTGAGAGACACAATTCTTAACGACAGAGATAACAAAACCCTCAAGAAACTGTCATTAAAAAAACAAAACTTGTGATTCACCACCACTGAGACTAATACAGGTAAAGCAGACAGAGAAGGATGGAAAACATTTTTTTATTCTCCACTGTTATTCTTCATTAAGCAGAGTATAAACAGCCTAGATATGGAAAGAGAAGAGCAGTTCAGAAAATACTCAGTCATCAACATATGAAGTTCAAATCCATATATTTACAATGAGAGAGACTGGTTGTAATGGCAGCAATTTTAATATATTTTTTTTCTGCAACAATATCAAGGTTGTTACAAATGTTTTCTACTCTTATCAGCTAGACAAAAATGTCTCTATTGGCAACGCCTCCTCCTCTAAGCCTTAGTTTCATCCTTACTTAAGAAAACAAGAATTTCAGGATGCAAACATAATTGAAAAAGGTAAGAAATTGAAAAGAGACAAATTATTTGTTTACTTGATATTTTTTCTGAACCCGTTAATGCTGTTAATATCCAACAATTATTTATGTCAATAAATTCCAAGACATGCCTACAACCTCCATTTCAGGAAGTCCCTAAAATGTGAATTATTAGTCTGGGCACATCTTTTCTGATGCTCTTAAGTATCTGTTGCTGTTCACTCCCAGACACATGAAATTTGCTGCATGTCCTTGTAGTGTGATTCATTACAGATTTTATTATGAACTCAGCACTCAGAGATTTCAACAATGACCTTGCTATTTTACTTTCCCAATTCCCTCTGTCCCTACTCCTCACCAGCAGGTACACAGCACCTTCAGTTTTGTGTCAGCTTTCAGGAAGTACTAGAGGATGTTTTTCTCTCCCTAGCTCATTGCTGTTTGCTTAAAGCCTGCGTGACTAGCACCATCTCTACAGTACGGCAAATATATCTAACAAGACCTGGCAATGAGCTAAGATAGAGTCTTGCACGAAAATTCTTCTTCATAAAGCTTTTCAAAAAACTGTATAAAATTCTCTGTGATACGTGCTCATTCTCCCTTTGACACCAAAATTAACAGTTGTACAAATAAAAACAAATTGTGGGGAAATTAATTGGAAAACTTGACATTTTAGTGGCTAAATATTATGACTTCCCTTGACATCATATTTTTCATTTATATTTTTATTTCATGAAACCTGAAGGGAGTATTCTTTAGTCTTTCACATTAATTATTTTCATTTCCACTCTAGGAGGCCTGTGTTTTGCATATTTAAATCTTTGCATTCTTTAAGAATGCCTTTAGCTAGTGTTGCCATAACACAATTTAACTTCAATGACATTTTGAAAAAGAATCTCTGAAATTTAGGAAGCAAAAAGGCACAAAGTCATTTTAAAAGAAGATTGCGATGAAAATAATCCTGTCAAAGTACTTTTTTACAAAAATTGCATTGCTTCTGATTTATTATATTAATTGACAGTAATTTTGAGGCAGCAGAAAGATGCAAACTCAATGAATGAAAACAAGACTCACCCCTCCTCAAAAAAAAAAAATTGCTGGATTTTAATATGAGTCAGTTCAGGCCACTCTGGGATCTTCAGATAATTATTTAATTGGAAGCATACACATAGACACAAAGAAACCCCAATCAACCAACCAATCAAAAAGCTTGTTAAATTCACCTTAAAAAATTAACTGTGGTGTTCACTTTTTTCAGGTGGATATTAATATTTCTTAGATATTTTTCAAACCTAACACTGACTTCTTTAACAAGGAAAATAAAAGAGAGACAGGCTGGGAATCAACATGAACAAGCAATATTTTTTCAGTAGATTTGGCACATTATAAAGCTTTTAAATTACGTTATTAATCTTAACAGAATCTCAGAATGGCCAAGGTTAGAAGACACCTCTAGAGGTCATCTGGTCCAACCTCACTGCTCCTAAAGCTGATTGCCCCGGACCATGACCAATAACACCCCTCAGGAAAATTTCTATCCAACTTTATCTTGTAGCTGGCAGCCAGAAAGCATGGCCTATTAAGAACTGGGTTTAAAACCTCAGGGGAAAGGATAGATTCCATGGACCACACACACATGCAATTGTATATAAATACAGTTTGATTTTGCTTGTTAAAAAATGGTCAAGAAACTAACATGTAGAAAAGTATTATATTCAAAGAATGCTATTTAATTTGGCCTTACCCTCCCTTTACTGAAGAAACACCAGCTTTGTATTTGTTTCAACACTCCCAGCTATGCTTGCCCATGGCACAAGCAGTTTATATGATTACATATTTTGTCAATAGGACCTTGTGTCATTCACTGCACTCAGTGGACAAAGAGGCAAAATTAAAGTTAAAAGCACAATCAAAAATCAAATGTCTCTTGGTCGTCAAGTACTTTATTTTACAAGCCAAATGTTACTTAACAGAGCTTTCATAGATGGAATGGATTTGCACAATTTAAGAATTAGAGATTGGGGTGCCTGACATTTAAAATTCTACTCTGTCTACTCTCTGTAGCTATTTAGTCTTGAATAGAGCTTGACATGAATATTCATGGAGTATGGTCCTGCATGATGTTGTTCAGCATTTTTTGCTTGCTTTGTTGTACTCCAGTGGGGTCCCTCTCCCATCAGTAGCAAGAAGATTTACACTCAGAGAAGTATCATGTGTCCTAATGATGTTTTCACACTAGCATGACCTTTTAACACATGGTTAGATCAGGTATGCTGAATTTGAAATATCTTGACCCGCAGTAAATATGTACACTAAGCACTGCAAGGGAAGAGAAGATTAAGAAAAAATACATGCATGCAGTCACAAAAAGCCAAGAGAAAATCCTGTCACATTGTTTTAGAAGCTCATTTGCCTTCAGAAAAGAAAATTGAAATAATTTCCTAAAAATAATACATGGCATTTAAAATATTGATGAGAATATAAAAAATTCCTATGTGATCTATTCAAAAGAGTTGAAGTCTCAGTCTGGGTTTGCACAAACTACTCCATATTGTGACTTGAATTTAAGATGCCCTTAGGCTGAAGTGCCTAGAGCAGACACAAAGGCCAGATGGGTTTGTGAGAGCCAAGCAGGAATACACCTGTAATCCTGTAGTTTTGGGAGCTGCTGTTTTATTCTTTAGTGTTTTTCTCATATACCTAGGAGGCAACCATGCACTAATAGAAAATTCTTCTCTTGACCATTGTTTTAAAAGTTGTCAGAAAACCTTGCTTAGCAGAGACAAGGTGCATGACAGTGTAGAATTATTTGCAGTAAAAGTAAATAGTGAATTGGTTATATTAGACGCTGTGAACTAATTACACAGGTGGTTTCGAAAAGTTTTGCCAGCTGGAGACATTAAATCCTGCATTACCATGGAGAATACCAATGACTTGTCTCAAAGCATAAAACTCCCTGGCCAAAATATTTTCCACAAGTCTCACAAATCTACCTAAGGTTATCATTTAATAATATATATTCATGAAAGGTTCTAGGCAAACTATTCCTTTGACTTCTGTGTCATACAGCCACAGACCTTCTCTATGTGGACAGTGCTTTGACATTAACTAGTTAAGTGTAAATCTTCTTGCTACTGATGTACAAAATATCCCAAGAATTAATTATTTTGCACAGAAAGATTGACTTCCAATTTTTTATAATCAAGGAATGCTAAACTCTCATCTTTTGAGGTCTGTAACACCAGACACAAGTGCAAGTCAGTCTTTCAGCTCTTAGTAAAATGCATTATTTATCTGAATTTCATCTCTCAATGTTTTCAGTGTTTATCAGTAGATAAGACCCTGAAGTATTTGAAAAGGTGTGCTGCAGGGCATGAGACATCCTCAAAGTTTGGAAAGCATTTTTCCTCTGGTTGTTTTGACTTGGTATAGTTTTTCTTTCTACAGTTCAGGAGTTTTAAAACATTAAAGTCTTTGAGAACTAATTGGTTGGTTCTCTATTCTTCTTTGGCTCAGATGCACACTTGTCTCATAGTCCTTCTCTGTAAAATTTTATGCATAGACAGATTGTTGTGGGGCAGAAATTCTCCTTTCCTTTTCTCTTGTAAATCCTGATGTTGTTAATGATGCTCTGTGTGGGAGGCTGCCCCTTGGTTCATTATGAGTTTTGCAATCCAATCAGATTTCAAACTTAAGCTGATGAAATAATATATGTTATAATTAATTTTTTTAATAATACAAATTGAAAATCAAAAAATTAAAAACCTAGTTATACAATTTTGTCATTGTAACCACTCAGGTTTAACAGTTGTTGCATTTATTCAGACAAAATAAACCTACCTTACTAGTGATTTGAAATTTTACAACTACTGTTGAATTGGAGACATCAATTTAGTATTCTTCTATTATACTTATCCAAGTAGGTAACTTTTAAAGTGGGGAAAAAATCAAGTTCAGTATGAAATGTCTTTTCTAATGGGCTGTGGAAAGCTGCACACCACACAAATAGATTTTAATTGACCTATTGATGAAATAGCCTTCCTGTATTTAAATACTTTAATTTATTAAACGTATCACAGAACTCAATATTATAAGTGTCCAGGCGAAGTTGAAGAGTTCCATTAAAATATATTTTCTTTTCACAGCTTTAGCTAAAAATTATCTTCATTAATTTTATACGATTATTATTGTACTGCACTATGAATCTCTTTGAGACTTCTTGAATCTAAGGTTAATTTGAATAATTTCAGTTTTACCACTGTTGCAGGTCACAAATAATTTCTCCTGGAAATTTCGTACAAAGTACCTATGCTTTTCTGTGTCCTAACTGTTTATATTTTGAAAGAGTAATTTCCCCCTTAAATTATCTGATGATAGATAAGCAAGGTACAAAATAAATAGAACATTAAATTAATAAGACATGAATCTCCATCAGCCTTTATGCTTTATGAGAAGAACAATAATTCAGATGCAAACGTGATTTTCCGTGACAGATAAAGCATAGTCATACAGAGATACGTTTAAAGTAATATTTAAACTGGCAATTGATGAACTGTTTAGTTAAGAAATTCAGACAGGAAAATATTTAATAAAGATACGTATCAAATATCTATTCAACTTTTCTGCACAAGTGCAGGAAAAATTCCCACCCAGGCTGATTCACACAAATTTATCAGAAGATAAGAAGTCCACGTATGGTCTTTGTCTGCATTATAAGCATCAAAACAAAAAAGAAGTCAGAAGTCTCACTTTCTAATTCAAATTTGCAGGCCCAGTTTATCCAACACTAAACAACTCTTCAGGTTATCTGTGGCATTAAAAATCAGCAGACTCAGTGACAATGTTGCTTCCAAACCTGAATGCAATCTCACCTGTGATCAGCCTGGAGATGCAGCAAAACATGGCCAGCATTTAACAAGCATTTCCCAGAGGAAGCACAAGATTGTTAAGAGTCTGAAGTATTTCATCTAGATTCTGAAAACATACAAAAGTCCCCAACCATAGGTACTTTCTATACAAACTACTTCTGTAATTAATTGTGAGATCACCAGGCATTTTTAGGGAGGCCCAAGCATTTATTACTGGATAATTTTTTTCGTAGTGCCATCCACTACAAAAATATCAACTCCGGACCTGCTGGGCGGCAGTTTGTACCTCTCACATAGCTGAGAGCTGCAGGGAACTACTATAGCTACCCACTGAAAGCCCAGGAGAGTGGTGAGAAATTTCCTACAGGAATGCCAGAAATTTATTGCCTCCATGACTTGGCCAAATCTCGTCAAAGTCTGCTTGTAGTTCATACCTGGATGAGACTAGGCATTGGGGTGAGGGGTTGTACTGGAAGGAAATTAAAACCGTCCAAAGATTTTCATGTTTTTAAGATATTAGCCTTTAACCATATGCAAACAGAACACCCTTTTGAGACATAAAAAATAATACTACCTGACAGTATCAGAACTGTTTGTGTCTAGTTTTGTTCTTCTGAGTTTTCTCTTTGATCTCCATTTTGTCTTTGTAGTTTCTTTCTGAACTGTAGTCCATGCTCCAGTCAAACCTGTTATGTTCAAGCATGATCTGCTATTTTAGCAAATGTTATTTATTGTCTCTAACAAATTCTTGTCATCTTCACTACCTCTTCACTGCTTGTAAGGCACACAAGCCTCCTGCTCCTTTAATTAGATTCCCTTAAAAAAAAAAAAAAAAAAAAAAACAAAAAAAAACCCCCACAAATTAAAAACACCATGAAACAACTTGCAGCCTTTTTCCTAAATTTTTGATTTTACCGTTCTCTGCTGGTTTTTTATTTATTATGCAGAAGTCTGCCCTTTAGATGTTCACTGCGTGTCACTGCGGAAAGAGGCACAGCCAGCTGCTACTGGGCACTATCACCTGAAGACGTGCATATATATGTTCACTTAATCTAGAGGTGGCCATCCTTCGATATTCAGAGGGGCTGAAGATGTGACTACACCACTGTATGTGTGGTTTTTTGCCAGACTACAGACTGTGCCTCAGATTTTTCAGTCTCGTTTTTGCTGCTTTTTGCTGATTATCATCATCCATTACAATACACTCTGCACTGCAAAAGAAATGTACATAAAATGTGTTAGAGAAGCCCTCAAAATGCAGAAGGAGAGGATGAAAGATTGCATCAATAATTTTTTAAAATATACTTGTAAAGAAACTAGTGCCAGGGAAAATATGGGTTTTGGTGGTACTGTTAACCTGTGGCATTCCTACAAAACCCTGTGCAACTCCAATTCATCTCCTGGAGCCATCTCTGTTTGCACTGTGCTGTCCCTGCAAGGCCTGAGTGGATAAAGGGATCATGCTATGAAATATGTTGCACAAAATCAGGTTTTATTAGGACATGAAGCAATCCAAGCAGTATTCCCAGAAGACTTTGTAATTCTGAGATGTGTCATAGTGTCTTAGCAAGATGAGAAAGGAACTTCTACTGGTCACTTCTCTTCCTGTAAAACAAGCAACATGGAGAGAATAGATGCTTTACTTTTAGGAAACCTATAACAGAACCAGAAAATGAGCCTCCAGTTTCCAAATCATAGTTTTATGTTTTATCATCAAATAATAATATTTTCTTTCAATGCTTCTTCCAAGTCTATTTACATGAATACAATGATACTTGCAATGTTGATCAAAGCCATATGTGCTTTCCCCAGAAAACACTGCAATGCCCGAGGCAGCTGTGAAGACACTGTCAGAGTGTATATTTCAATTATTCCTAAGGGTGGCAATAACGGCAATAGACATAACAAGAGATTATTTTACTTCTTGATATTTCATCTGTGTATCCAAGAGATAGACATGTCAATTAAACATCATTACCTTCTCTCTGTCCATGAATATTTCAGCATAACTCACTGTAAACAAATACTTTAGTGGTCATATCACTCAGGTTGAAGTACCTTATATTATTGTAGACACAACACTAAGCTTCATGAAAAGCATATTTAATATCAAAACCCACATATCTGTGTTTGATCTATTAAAAAAAAATTATACTTAAACTATCTCCAACTTTTTACTCAGCTATTTATTTCCTGAAATGTGTGATGCTTTGCCCTATACGTATTGTGTGTATAGGCTACAGTCTTATTTTTTCTTTTATTTTTAATTGGCTGGATCTAAGATGTTTAAGTACAGGAAGAAGTATCTTTGAACACATATACACCTATTTTGCAGAGGTACTTGTTTTGAAAGATATGATCCATAAAACAGTAAGAAATATACTTTGCTAAATTACTGGTCTTGAGTAGCTCACCTACTGAGCAATGAAAAAGGCAAGGTGTAAATTAATAGAGATCAAGACAATGTAGAGAACGAACTGAATTTTCAATTTTCACAGGGGATTGAAAAAAAATTGAGGAGATAAGGTTTAGAGTCTAAAAAGTAATTAAAAAATTAGAAATCTCCTGTTGTAGATAATATCTGTGGATACCACATGAATAATTTTGTTCTGCTCCCACAGACTGCGCTGAGTCTCCAGCACACAACTCCAGCATTTCAGACAATCTGCTCTGCTTCTTCCAACAGGTCTAAAAGGGTTGCCCCTTGCTTTCATCCCACAAGAAAAAGAAACACAGCTGAAATATTTACATACAAGGGTCTTTTGCTAACACAATCACTTATTTCATGTATTATTATAAATAATTAATACATTGGCTAGTAGACTTGTATAGCACCATATGAGCATTAGGCTGCATCTGCATGAACAACTATAGGTCAGTTTGCCAAAAGTAAACTCATTAATACTTATTTTCTGTACACATCTATTACAGTACATGCCTAGCAGAAAAAAGAAATCAGCATTTGGTATCAAGTATTTTTTTATGTTGAAAATGTTTTTTCTAGTTAGATAGTGGCTATACAATATTTCAAAGTAGTAAGGACATGCCTACATATGTGTGCCCTAAAACTAGTTGTAAGATGTGACTTTGGTCAGCGGAAAACCTAGTAATATTGCAGTTTCACCTTCCAATCCTTGGGTTTAGTTATGTGCTAGTTATCCTCAACGCAGTTGTTCCAGAATTGCCTTTGCCACAGTAGGGTACATGACACTGACCTTTCCTCCTCTGCTGGAGGAGCTGGCTCAGCCGGACAAAATGTCAGTACTGGCTTTGTACATCTTTATTATAAAAACCTCTGCTGCCTCTAAAGAAGACCAAACAGCATGGATATAAGGCAAGGGTTCAGCAAGAGCCAGTTTATGCTCCGGTAGACTGGGAGTTCCCAAAATACTGGCATGAGTCCTTGCAGATACGCCTGCTGAAGTTAATGATGCAAGAGAAGTTCACACAGTAGATGAGAGAGGTCACATAAATTTGGGGGCATTAAAGAGAGAAAAAGCTATCATTTTAGCATACCACTTTTGCCTTGCAGGGCTCTAGGGAATAAGCATGGGATAATTCTGCAGGCACAGAGAAACAGGTCTTCAGTTAAATACTGTTATCATGAGTGAGGAATAAGGACACTATTCCAGAATGACAGAAGATAGGAGTGTGTGTGTCAAATCTAAACCAGAAATGGTCTTTGAGAACCTGAAGTGAGAGCCTAAACCTGTGTTGGATAAGTTTAGCAGCTAGAATAACATGATGAAAGTGTAAGACCTGGAGAGGTAGTACACACACTTAAGAGTCTACTGAACACTGAGAAGACAGCTTTGAAATTATCCTAGTAGTTTCCAGCTTGAAAGGGTCACTGAGATGAAAGACCATGTCAGGGATGGTGTCAAAGTTTAATAGCAGGACCTTAATGGCACCAAATCTGCTATTAAGCACAGCTGCAGTGAGCAGCTTCACATAGGAAAGTTCAAAGTTTCTAATTTGCAAAAGCTCTTAAAGCCATTTTACTTCTAACCTGATTAGCACCCGTTACCCTATTCATTAAGCCTGCGACTCATGTCCTAAATATAATCTGTTAAGTCTTAAGTGCAATTTAGGTCTACATTCGCAGTGCAATTAGACAGCAATGGCAAAGCTGCAAACTGGGGACTGTTTGTTATTTATTAATTCAGAGTTAGCCCAGGGATAGAAAGACCAAGTATTTTGTTTGGTACACTCATTTGTTGAGGGAGTGGTATGAATAAACAGAGAGATAAGATACTACTGGTCAATAAGTGACAGGTATTTTATAAAAGTTGTCAAAAGAATGGCAAATACAAAACAGAAGTGTAGAAGTACATACTTCAACAATAGCACTCCATTTTGAAACTTCCAAGTGGCTCTAGGTGTAAAAATAAGGTCTGGAGTTGTGGGCACTGTCAAATTGTCAGTACAGCCTAGAGCTCAAAACATGAATTCTTTGTGAATTAGCAATGTCACTTTCTTTCCAAAAGAGGTGTGGGTGGACTTTCAATGACTTGGAAAGTGAGAACAGTCAGTTGCACGGAGTGCAGCATTTGATCTATTTCTAAACTGTTAAAAATACTCCTTTTTTCCATGGACATTGCAAAATTTCTAAGTAGGTCTTTTCCTCAAAGGAACTGCAAGATCAGAACAAGGAGAGCACAAACCATTCTAGAAATTCTACTGTCTGGTTATGCATTTGGGCACAATGTGAATAAATTAAAAGTAGAAATGTCATTTTGAAAGAGAAAATATAAATTTATGACACCTTTAAAAACAGAATCAATTTTGGAACACTGTTTGTAGGGGCACTGATTCTCTTCTCTACTCTTTTTATGCAAGTCCTTCTATTTGATTGACCTCAGTCTATATTTTATAAGATCACTAATCCTTCAAAAATGTAATAAGTGCTTACTATGAGAATTCCTGTAGGACTTACTTAAACAAATTTGTTCTACTTTGAAACAAAGGATTGGAAACTAATTACAGTATACAGATTCTTAGTTCTAAAAGAAATCTAACATCAGCTCAGGCAAGTTTCTTTCTGTCTGTATGGTTTATTCTAAATCTATAACTGTAGATTTAAAATTTGATATTGCACTTTCTCCCGTGTTACTATTTTAGAATAAAAGCAGTAATCAAAACCAGTTGATTGTCAGTGAAGGCCCTGATGGCAGTGTCAGGAATATTTGGTTGCACTTGATAACTCCAAGGAGACAGGTTTACCAAGGCATGTTGAACTAACAGCAACATTGGATAAATTTAAGTAATAACTAGTTTTTGTTATAAACAGCAGAAAAAAGAACTTCAAATTAACAAGTAACCACTAAAGAAATTAGGAATAGTCAGTGAACTAACTGCCAAGATTAAATTCAGATGATCCCAAAGGAAAATTCAAGCTCAGCTATTTGGAAACTGAATAGAAATTATAAAAGGGCTAGAAAAAGCAAACAAAAACTAGTAAATGCTGCCTTAATCATGGGTGTTAGGTCTGCCTCTCTGTAAGTGTCTGCTTCTCTGTAAGTCTGAAAGTCCAGACTCAGACTTTGATCTCTCACTGATTGCAGTGTATAATGCAGTCCAATAGACGGATTTCTGGAAGAGGGAAAAGAGTAGGACTCCTGCAGCACCACCTTATACTGGCTTTATACCTGGCCTATTTGCCTGCAAGTAACAGTAATCTAGTAAATGGCCTCTGCTATCAGCTTATACAAGTGAAGACACAAGTTTGTCCTCCAAGGATTCATCATCATCATGGAGCAACATAATCAGCCCAAAGCAGTTGTGAGAGTTTATCTTACTGACTTGTCTTTTCTTATTTCTCTTCTGAAATCGAGACAATAATAACAATAACCATACTGGATAAGTCAGGAAACCTCAGATTTTGATAATAATACATTCATGTGAGACCAACCACTTTGAATTTTTTTTTTTTTTTAATCAGTATATCTCTGTAAATAAAAGCCCAATACCGCTTAAAGTTTCTGTGGGTGTGGAAGAGGCAGGCTGGAATCTCAAGACAGAAGAATATTTTCAGATTTTTAATTGAGACGGCTATTCTCTGTATTATTGATAATAATCTACCAAATTTCAGAAACACAACTCTGGTATTAACCTACCAGTGTAAAAACAATTCAGCATGAGCTTCTGTAGTCTCAAGCTAATCTGAGAGCACACCAGAAAATATGAATCTCCTTTGAAATTCCATTCCCCTTCCATCATTCTGGAGATGGGAGAATATGGGGAGAAATGTTGCAGACGCTTGGGGGACAGTTTTGTAAATTCACTTCCTAAAGATGAAGTAAATATTTGTGGGTACAATGCTTCAGGAAACTGTGCCCAGAGCATAGATAACGAGAATATGTAGCTGTGCGTGCAAATAATTTCAATCACAAAACTCACCCTAAAATTTTGGATAAGGGTGAAGAAAGATGTTTAACTGGCAAGCTAGTGTAATTCTTGACCACTGCATAAATACATAGTTACTAAAAAAGAACAAATTAATGGATTTTCTACCATTATGTGTGCTAAATCCCATTCTCTTGGAAAATTTAATATTTCTAAAGGGGTTGTTCAAGGGCACAGCAAGACTGAACAAATTGATGGGAGTGTTCTTTCCGAATAAGAGTAGACAGAAAGATAGAGGAACTGTGTTAAAATCACACTTGTTTCTCAATTAAACCCTGCTCCTTGAGCAATGCAAGATGCAACAGAATCTCTCTCCTAGGCCCGATGTTACAATATGTTTACTCCTAAGAAAAAAAGAAGCGTGTTTTTCAACCCCCGAGGTATTTATACATTCTTTACTGCATGGAGTTGAAGTTACTAAGGAACTTCAGGCAAAGAGATTTGATTTTGAGAACCTGACCCCTAGACTAAAACCTAACCTTGCGTCCTACCTCTGAAAGGCAGGAACAGCAGAAGGTCTCCTAAAATAGCATTAGAAACAGGAGATGCACTGAGATTCTTCCATATTTTCCATCTTCTCTCCATTATGGCAATCACACTTCAGGTACCTTTCGAGCCATCCTCCCTGCTAACACTTCTATTTATTCTCCTTTTTATAATTTTGACCCATATGAACTGGGAAACTACTTAACAGAAGGCTTTCACTTCTGCATTGTATGAAAAAGTGCTGCTTTACCTTTTAAACCTTCTACTTTTTGCTGACTTCAAGATCCTGTGCTACAAGCAGATAAATTCCCTGCAGATTTTCTTCACATTGTACAAAATTATGTAAACCTGTATTGTGCTCAATCTGCATGCATCCCCTTTGAAAGCTGTGCATCTTAGTCAGTCCAGCTTTCCTGATGGGGAAATTTTTCTCTGTTTCTGACCATCCTTCTTAAAAACCTCTGTACCTCACAGTCCTACTGCATCTTTTTTGAGAAACTATGTCCTACAATTCTCTCTGCTTTTAAGCTGCAAAAACATTATGAATTCACAGCATCATACTGATACCCTGTTTTGTATTCTGTTCTTTCCACATAATTCCCATGTGCTCTTTGGACGGCTGCTACACACCAAGTTGATATCCTCAGACAGCTACCCACAGTGACTCCAAGGTCTTGTTCAACCCAACCTCCTGGGCATTTGCCATTTTTAAATTTCAGCTGTAATTTCTCCTTCAATCTTTTTGAGATTGTTTTGCAAGCTCTTGTAGCCTGAATAATTTTCTGCTATCCAAAAATGATGTCATCTTACCTGAAATTATACAATTTATTGATATCAAGATTATTGCTTGATGCAGACCTCATCTTAGATCTGTGTGCCATTCCACAGGTAAAACCCCTCCCTTGTGAAAACTGGACATTCAATCCTTGTCTTTACATCTGGTAGCCAGAGAGAAATCAAACTCTGTTATTTCTTGACAGTTTCAATTTCTTTGAAAAATCTTTTCTTTCCCAAAGCTCTTTGGAAGGACTTATCAAATGGATTACCTTCAGTCCCATGTTTATATGCCTAGTGACTCCATTGCATTTCTTCTTCCAATAGGTCAAGTTAGGATTGTTAATTGCACTTTACACATGACAAAATGAGTTCCTGGCAGCCTGTACAAGCAGTTTTTGCAGTCAGTCATATCTATACACTACTCTGAAAGTATACTTGTGCTTTCTTTTGATCCAAAGGAAGCACTGCGGACAATGGATATTTCAATCTTACATGTAGATGCCTCTGATAATTATATCCACATGTCAACTTTAAAGCTGAATTGATAGCCATATGAGTTTCACTTCATTATGGACCTTTTGAACTCAGAATTTACATATGAATGCTTGCTTACATATGAATACTAGGCTGCCCACTAGTATCCTGCCTTTTCGAGCAAGAAACCTGACTGACATATAATGTCTGCAGAAAAAAAGTAGTGATAGAGAATTTTAAAATGAAACATTTTGGTATTTTATATATACTGGCAATAATTTCTCAATACATCTATTTGAATTAAATTGGGTTAAACAAACAAAAAATGTTATCCAGACTGAAAATAGCACAGCTGGTGACATGATGAAGCATTTCAAAGTATCATTACTACAGAAGGAACAGTGATATAAGGTGGAAAATGCATAATAAGGAGCAAGAGAGGATACTAAACACTGGATGCTTTAAAGTTAAATTTTCCTAAGATCCTGAGCTAATGAAACCCTTTGAATCGCTGCACCAATAGACCCTTCCTATTCACAGACCATATCGCAGTCACCTACAGCAGAGATTTTAGGCCACTGTTTAACAGTGTCTATTGATTTTCCACAGTTAATGAAAATGGAAAGAAAGAAAGAACTATTAACTCATTCCATTCTTTCCTTTTTGTTAGTGATTGTTCATCACTTGCACTTTGCATTTAGTAGGTATGGGATACTGGCATTTTGTTTAATAAGAGTCCACATGAGATACAGCCGTAGCTCCTGACAATGCATACTAACACAAAGGCTTGTCGAGACTAGAGTATATGGCCCTTCACACCAGAGAATAAAGTTTACGATACAATATAAAAAATGTTGATTGAATATGCAGAACTGTGAGCACCATCTGTTTGCCTTGTTTGTCTAACCTCATGGGTTTGTCACTACAGCTGCTAATTGCATTATGGTATTTTCAGTATAGGCCACTTCTGCTTCAGAATTCATAAGGGCATATTCCACTTTACCTCTACATAAGCTTCAGAATTACAACTTACTTAAATTTTCTCTTTCTGCCTTGTTTTTTTGTTTTTTGTAGTGTTCCCAGAACTGTCTTTTTTTTTTTTTTTGGACAGTTATTACCTGCTGAAAAACACTTTTTAATTGAAAATCTGTGGAGAGCTTAATTAAAATATGTTCTGTCATGCATGCCAGAAGTACTACAGGCTTAAAGTAAAAACAGTTGTAAGCAAAGACTTGGTTCTCATTCACATGAATAAAAGTTAATCAAGTGAGTGGAAACCCTCATTCACACACTATATCAACACAAAGAAGAGACTCACATCTCTTTCTTTTATGAGTCATTTTCTTATTCGTCCCCATTTTTGGCATGCCATTGTTGGTGTTTGTAGGATGCAAATTTTTTTCAACATGCAAATGCCTAGATGCAGATGTTTAACTCCACTCCCAGAACAGAAGGCTGTCATGCCAAAGAGGCAATGACAATTATTTTGCCAACTGAACCATATAAATGTATCCTTTTAAAATGACAGAAAGACACCAACACTCTCATGAAGGAATCTCAGACACCAGATTAAAAGAACTACCATAAAAAAAAATAGAAATGACACTGGTAAAAAGCCACTGACAGTCCTCCTATGAACAGACTCACATGACTAGAAATGCATGTAGTTGCTTTCCAAAAAGTACACAGGCAATGATCTAAGCTGCAAGGAGCAAATAGGAGAATAAAGTTCTTTGTCATTCATAAAGGACAAATTCAACCTCTGTTCACATGGATAACAGAAAGCAGAGCCTCAGCTCTGCATTTTTTTCCTTTATAAGCATAATTGAATATTCTATCTATTTCCACTGTGTCAAAGTATGGAGCTAAAAAACAGCACTGCCTCTGCATACAGAAAAGCTCCTGGGTGTATTAGTAGTTCCTCTAGATCAAGTGCTGCCTATCACTGCACTTGAACTCTTTATTATGCTGAAAAAATACATTGTCTGCATCAGGCAGGAATGATTTTGTTTTTAATTTGTTTCAAACTAATATTCATTTACTCCACCAGTGATCTAAAAGAAACCAAGAGAAAATAATACTCACTTTCCTTCTAAAATTTAGTCATTTGCAAATAAGTAATACATTGACCATCCTGAAGATGTTCTTCATCTTTATAAATATGTAATTCTGTTTGGTCACCTTTGGAGTCATCCAGGAAAAAATGACACTTAATCAGACCAGATAACTCAACTGATTTGTCCAGCAAACAATTGCTTTTATTTAGTACACATCATCTTCTGCTTTGAATGAGAGTTCTCTGATTTGCAGAAGTCCAGATCACAAATGGTCTGTGACACCTGGACATGTTCTGACCATTTTGCTCTCTTGTGCAATGAATGCCACAGCTGAAGCAAATGCTAGAACTGAATATACTGGCAGCTGAAACAATCAGTAAATTCAAACCATCCTGTGTCTGACCCACTGGGCTTCCATAACTGACTAACATATGCATCCAAAAACTCAGATTGGTGTAGGGATGTCTGTTTTGAATAGAATACTTCTTTTTCACTATAAGGAATTACTAAGAATTTTGCTGCATGTTCAAGGTACCATTACCACAGTTGTCTGCGGTTTCCAGGTTTGTATTTCTAATAAGCATGTATGTGAAATAAATTTTTAATATTAGTTCAATAGGCAGCAGGGAACTTAGTCATTTAGGACTTGGACACTTTTGAACCTACCATGTCCATCTGAATGGATGTCTGCAGGAGCTTTGTATCCCACTGACTTCAGTGGCCCCAGCCCACAGCCCCTTAGAGTTAGGTCTTTTCAAAACTCCCCACATGTTTCTAGATGCAAAAGAAAAATAAAGAGTGACCACAAATACCAAATAGTGCATTTTGATAAATCAAACTTAAATTTTTTCATCTTTTTTAAACATAAAAGGGGTTGCTGTTATTGCTCACTAATCCAAGACCAGAGGAATTGAAGCCTGAATATTTTATAAAATAACCAAAGTGCTAAAAATAAAATAAGTTACTTTAGACTTTATCAGCATGAGCAGGAATATTTTCCTTTTAATTATAATTTCTGGAGAGCTTTCACCAGAGACCAGAGCTTTCACATGAAGGTTATCAAGCTATATACTAGAAGTGAAGCATCTGCACAAGCTCAAGAGCATATGATGTGCCTGAACTTGGTGACAGAAGAATTCTGCAAGCAACAAATATTCTTGTTTTGAGTTAAATATACTCATTTAACAAGACCTGGTGTTTGAATGGTGAGGTGTGTGTGGAGTATGGAAGAGAATTCCAGGAGAAGGATTGACTTTTGCCTCACAATACAGAAGCCCAGAGATTTTTCTGCAGATGTTTCTTTTAGGCTCAGTTATCATTTCCACAGAAATAAATTCTAAATTCAACTATTTTTAAAGAGTGTAAGAAAAAATAGTTATTCTGAGAAAAAAAAAACATTAGATAACATCGTGTTCTTGACAATTCACATAATCATTTGGATTGGAAGAGACCTCTGGAGATAGTCTGGTCCAAGCACCTTGCTACAGCAGGATCCCTTAAAGCAGATGACACATGAATGCATCTAGGTGGGTTTTGAATTTCTCCAGAGAGGGAGACTCCATAACATCCCTGGGCAACCTGTTCCAGTCCTCTGCCATCCTCAACATAAAGATCTTTCTCATGCTGAGGTGAAACTTCTGGTGTTTTAGTTTATGGCCATTGCTCCTCATCCTGAAAATAGAGAAAAAAACTTTGGACAGACCTGAAAAAGAATCATATTTAAAAAATGAGTTGTAATTAAGGATGGAGAATTTTTATTTCTTCCTTTTTATCTCTGAGTTTTGGAAAAAAATACAATCTTGCTTCTTGCTCCTCCACCATCTCCACCAGCAGAACAAATGTCTGTAGTCTCAAAGCACCTGACACTCTATGCTGTCAATGCAGACCAGAAACATTCACTGTTACAATTAAATGTAATAAGAAGGTATCAAAATTTCAGATGCATTAAAAAGAAAACTGTCATGGACCAGCTAGAAAATAAGCATGGGAATAACAATGAAGAGCATTTATGAGACATTTCAATATCATGGCCTTCTCTTAGAAAACTGCCCATTTCCCAGGACCAGAACTTTTCATAGGAAAATTCTAACATTCATTAACCTTTCATTAAGTCCTCTGGTTTCAGTAATGAATTTCTGCTTGACTTCAAAACCAGGATGGCAACAGGAGCAGCTTTTCTCTAAAAGAAAGGTTACTTACTTCTTGGTAAGAGTCTTGGTCAGGGTAACCCACAGGTACACTCCTTACTATTCTCACCCAATACAGAATCAAAACATTTCACCTTAGTAGACAACACATCCTCTAATAAGAACAGATACAGTTGCAAGCCTAGAGACGAAGACAGAAAACAGCCTGTCAGGAGCTACAACTCAAACCACATTCATCGTAGTCCCCTATTAAAAAAATTTGCATTTAAAAGGTATTTTCATGTAAAAATCTACTTTTAAAAATCTTTTTACAGGGGTCCCCAAACTGAATGGTGAACACAATTAATTACAGTTTGGAAAACAACTAATACGGTTTATTTATCAAATTAATTTTTTTTCAGAATCAAAGTGAAACATGAATAACAATATTTTAAGCTAAAGGCTCTAGAGCATAAAGAAGATAATATCTAAGGATGTCAGCCAAATTATCCTCAGTGATTTCACCTCTGTGACACAGTCCAGAACACCAGAGTCAAAAGAAGTTCAGTCTGATACAAATTAGACTCCCTTATGCCATCCAGGCCTTCAAATTCTGTTCCTCAGGCACTCTTTCATCATTGAGGGGAAGGGCAAAGAGGAGGCCAAAAGATTTCCAAGTTTTTCCTTTACAATTTGGCAGAAAATCAGCCATTGTTTATGTCAAAACAGTCTCTGATCTCTGCAGAACAGTGAATGCCATGGATGGGTCAAGGAATGTCATGTGCAAGTTCGTGACTCACATATCAGTGAAAGCTCATTGTCTTCAGCCAAGGTGTTGCATCTGAAGCAAAAGGATTTTTCAAGTCATTCAATAGGCACACAGCATAGGTTGATATTTTTTGCTCACCTCCAGGAGGAATATTTTCCCTTTTTAATGTAGCTGCACAGAATGAAACAAGCCTTCTCTGGTCCATTCTGCGGAGGTGCACCACTTCCCGCTTACGTAAACCAGGACTTCTTGTACTCTCGACTCTGTGTGCCCTAACAGCCTTTCACGTCTAAGGTTGAAGTACTGAAAGACCAAGGTAGGTAAGGTTGCTTGAAAATGAAAGGATGTTCAGTTATTTAAAAATTACAGACCTCGTCCTTCAGTTAAATAAATAAATAAATAAATAAATAAATAAATAAATAAATAAATAAGTTTTATGGCACTTCTGCTTGCAGTATGGGTAAAAATTGTTACATTTTTTCCCCAAAACACCTCATATTTTCCCTCATTCTTCTATTCTTAAATGCACATGAAAGAACCTTTTCCCTTTTTCTCCTCCCATTGAAAAATAAAAGAAAAATGTTAGAGGATGAAAGACAAAGAACACTGCACCAACTATTTTGCTTCTACATTCATAAAAGTGATCCTTTTTAAGAAATCAGCTTTGAAGTTTTCACCCTAAGAATTGATGCTCATTCTAGTTGCTACCCAGAAGTTATGTCACACAATTTTTAAAGTGTCCTCACAGATGAAAACTTTACCTTGCCATTCTACTATTTAGAAAAAATTACTGTCCAGCATATTATATAATTATTTCACAAATAACTGAACTGTCTGGACATTTTTGGACACTTGAAGATCAGGTGGGTTTATCTACATTCAATTTATCATGTTTGTGTGTAGCAGCCACCACACTTTCACAGGATTCCACTAGTTACAAATATTTCCAGACCATCCAGTTCACTACAGAAAATCAGTTGGGTAAATAAGTATTTCTTCCTGTTCTCACAAGTCCTTTTGATGTTACATTTAAAAAAAAAAAAAATAAAAGCTTTAATTAACACAGAACCTAAGCTTTAATACCTAAAGTAGTCAATAATCTAAGAACCTCTGGTGATTATGGCAGTGGTATTATGACACCAGATAAAGTATAACTACTAATTCAATCCCCATAATATTCACAAAATTCTACAGTCCTCAACATGAAGGATTTACATAGATGCATTAAGCTGTGTATAAATCTGTCCACATTCACAAACATCCATACCATTCTGTAAAGTGCTGGTCCATATTCTTTGCTTATCTGAAGTTTAAGAAGGCTATCAGAGGGTACAGATATTGCTTTTTTGTGTCTTTTCTACTATCTTTTTTGATCAGGAATAAAATAGAAAAGAAGAAAAAAGCACACTGAAAAACAATCAAACAAAGGGCTTGTAATGTTCCAGGAATAAGCAAAACCATTGGATAACATTATCTTTTATACAACAGAATTCCTTGAGGCTCTTCTACATTAACAAAAAATCCGTGTACTTCCAGTCAAATGACTGAATATCCATCCTGGTAACAACTGCATTCTATTACATAGAGAGCAGCATATGGTAAGTATTTATACAAGATATTCAGCCAGATGCACACCAGCATTCACTAATAAAAGCTACATTAACACAGCATCTGCTGTGAATTTTGCCCAGCATGCCAGGATTGTGCCAGGCAGAATCTGAGGTAGCATTGTAAGATCCGAGCTAATCTGCCATCTACTCACCAATACACTGGTCCCAGCTTTCAAAACAGCAGTAAGCTGAAACTGCAAATGCAACCGAGAATCAGAGAGCAGCTTAAAATCTGCTGAGGTCTGATATTGCAGACAAAAACATACTTAAGATGCAAATCTGCACTAGCAAGGCAGCTAGAACCAGGGCATGGCCGAGCTCACTGTAAAAGTTATCTTCCTCCTAAGGAGAGGGTGTTGTTAATTAGTGCTTGACTAGGTATTTCAAAATTTCTGCCACAAAAACATAACAAAAATGTAAAAAATGTCAAAAGAAGTTTGATGAGCTTTTTTTTTGGAATGAAAGACAGGAAGAATGAGCTTTAGATACCAACAGCCTCAGAAAAAAATCTCTTAATTAAAGATAGTAAACATAGTGCTTTGGCCTATAATGACAGTTTACCAATAGTTTTGTGTAAAAATTAAAAACTTAACTGATTTTTTACTTCATAAATATGTCCTACAACATCATCTCTGCTACAGAAATAAGTGCATCCATCTCTCTGTTTTAATATTCAAGACTTATACGAATTTGTATTTACAATTAAGAATTATGATTAAAACATTTCTTGCCCTCCACTGCTGCTCTGCTCTTCATTTGTTCTGTTCTGACTTAATGGAAAACCATATAGTCATGGGATACCATGGGATATATCGGCTGGAAGGAACCACAAGAGATCAGTAGCTCAACAACTTGCTCAAGGCAGGGACACCTATGGGATTGAGTTAAGATGCTCAGGGCCTTATCTAGTCTGGTCTTGAAAATCTCCAAGAACGGAGACTGCACAAACTCTCTGGGCACCTGATTCACTAAGGGAAGAGCCTAACTCCATCTTCTTGACAATCTCTCCATGGGTACTCTGGGGCTGCTGTTAGGTAGCCCCACGTGCATCTCCTCTCTGAGCAGAGGCTCCCCATCTCTCAGCCTTTCTTCACTGGGCAAATGCTCTTATCCACATCTGTTCTAGTGGCCCCTTGCTGAACTCATCCCTTTTACATCTCTTACACTGTAGAGCCCCAAACTGGATGCAGTATGTTCTAAGGAGCACCATGCAAAAGGGGATAATCCCTTCCCTTCAGATGCTGGCCATGCCCCTTCTTATGCAGCCCAGGATGTTGCTGGCTTTCCCTGCGGCCAGAGCAGGTGCAGGCTCACACGCGGCTCCCTATGCACCAGGACCACAGTGCCTTCTGCACACAGCACAGCAGTTCTCAAGGCGTACCACAGCAAGGGGCTTTTCCTTACCAGACATCGGACTTTTGCATCTGCCCCTGTTGAATTTCATGAGATTAATATTGGGCTGTTCTTACAGCTTGTCTAGGTCCTTCTGGATGATAGCATTGCCCATGGTTATATCAACTACCAACCCCAGTTCACTGCCATCAGGGAGAAGGGCTGTGAAGTTTGCAAGAGTGTTCTTAGTAGATGTCGCTACTGACATCCCAGAAACACTGGTCTGGGTTTTCTGCACATAGATTAGCTTGACACTGTAAATCTGCATCCATGTAAAATGAAATCTGAGAGAACAGAAGTGTATGAGCCTTTCTATTTCTTGTGTTTGAACACCGCAGATCACTTTTTGAGAAGGGATCGAGAGAAATCCAGCAAATGGCCAGTACCTATCTAGTTATCTGTCCAAGGTTATAACAATGGGTACAGCTTGCAGCTCTTTGCCAAATTCAGTTGAGCAACAAAAATAAGTAATTTGAGGCTGTTACCACGATCTTGAATATCTTGTAGTCTGAGCATCTCTTGCTGTCCCACTGCTGGCTCTTGAAAACTACTTCCTCAGGGAGGTACCTTCATGGGCCATGCTTTTGAGGAGATATGCGAGTTTTGTTTCCATTAACTAGTTACCTACATTTCCCAAAACACATACATTCTCTCCCAAACACTTCTCTATTTTTCTGACTATCAATCCTCTATGGCTTCTCTCAAAGAGAGTAGTCACAAACTCACCACCACATCTCACTAAAGTCCCAGTTTGCATGCTGATTTTGCAGAGAGACACCATAGAGCTCTGTTCTGCACACATTTACCTTTTTTTTGTGGTTTCCAGCTATCTGCATTGTTGTTCACAAAATAAATAAACAACAGATATATGATGTTCAGGAACTTCAAGGATCACAAAAAAATGACAGGATTTTTCCTCAGGGAAGGAGACAATAGTCAGTGTTAAAACAGGAATAATGTGAAAAATATATTACATGTTTTGTGTTAAGAAATTACATAGGGGTAAGAGAAAGTGATTGAAGAAAGAAAGACCTGAAATTTGAATTTGAAATTCAATTGCTAACTTCTACTGTATGCATTATAATTTTAGTTAAACAAAGAAGGCATATGAAGCCATGAGAACACATAGGAACAGTTTGAGCAGACATGCCAGTTTGATTATTGAAACCTCATTTCATACTATAGAAGTTAAACTTTATACAGCTTATCTGAATTTCAGCTATTTTACAACAGTGGTAAACGGCGCATGGAACCCATGCTGATAAAGTCAGTGCTTTGGGATATGATCTAATTTACAACAAATTGGTTTATTTGACAGAAATTCCAATAGATATTCAGCTAAAAGAAACAATAATTATGAAGTATCACAGCAATCTGTCTTATAAAGTTTGGATTCTGCTGCTGATAAAAATACACAAAACTATACTTTGACCAGGAATGGAAATGCAGAATAGTCTCATTTGAATCAGCAACAGAAATAATAAATTGAGAAAAACTCCCCAAATCTGCAAGGAACTCTCTATTGAATTATTCCCAAAGCAGCAAAAAAAATCCACTATTGACAGTGCTTGCTGGGAATTATGCCTCTTGGCTCTACAAAATGCCTGAGAAATTCTTTGCCAGGAAGCACACAGGCTTCCATAATCTCTCTGGGGTTCCACTGCTGGAGAAACAGTACCCTAACAGGGGCCTTCCTGTCTGAAAAAGAACAGTTTTTATTAGATTCTGAAGGAAAAGATTTGGGTCATTCCTGAGAGACTTGTTGTCTGGGGAAAGCAAGTGAACTATTTAAGGCTTCTCTGGTAAGAAAAAGAAAAACTTGTTTCCTGAAGACTCTGTCTTTCTCAACTTAACAAATACCTTGTACTACTAAGCATTATACTAGTCTTTCATGCAATTCAGAAATGAAAGAAAATATATTCATAGTCTGAACAACATATGTTGGGGGTTTTTATACTAAATTTTCAGTTATTTAGTATAAAAATAACATGAACAGCATTTAGAAATTTTCTGGTTAATGTTACATTTACTCTATGCTCTGATGTCAGTGCAAACTACTTACGTGACTTTTAATGCCAGACTTGTTTACACTGTACATTTTTGCTGAAAAGTAATAACTAAACAAAATATCTGAATGTTCTTAAAACAATTACTGAAACTGTTACTTTATATTACCAAACAGAAAGTAAATCAGTCTGATGGAATTAATGCAGTAACTACAGATGCAGATCAATTATAACTTCCATCTTTTCTCACTTTGTATCTACCATCCAGATTACTATAGAAAAAATATGGTATTTCTTTACAGTGGTTATTATCACGTTAGAAGAGCCAAGACCTTTACATAAATGTATATGAAATAGTAGTAGGTGTAGAAAAATAAACAACTTCTGACTCCAATATCCTTGACAATTACTTCTGTGTAATAATCTCCTCACTGGAAGTTCCTGAGTTGACAAGAAGCAGTGAAACACATCAGACACATGCCTGTGACTCTCTCTTCAGGGTGAGGATAGTTGGACAACAGAAAGCTGATCAAGCTGGCTGGTTGATGCTGCGCAGAAACAGGTGAGAACCTGCACATATACTCTGCAGCTTAGTCATGCAGGACTCTTCTCCCAGCATCTTCAACCCTCTCTCTAATAATAATCTGTCCAAAGTTTCACTCTTTTTCCAGCATAGAATTGAGAACTGAAGTTCAATATCCTACTTTCACATATAAAGAGGTAATTTAATTTCTTTCGGCCATTCATATGAGACTGACACAAAGTAAGAAAAAAATACAAACTGAATGTTGAAGAAGCTCAGTTCCAAAGACCATGGCTGCTCACTTCCAGAAGCCTTTTTTTTTCATAGTGTTCAAGACCAAAAATAAACCAAGGCTCTCACCTCACAGTAAAATTAATACAAGAATATACTGTACTGGGTCTGGCTCGGACTGAGATGATTTTCTTAATAGTACCTTTTGTGGTTCTGTGGTTTGGGTTTGTAACTGAAAGAGAGTTGATAACACACAGGCATTTTGACTGTTGCTGAGCAGTGCTTGTGCCCATGACACATACACAAAATCCTCAGGCTCTGACAGAAGCCTTTAGGCTCATGGCCCAAAACATCTTGGGATCTCACAACAACTAGCACGCTTCTATAAAATACAGTGATACCTGTTACAAATATTCTGCTTCAAACACATCCTGAAATCATTCAGATAGAATGCTGGTTCCACTACCAGTTCATTCCTCAGATGACAAAAAGATACCATCTTCAGATCATTAAAGCAGAAGCAAGGGAAAAGAAAACCTGAACAGACTGAATATTAATTTAGGATTTCTCTTTTTACAAAGTAGTAAAGATTAATCAGCTTATTCTTTCTGCATTTGTATTCTCATGAATAATTATTAAATATTTGATATTGTGAATCACACATAAAAAGAGGATGTAAAAATTACCAGAGTATTTTTAAACTTTGAAAGTTTATCAAGTGATTATACATCTTTCACAAAATTATGCTATATCAGAAGGTTTTTTTTAAGTTGTTTGAAACATCATAGCTTTACAGAAACAAGAGATTTACTTCCCTCCTTTTAAAATAACCTCATTAGGGAAATTATTTGTGAGCAGGTCAGTATTATCTGACCTAATGAATTCACAAACTTGACTGACACAATAAATTACATAGAAGGAAGGACTTCAGAAGCTATAAATAAATTTTCAATTCCCACAGGAAAATGTTCTCTTTGAACTTACCTAAGAACTCTTAACCCTCTTTCTCCTACCCAGGTCAAATAATTATGTACTTTGCAGTGCATCATCTAACAGATGTTTTCAGAATTTTTTGTTTCTACTGTCTAACCCATAAAATTTATCATATTGTGCATTTGTAGTATTGATTTTCTAGGCTGTTTGAGACATGAAACAGAATAGAAGATGCAGCTTATATCAACAGAAATACAAGTACAAAAGCACTTCTCTTGTCAGCTACATTAAGAAAATTATCAAGAAAAAAAGTAGAGGGTTTAGAAAATTTATCTCTGTCACATTCATTGACTTAACTATTACAAGTTAGTCTTGATTAAATTAAATATTCCTTCCTGTGCCTAAGCACTCAGGAAATACCTGGGGGAATAAAAAGTAAAGAGCAAGTATTGGTTACAAAATACATCACCATTTACATCTGTATTTCTCATTTCTCATGTACCCTGCTTAACAAGTACTTAACCTACAAATCCACGGCTTTTTGGGAGCTGCTATCAGGTAACTCACGTTCCAATTTCAGGATTTGCATGGAAAACAACATTTAGAGTTGTTTTGGAGTCTTTCTTTTTCTGCAGTACATTCTTGTGTTCATACTGCCGCAATCAGAGAGGGGAGAACATGACATGAGAAGAAGGTGGCACAGCCAAAGCTTGTGTGATCCTGAAAACAATAAAATTAACCAAAATACATTTTTCACACTTGGATATCACACATCAAAATCAAACGACTTGAATAAAATAAAACATTCCTCTATAAGCTGCACCTAAAGCAATGATTTTGGCAGTTTTGCTACAATTGCATTGGCCAACAAATTCAACGGTTAGGTCTTTTGATGAGGTTTAGCTTAGTTTTAGGGAAACATTTTGCAGCATTGCTTAAGTTAAACTATTCATAGTTCAGTGATCTGCCTTATATGTTCACTTCAGTTTCTTGTAACTATAGAACAATCTTCAGGGATTTTTTTTCTCAAAAGAAATAACAGCATCTTTTTATTCTTGACTTTGAACCAGCTAGAATTTTGCTTAATATGTCAGTTCTAAAAATTACATAAATATATCTTAACTGCATACCATACAGGAGCTGCTGAAATGGTGCACTATTTCTTATATAGCTAGATGAAAAGTAAATGATGCAATTTTAATGACAGCCCAGGGAGCTTCGTTACTTGCCTGAACATCCAGACATCTGCTAACTGTTGCTATCAAGACTCTGGATGGCTCTAAGGAAGGTGTTACTGGATGAAATTTTATGACTCTTGCTCTAAAGAAGGTTAGAATCAGAGAATCAGGAAGGTCAGTTCCCAACTTAAACATTTATGAAGACAGAAACAATTCCTTCATTTCATGCACTTTTATGTGCATCTGCTGAAGGGAGCAGACCGGATGCAAAAGGATAAGGACATCTCTACCCTATCAGTAGATCAGAGAAGTCATTCTTATGCACCAATAATATCCTTTAAATTGGCTTAATGATAAGTAGATAAGATCCTACTGCAAGACCAAAAAAATAGTCACATAAAAGAAAACCTTAACCCTGTCATGTTTTTACCTCCTAGATCATAATAAAAAGCCCATGATACAGACCCTTGGGCCAAAATACATATAATACAGCAGGTTCACAATATGTGTTGAACTTTAAACAGTGAGGCTGAGTGGTGTCTATGAAATATTAAAATCATTTTCTTAGGAGAATGGTCCTACAGAGGATGATTCTATAGAACATAGGCTTCTAAGTTTGTCTAAAATTTAGTTGAAAAGTACTGAAATACTTCAAACTTTTCTTGTTAGGTAACAGCCATGTCTCTCACAAATTTTTATTCTTAAAATGCAACTCAGCATACCAAATATGAGATCTGTTACTTTTATATTTCAATTAACCCCATTCAACACAATTTTCTGTCATCGAAGCAGAATGTGTAGTGTTCACTGAAATAATTTGCCTACAAGTCAGCTTTTATTCAAAGGAAATGAAGCAGTAGAGAATGGAGGTGATAGTAAAGATACCAGTATTGTTAAGTGCAAGGTTCAAAAAGTCATGTACTTAGATCTCAGATGATGTCTCCAGCCTTCTAGAAAAATCCCTGTTCCTTTAAAAAAAATATGATAATCTAATGGATTAGATTAAAGATCTTATCAAATATAAGGAGCAGTACTAAAATTTCTTAGGAAGCCTCTTTTCATGATATTTCCACATTTTCAGAGTCATCAGAGTAATTCAGTGTTTTTCACTCAAATGCATCCAGGAGTAATTCATTAAAATCCAGCTGTAATAACTAGGTACTTTATCAGTTAATCCAATATGATTGTTTGTATCCAGGTATTGTCTTTTTTTCTGAGGAAATACTGAACTGCCTTGATTTATTTTTATGAAGTAGAGGAATTCTGATCATCACATTTTAATTTCTTTCTGTATAAGATTCCTAAGTCTTCACTCCTGTTTTGATCTAAAGATAGCATTTCCAAAGTTAGCAAAGATAAACATGAATAACGGTGAATAGAGTAATGAAGCCATTTAATTTAATTAAAGATTTAAACAATAAGAAACCAACAAGGATAATGAAAAATCCTTTTAATAATTTTAAATGGTTATTGGAATCTTAAATAAATATCAAACTCAGTGTGAGACAGCTCTGTGAACTTGAAAGAAGACTGCTGTTCTAAAGCAACAAATTTTAATGTTTTTATTTTAGAATTCTTCCAAGGTAAAACTTTTCTGAGACACAATATTTTGCCATGCAACTCTGGATGCATCTTGATTTCTGCCTCAGTTAAAATCCAGACTTTGCAAGCAGAAAATGCACAGTTATAAATATCATACAGGAAGACATTGATTACTAAAGTCTTTAATTTATACATAAAATAATTTTATGTTTCATATAAATTTATTTCCAATTATCATCATGCAACAGAAGCTTAATATTATAAAACTAAAATTACAGAAATATATAGATTGCCTCAGCAGCTGCAAACTTCTCCAATTATTACATATACATCCTGGAAGTATCTCTTAGCAATGAAGTTGAATAAAAATATAATTTGTCACTAAAAAAGTTCATCTGACAAATGTGTCCACCCACAAAATCATATAAAAACCTATTGAAATATAAGACAAAAAGAAGTACAAAGCGACAGTGTAGGACTTACAATGAGTTTGACTGCCAGCTAAGTTGTACAACTGCAAAGCACAGAAATACCAAACTCTGCCTTGGAAGCAATGATTTGGGGGTTTTGTTTGTGTGATCTTCCAATAGGAAATGTTAAAATCTTTCCATTTGGATATAGTTTCACGTATAATTAATATTAGCTACTGGTTTAGCAAAAGAGATACCCAAAGTTATTTTACAAAGAGAAAAACTAAACAAAATAAAGGGAAAGAAAGTAGAAGACACAATATAAGCCATGACTGGACCAAAATTCAGAATTTAAGGCATAATTGTATTAACTCAACAGGGCTCAGATTAACTGGATTGCCTCAGGATAAAAGTTTATTTTTATTAAAATTACAAAAGCAGTAAGTGAATGATGTGTAGGGGAAGAAACACAGGTTTGTTCAACAAATTTCAGCTATCAAAAAGTTTTGGTTTACATAAAGCTAATCTAGTTGCTAGGATTCCCTCTGCTTCCATAACAGAAGGCAGGCACCTCCAAAGCAAAATTCACCTCATCTGTCCAGATGCTACAAAGTCTGTTAATGTGTGAACACAGCTGTTCAATTTTAAAGTGACTTAAGATGAATGTCATCTTATGAGGTAGCAGTAGAAAATTTTGGAATATTGATTAAAAAGTAATAAATTCTTGCTTGCATAATTCAATTTCTTGTCATATGCACCTAGACAGAGAACCAATGCAAAATAAATGGCACAAAGCCAGAACACTAAGTATTCATTCAGGGACACATTTCAAGAATGGCCAGTATGTCTTGAACTCTGCTTCACAAAATCCTATGTTGACTTCAAAGGAGGGATCTAAAGCACTGAGATTACGCTTGTCTGAATTGTGATAGGGTGTGAGGCTGAGTAAAAAAAAAAAAAAATCTACGTCTATATCATATTTACAGAGAAAAAGAAGTAAGTTTCCATCTCTTTGTTGTGGTAACATGGGATTTGTTAGACATTTCAGCACGAAAAAGGTTTATCTCTAGGGCTCAGAAAGAGAAATTAGAACTAGAATAATTTACCTTTTTTTTTGTCCTCCTTAACTAGAGGCAAGTTGTTGACTCAAGTCCCAGAGGCTAGGAGCAACTTCAAACATTAGTTACTTAATTAAAGAAGGTCTGATGCAAAGACATTTGAAAAATATAAAGGCATATAAAAGTGCACTTTATAAAGTATTTTGACTACTGAGTGGTAATATCAAAGATATTGAGTTGAATTACTGGGCATTTGTTTGTGTTCCATTACTATACCAAAACTATGATGAGACAGACATGTTGCGATTGGAAACTGATGTACAATGTCCAGGGCACTTTATTTACAGCAGTGATGTTGCTTTTTCCTTTGAAATTTGTCTGGTCACGTCATTCACCCCATTAATCACTGAGAGTATTTTCAAGAATGGTTGCTCACATTTTTAAAATTTGCTTGCTGTGATATTAATGCTAAAATTGATCGAATGACTGGACTGTTTTCCCAAAAATTTACTTTAAAGAAAATCGTAAGGAGTTGTGAAAACAACAACAAAATGTTCATACACAAAGTAGTTGGATTTGAGAATGATTCACTGTCAGTGTTCATTTAAACTAACATGATAGTTTGTCTTTGAAAAGTCATAAAAATCAGGGAGGCATTCCAGAAGATTGGAAGAAGGCTAATATCACCCCTATCCACAAGGAAATCAAGGAAATTATAGGCCCATCAGTCAAATGAAGCCCAGTATTAGGAAAAGCCAGCACAGACTGACCAAGGACAAATTGTGCTTGACAAACCTGACTGCCTCTTATGACAAAGGACCATGCTTGGTTCATGTGGGGCAAGCGGTGAACACTGTCTACCTGGATATCTCCAAAGNACAAGAACCTTATGAAGTTCAATAAGGACAAGTGTAAGGTCTTGCACATGGGAAAACATAATCCAGGAGAGCAGCACAGGCTGGGGATCTACCTGGCTAGGGAACAGCTCTATGGAAAGGGAGCTGGGGGTCATGGTGGACAAGCAGCTCAGTGCGAGTGAAGTTTGTTGCTGCAGCACAGAAAGCCAACACAAATGCTGGGTTGTGTCAACAAAGATGTCACCAACAGAGATAAAGAAATCACTGTTGCACTCTACACAGAGCTGTTCAAGCAATTCGCTTCTCCTCTTCCCCAGTTTTGGTCCCTGCTATACAAGAAAGGTGTGGACAGGGTGGAGAAGGTGCAGTAAAGGGCAACAAAGAAGAACAAAGGACGGGGTAGCCTGTCATATGAGGAAAGGATGAGAGAAGTGAGTTTGTCCAGCTTGAAGAAAAGAAGCTTAGAAGACACTTTACCATTTTCCAGTATGTAAAGGGTATCTACAAAGAAGATGGAGACTTGCTTGTTTCAAGAAGTCATTTGGAAAAGGCAATGGATGAAGGGCACGAGTTCCTTCTGAGGACATCCTGATTGAACATAAGGAAAATTTCACAGTGAAAGCAATCAGTCATTGGAATAATCTTTCCATTATGCGGTAAATGGATTCCCCAAAGCTGGCCACTTTTAAAATTCAGCTGGACAGGGTGCTGGGCCATCTTGTCTATACTGTGTTTTTGCCAACAAAGGTTGGACCAGATGATAAATGAGGTCTCTTCAACCTGGGGATTCTATGGTAGTATAATTCTATGATTCATTGAAACCAATTTAAAATACAGTTTGCGTCTCTTGTGTGTAGGGGCAAAAATAATCACTACTTCTTACTGTGGTCTGCAACTGACAGTTATATAGGTAAAGCAACAAGAATACATCTATTGCCACATAGGAACATATTTATATGGAGTCTTCCACATTGCTCCCCAAATTTTATGCTATAGTTGAAGAAACTAATTTTAAAATTTACTGGCTTGTTGAGTCTTACAAAATGTTATCAGTGTATGAAATACAGGTAAGCTTAAAAACCGTAATTTGCAATCATCTTTGCAACAGAAAGGCAAATCTAGGTTCTCTTTTTCCATGTAGGTTTAACAAGTCTACACACTGTAAAGAAATGAGCTGAATGAGAAAGATTTGATATCTGTGATCCCCAGCAATGCTGCCTAGCCTATGTCTCGCTGCTCTTTGAAAACTCCATGTTTGTCAGTTTTCTTATGAGCCTCCTGACAGTTTTGTACGAGATATAATCCATTTTTTCCTCTCCATAGTCTTTTCCAAGATCAGTTCTTAAAACTGAAGGTGACACAGACTGTTTTGATGAGACCTTTTCCTGAGTTGACAAAATTCAAATAATTAGGCTTAAGATGAGGAAGAAGTCATTCATGAGGGAACAGGTACCTGATATAACTATGAAAAGAAGCTGTATTTCACCCTGACAAGGTATTTGATTTGAAAGCTTCATATTTTGTGAAATATTGCCATAATCCTGGCATCCTGGGAGTCAGACTTTCCATCTGTGATGGTGCTGGACTTACAAAAAATGTAAGACTCTGTTCAAGCAGGAAATAACAACTCTTTACATGCATTACCAAATCTAGAAAACCTAAAAGGATCCATAGCTTAGTCTGCTGGGAAAAGGGAGGAGGAAAGAGAAAAGGACGTAGAAGTAAACTGTTGGTTGCTTCTAGCCATGGCTGCAAAGGAGAGTGGAAATATCTGTTCCCCATCTCGCCTGACTTGCTTCACCCCTTCCTGAAGGACATGGATGGAAACACAAGACTATTTTCCAGGTCCAATTCTTTCATGTATTTCTGGCATTTCTTTCTCATTCCCTGTCCATATGGATGGCTGCCTCCTCCTTCAAGCGTTTTCTTGAATGAAGCCAGATTTCCTTTCTCCCAGGGTTCATCTCATCTCCTTTCATCTAGTCTCACCTGCCCTACAACCATGAGTTGGTTTTCTGCTTCAGACTGAAGTAAAATCTTTTCCAGTCCTCACCTGTGACACGTTTTTTCCAGCGTGTCCCAGCCTTCCCTTTATTGCTGTTCCTAACTCTAGTCAGGAATTTTTTGGGTTAGTACCTCCCAACACCCCCATGTACACGGCCATTGCACATCCTTCTTTCTTACACAGGCAACCCTAGACCATGGGAGCGATTTCTCCTTTTTTTTTCCATATTTTTTACTAACAAATATCCTGCACATTTCTGTTCCAAAGAACTTCACACCAGTGTAGCTTCGGTCTCCTGTGACCTACAGTCAGGCAGCTCCTCTCTGCCTTCTCTATGCCAGTTTTCTGTCCTACTGTGAGGTTCCACTGCAGTATGGCCCTTGGATTGAAGCATGTTCAGTCTCTCTTCAAAGCTGGCCCATGTCTGATGTTCAAGAGGCATCCAGGATAGTGATGAACCAGCACACACACTGAGGAATGGCTCTTCAGAGATACCAGCTACTAAGCCCACAGCAGATTGTATACAAACCATGGTAATCTGAAAGCCAATTTTTTAAATGCTTGCACAGGAAGAGGTAAATGCTTTTCCCCAACACAAAAGGCTGACTGTGTGAAGAAATTCAATCCACATACTTGAAGTCTGACAGAATTAAAAGCTTGTTAAACAGGGCCATAAAATGGGAAATTTCAGATGTTCCTATTTACAAGGTAGGACAGGGGAGAAAGGGGAACAGGAAAGGAGCAGTGCCAACCCTGTCTGTGGTATCCAGAGCTTTAACTTCAGTGTCTATTAACTCTGAACTTACAAGGAAATATCATTGTATAAAATACAATAAGCTTGTGAAGCAGCCATGAGGTTTCAGGTTTCCCTACTGCTTTCAACTAGGCTTAGTCTGACTCTCCTCTGAGCCTAGAGAAGTCTTTGTAGTGTGTCCGCTTCAGCAGGGAAGGCAGTAAGTTATTCCAGTTGCTCCAGTTTCAAATAGTATCAGATGTTCTGCAGAGAAGGACAGTGCTTTAAGTCTCCTCAGGTGGAGAAAGCAGAGCAGAGACCTCACACATTTAGGAGGAGTGTGCTTTTAAAGAAAAGCATGCCTGCATGCTGCTTCTTTGCACACGGTCTGAAAAACATTAATTTTCTCTGAAGGAAGAGATCTGGTTACAGTGTGCCAGACACCAAACCCTGCATACATGAGCCAACAATGTGAATTTTCTTAACAACTCTTTTACCCTCAAACTGCCCACCAGCTTCGTCCAGGTGGCTCCTCTACTGTGCCAACCATTCTGGTAGATAACGATAAGTTTTGGGTTTTGCTCTTCTAAGAGGAAGATCAGCTATCAGATACTGCAAATGTTCTTCAGTCTCACTGAGTAACATACACAGCAGTGAAGACAAGACTGAAATAGATTTGCTTAGTTATTGCCTGAAGATTGTATTCACCTAACCTACATCACACATGCCTGCCTGTGCCAAGAGACAGGCTCCAAGCATCAGACATATTTATCCATTAAGTAAATCTGGGCTAAAAGATTTAGCAGGAATGACATAAACATGGCTTTCAGTAGTTTTGGTCAAAAAGAGTGTGGTATAATCATCATAGTTTTCAAATAAAACAACAAAAAAAGTAGATATTTTAAAGACCTGCTGTAAGTCATTTCTATGAAACCTAACTCCAGTTTATACAACAGATATTTTCTGTTGCTTATTCCACCTTTGCCCTGGTTATATTCCCTTTGAAAATTAAAAAGTATATTTTATCTGACCCAGTAGATCAGCTAAAGTTTCAATCTATTTTTTTTTGACTTTATTTTCTCAGACCAGCCTTGAATTTACATTTTCCTTTTTTGCAATATTAATACGTAGAGAATATCAAGTCATCTAACATGCCATTAATGTATTTCAATACCATACCAATGCACTCCCTTTGGATTAATTAAGAAAGAAATATGAATTTTCCATTGTATAGGAATTATCCACAACCTTGGCTTTATAAAAAGACAGACAAAATTGTTGATGCAATAATTTTACAAATCTTTGATAAAGTTAAATATAACTGCTGCAAGATGGCATTGTTTTCCTACAAAATCTATATTAAGATATGAGCCTGCAAGGAAATAATAAAATAAACACCAGGGACTTTGCCAGAGTGAATCCCACTAGGCAACTGCAGTTAAGAAAGAAAAAGATAAAGACTTCCTCTAAAATCAAATGTGATTTGATTAGAAGCATGTAAATCACAGCATAGCCATATCTGAATACTGAAGGGTTTAATGAATACTAATTCAGGTCATTTGTTCTTCTCTTCCATGACACAGTGTTCATCTTTTTGTATAATCCACATAGAATCACAAAAATACTGAACCACAGAATCACAGAATATTCTGAGCTAGAAGGGATCCACAAGGATCATCTAATCCAACTCCTGGCCCTGCACAGCACTATTCCCAGTGCCCAAGAGTGCTGTTCAAACACCTCTTGAGCTCTGTCACGCTTGGTGTTGTGACCACCTCACCAAGGAGTCTGTTCCAGTGACCAACCACCCTCTGAGCAAAAAAAATTTTTCTCGTATCCAACCTAAACCTCCCCTTTCGCAACTTCAGGCCATTCCCTTGGGTCCTGTCACTGGTCGCCACCTGTGCCTGCCCCTCCTCTTTCCCTCATGAAGAAGTTGAGACCACAATGAGGTCTCCCCTCAGTCTCTTCTCCAGTTGAGCAGACCAAGTGACCTCAGTTGCTCCTCATACAGCTTCCCCTCAAAGCCCTTCACCATCCTCATAGCTCTCCTTTGGACACTGTCTAATAGATAAATGTCTTTTTTATATTGCGGTGACCAAAACTGCCCCCAGCACTCGAGGTGAGGCTGCCCCAGAGCAGAGCAGGGCAGGACAATCCCCTCCCTTGCCCGGCTGGCGATGCTGTGCCTGATGCACCCCAGGACAGTGTTGGCCCTCTTGGCTGCCAGGGCACTGCTGATTCATGTTCAACTTGCCATCGACCAGGAGCCCCAGGGCCCTTTCCACAGCGCTGCCCTCCCTCATCTCATCCCCCAGTCTGTCCATACATCCAGGGTCGCCTCATCCCAGGTGCAGAATCTGGCACTTTCCTTTGTTAAACTTCATATGGTCAGTGATTACCCAATCCTCTAATTTATCAAGGTCTCTCTGCAGGGCCTCCCTGCCTTCAAGGGAGTCAACAGATCCTCCCAATTTTGTACAATCTGTGAATTTGCTCAGTATCCCTTCCAGTCCTTAGTCTGAGTCATTAATGAAGATGGTGAAGAGAACTGGGCCTAAGATGGAGCCCTGTGGAACCCCACTAGTGACAGGTCCCCATCTGATGTCCCAATCACTGTAACCCTTTGTGCCTGACCTGTGAGCCAGTTCCTCACCCATCACATGTTCTGTTTATCCAGCTGTGTGCTGGACATTCTGTCCAGAAGAATCCTGTGAGAAACAGTATTGAAATCTTCACTGAAATCCAGGATGACATCAACTGGCTTCCCTTGATCATCTGGTGGGTTATCCTGTCATACAAGGAAACCAGGTTTGATAAGCAGGACTTTCCTCTCGTGAAGCTGTGCTGGCTGTCATGGATGACTGCATTGTCTTTCAGGTGTTTCTCAATACTTCCCAGAATGATCTCCTCCATAACTTTACCAGGCATTGAAGTGAGACTGACAGGCCTGTAGTTTCCAGGTTTCTCCTTTTTGTGCTTCTTGAAAACTGGGACAAGATTCACCAGCTCCCAGTCAGCTGGGATCTTGCTGGATTCCCAAGACCACTCAAAAATCAAGAGAGGCTTTGCAATGACATCAGCCAGCTCCTTGAGGAATTTTGGGTGAATCTCATCAGGCCCCATAGATTTTTAGGGATCCAGCTGGAGCAGCAGGTCCCACACAATTTCAGGTTCAGCTGGGAGCTGATCATTCTCACAGCCATGGACTTCCAGCTCAGGGCACTGAAACCCCCTTGGTCCATCATCCATGTAGAAGACAGAGGCAAAGAATGCATTAAACACCTGCGCCTTGTCCCTGTCCTTGTTTGTGAGGGACCATTCTCATCCTGTAATGGGCCAATGTATTTTTTACACTGCCTATTACTATTAATGTATTTGAAAAAACTCTTTTTATTGTTTCCCACATTTCTGGTCAACTTCATCTCCAACTGAGCTTTGGCTGCGCAAATTTTCAACCTACAGTGGCAAGAAGCATGTCTGTATTCTTCCCGTGTCACCTGACCTTGCTTCCACTGGGCATACACCTTCCCTCTTTCACCTTATTTCTGAGACAAGATCCCTGTTTGACCTAGATGGCCTTCTCCCTCATCTGCTTGACTTCTGACATTTGGCAATTGCTGCTCCTGTGCCCTTAGGAGGTGATATTTAAAATGTGACCAGCACTGGCGGACCCCACCACCTGTAAAAGCATTGCTTACTAATTCCCTGAGCAAGGTGATGCTGTATGTTCTCCTCATGTCCACAGCTGAGGTTTTGCTGGCACTTTTCCTCCTGTCAACAGAGATTTCAAACAATCACTTCGTGGTCACTGTGGCCAAGACGGCCGCCAGTCTCCACTTGACTCATGAGATCCTCTCTGCTGACAAGCAGTAGATCAAGGAGGGCATCTTTCCATGTTGGCTCCCATAGGACCTGCTTCATTAAGCAGTTATCCAGGCTTTTTAGGAATTTGCTGGCCCAGGCTGTAGCAGGGATGCTCCCAGTTAATTTTTGGCAAGTTGAAGTCCCCCACAAAGGCAAGAGCAGTTGTCCTTAGTTCCTCAAAGAATAATTTGTCAGTGTCACCGTCCTGGCTAGGAGGGCTATAGTAGTCTCCCACAGTGACACCCTCATTATTTGTTTGCCCCTTGATTCTTATTTAGAGGTCCTCAGCCATGCCACTGCTGACTGTGAGCTCCATACATTCTAGAAAATATCAGTAGACACAAGGATCTCAAAACCTTTTCTTTAATTGAAGTGTTTTCCAAGCAAAAGAGATAATGTGTTAGCAGAATGACATAAGCATCACTAAAAGCACCAAGCAGCTAAACTCCATATGCAATCTTCCATCACAGATGTTTAGAACAGGATCAAGGAGGTGATAGATGTGGCCTTTGTACAAATAGAATATCACTAAAAGAACAGCAACTTAAGTTCCATCTTCAATCATCCATTTTGATAGATCTCTGGTCTTAATATCTTCCCCCCATTTACTGTCCCATTAAAAGAAATACTGTACTATTTGACTACAATCAAAAAACAAAATAAAGAGCATCTAAATACAGGGTTTTTTTAATAAAGTGGTCAAGATCAAAGATAAAAGATCTTGCCTTTTCAATTTAAGACTTATGCTTTGTGAATGCTGAAAAACTTTCAGCAGAGAAATTTTTCAGCTTTCTGCAGCATTCTGTGAGAGCCTTGGGTTTCCCATGCAAGTTATTAAAAAACAGTGCTACAGTTTGGTAAACTAATTCTCTATCTTGCACCTGCAAGTTGTTATGTAGTGTTTTTATGTAGTATTGTTATGATATTGACTAGAGAAATATTTTGAAATGGGTGTTGTAAGAATTGACCAATCGCTCTGGTAGGTGGTGGCCAAAGGTCCAATAGCCTTTTGCTGTTCAAGCAAACTTCAAGCGAACTAACATGTATAAACCCGTCTGTATATTAATAAATAATTCCATTTCTTCCTGGACTTGGATTTTGTGTCGTGATTTCTCTCTGTCCCCGCTACAACAGCAACATCGCTTCATAGAGGATTTGAAAGAAAGCAGAACTAATTCATGCTTGCAGTGGGTAGCACAACTTGTATCGTAAATATACATGGGCTCAATACATGCCGCTCATGTACTGAGAAATCAGAAAATCAGCAGCACACAGATAATTTCAAAATCCAATATAAGATCCTGGATATTATCTTATAGTTTAGTTCATTTCTAATTTGTACCTAGACTTTTACTAAAAGCACAAATGAAAAGCTCGTTTTCAACAAAAAAATTATTCTTTACCTGCTGCACTCATATCAGAAATAATTTCTGACATATATATATAAAATTAAATTGAACAGTGTTCCAAAAGATACTTGGTTGCATTGCTCATATTTTCCCCCCTTAACAATATTACTCTGTGCAGTAAAAGATTGAACCTTAATGCATACATGTAATCAGATTGAAATGTAGTTCATATGCCAAGTCAGGTCTTGGTTTTCTTCATCTTATTGTTTATGAGTACAATCTTAGCATCATGTTGATACAATCACCACATAAAAACTGTAGTTGCATTACACATAAATATTAAAAATTCTAAGGTTGCAAAGTCAAAGATTAAAATCCTGAGAGAAGACAGAGAGAGACCTACCCGTGTAAGAAAACATGTCATGGAATTGTCCCACACTATTTTTAAAAAATTACCTGTATTCAGTATGATGCATTTAAATTAAAATGAAAGGAAAAAAGGAAGTTAAAAAAAAGTCCATACAAGGAAGTTAAGAGTTACACTGAAATTTCAATTTTGTCACCTGGACATGCTGATGAATATGACTGAGTGAATTTGCATTAAAATATAAAAGCCATAGCTCAAACCAAGGGCACACATTCTAATTAACTACAGTACGTCAGGGAGAAGAAATTAAGAGTTACATTGTGCCCAGCTGTTATGAGCAATGCATGAAGTTCAAAATCTGCTTCCGCCATTCATACAATTACTGAGAACTACCACTGACTCCTGTGCCCAGGGGAATGCACAAACTGCTTGGTTCAATTATTCTCTTTTCTGAAGAGCAGAGGCACAGAAAGTATTACAGCCTCTGATGCTGATACGAGAGCTCAGTAACCTGGGAAACTCTGAGGTACAAGGATGTAACTCAGGAACATACTGAAAAGAATAATGTCTGCTAAGCTTCAAATTAGTTCCAGGGAGAACCTAGCTGCTCCTGCAAATGAATGGTATTTAAATGTATGGATCTGTGTCAGGAATTTATTAGCTAATAAGACAAGGTCTGTTGAGGGAAAGAGGATGGAGTCAAGGAAAAAAGGAAAGCAAGAGAAAGATTATTTGGTGGCAGAGGAATATGTGAAAATGTAAAAAAACTTGGAGAAAGTCTGCAGAGGAGAAAAGGCTTTTCATAGGGAAGACTCTAAAACCTAGTTTGGTACCACTCCTTGAGTCCAAAAGATGTCTGCCTGAATTGCCTCAGGTCCTGTGTGGCTCAGCTATGAAAAAAGAGAACAGGTGTCATTCTATCGGCAGAACTCTCACCTCTCCTATCTTCTTGGAAATCCACCACTTTTGGAGGGTGTCCACGACCTTCTGCAGCCCTAGACAAGGTAGAAAATTCCCAGTAAGTTTTAAGGTTATGATGTCGGCAGAGAGAGATTTCATAACTGTTTTTTAAATGCAAGCGTATTAGGGCCACTCAGAAAAGTTTAGAGCATGACACTTGCATAAGTTTGTTCACCAGGAGCAAAAATATACAGTGCAGATAATGTTAAGTTAGAAGACCAAGCAAACCAAGATTCAGATATTGGATTCATCTTCTTGTCATATGTGACTAGATATGTATATTATAGAAATTCATTAATAAAGTTGCCAGGATGTGAGACAAGGATTAAAGACGAAACTATATACAAGTCCAGTTAAAACCACTTTTTAAAAAACCTAAAATACCCTAAAGTATTTTTTTGTCCAGTGTTTTAGTAGTTTTTAGCTAAAAACTTTGTGAAGAGAGAGAAAGGGGGCAGGGCAGAGAGAGAGATGGAATTTGCACATTCCCAAGGAAAGACCTCAGCTTCCTCCATGTCTTCAACATCAGGCTGTCCAGGAAATCTGTCTATCACTGCTGACCAGGGGATGAAGACACATTTAGACAGAACAGCTAAAATTGATGCTGCCTTCAATTTCAGGTTCTAGCCTTTTTTGGAAGGTTTTGACTCCCAAAGCAGACACAGCAGAAAGAGCAAGGTGTCTGCTTTTGAACTGCCACAGCCAACATCCAAACACATGAATATAATCTGTCATCAGTCATCCAACCAATTTCAGATTGGCTGTAGAAACTAAGCAGAAGATTAAGCAGAATTCAATCCTCACTGATAACAGACCATCAGCCCTCAGATTCCAATTATCTGGCATGTCTGCCTGTACCACCTCCCATAAATCAGACACAGTCCTTCCACAGTCTGAGCACAAATATGAACATACAGCACCCCTGCTTTCTAGACAAGTTTTTTTCTGAAAGCTCTTCCTGTAGACTGAATCTCACTCTATAACTTTTCATCTAGCCCAGGTCAGAGGCATGAAATTCTTGTAGTCACAGCTGCATGGCTGGACATTGACTTGGAGCCTGCCAACAGTGAGCAATGCAATCCTTACTGGAGCCTTTCTCAGAGCATGCTTTGACCCAGCTTTCCTTCCCACACAGAACTGGGCACGGAAGATCACGGGTGTGTCACAGGGATCTTCGTCCCAGCATAGGATTAGGATATAACCAAGGCATGCGCTCAGGTCCTGGGTCCTCCCATATTTCTGGCTAACCTTAAGCATCCTGTTTGCTCTTTCAGTGAAACATAGAAATATAAAGCTACTTTAAAAGTTACAGAAGAATGCAAAATTTACCTCAAATTCCAGTGTGGGAGAACAATATTTTTTTATTCTTGATACATCACCAGAGCTTCCATTGGATGTCGATTAAGAGTATAAAATAAGTCATATTTAATTTTGGTTTGTTGAATTGTTAGTAAATATGGAAAAATACACGCTGGAAATATTAAATAATTTTCACTGTTAGAAAATAAAATATACTTTTTAAATAACCAAGCTTATTTTAATTGAAATAAATGTTGATTTTTCTTATCTTAGTACAGTGTTGCCAAGATAATAAAATTCAATCTTTTTACTTTAATGAGTTTTATTTGTCATGCCAGCAAACATTAGTTAACCAAGAAATTGATTTTCTACGGTGGAATTAGGTCGTAGTCAAACACTCCCAGTTTATTTAATTTTCTGCCCCTGTTGAAATCCAGCCGTGAAGTTTTTGAAATTACATGCACTGTGTTTGTACCCCCTGTAAGCAGGACAGATAAAATAATTATTGCTCTTTCCCAATTTGTTCCGTGCAACAAAGAAGTGAAGACTTCTTTGCTCTGTTTTTGTAAGGTGAACATGCTATGTTCTGTATGGTCTTAGAAACTAGCTTTTCTCAACGTTGTTCTAAATAAAGGCCACATACGTGGGTGACCAGAACTATAAAAAGTAGTCTAGTGTTTTCCTACTGCTTGTTGTAGTTTAACTCCAGCTGGCAACTAAGTCCCACACATCTGCTCACTGATCCCATCCTCATTCTGGTAGGATGGGGAGAAGTATTGAAAAAAAAAAGAGGAAAGATCTTATCTCTGGATTAAGATAAGAATGGTTTAATAATTGAAATAAAATATAAATGATGATTAAAATAATAATAATTTACAATAATAATAATAACAACAATAATGAAATTAAATGAGAGGCAATGAAAAGAGATAGAGAGGAATAAAACCCAAGATAGACAAGTAATGCACAATACAACTGCTCTCCACCCACTGACAAATACCCAGCCAATTCTGAGCCACCATTTCATCTCCCAGCCAGTTCCCCTCAGTTTATGTCCTGAGCATGACATTCCATGGTATGGAATACCCCTCTGGCCAGTTCAGGCCGGCTGTCCTGGCCATGGTCCCTCACAGCTTCTTGTGCACTTCCTCACTGGCATAACACTAAATAACAGATTTATTGTGTGTCTAGCCCATAAAAGGACTGATAAAAGTCTGGCTGACAGAACTGTCTCAAAACGCTTTTTAAATCCATGCTTACGAATGTATGTGTTATGGAAAAAGTCTTAAAATTCTCTACCTACAAAGCACACTTAATTTCTCCATATATAAACCAATAAAGGGTATCAACTTCTGTGTCTGGAAATGAAGTTAAAAACCATTGTTCCAAGCCAGATTTTAATAATTTATTCAAAGGGAAATTTATATTCATATTCCACTAACTCCATGTGTGAATCATTTGTGGTAAGGAAGAAGCTTCAGAAATTTATGTTTGACACTAAATCTCAACGACCAGTTCTGCAAAGTGCAAGAATTGCAGAAGACAACAGACACGCTGTCTGAAACTCCCTCTGTTGTGTCTTTTCTCCCCTCTCAAACACTGACAACTGCAAGACTCTGGAGAGAAGCTTAACCCCTGAAGCAAAAAGAAGCACTTCCCATCACTTCCATGACTACACAGCCTTGTGTACATGCACACAGACTCAAACGGAAATGATGAAGCATCATTCCCAAAACTAAAACCTGAAATTAATTGGAACACCTTTTACCACTGAAAAATTATGAATAATGTGACAGACAATGACATTATTCACTCTGAGGTTTTATCACTCCTTTAGAAACTATTTTTTTAAAGATCAAATAAAGAAATGAGCTAATATTGGCTGTAATATTGATTATGGTGTTGAGACTAAAGTTCTCCAACTGCCATTTGTTTTATTGAACCAGCAAAGAAATGTTTTATCTTTTGACTTTTTATGCAGGGGTTTTGTATTATATGAGTAGCTGAGAGGTCATAAGTATAAAATGACTCATAATGAGAATTTTTAATGCGGTAAATTGGTAGCACTCCATAGGATATGACAAATTACTTTCTCAAGAACTCCCTACTCTTCTCAATAGTCACTGATAATACACTCTGTCCATTTATTTATGACGTCTAAGATATAATGTATAGATGCTTCAGATTTTTCAAATGAAGGTACCATCCTTCATTTCATAAACATCTCATTTTCCTTCCTGTGTAGGAATGTATTTTTCCTACTGCATGCACTTCAAAGATCTATAAATAAATAAGTAGATGAAACAACATTTACAAATGAGTGTGGAGGTCTCTCCTCTGCATGCCAATAAACATGAGACCAGGCATTTCTCAGTGGAAGCAGCGGATTGTTTGGTAGTTGGCTGCCAAGGATGAAAATGGTGCATATCTGAGGTAGGTCACAGATGCTCAGGCTGTAAACACTACTGGCTTATCTATTGCATACTCTTTGTTTACCTCTCCTCCATTATTGCTTATTATTATCTTAAATTGCATTGTCTTTCCAATTTTATCTATTTTTTTCTTGAATACTGGTTCTCCCCTTAGCTATCTGTGAAGTGTCCTTAAAGGCTCAACAAGCTGCATGTTCTGTGGTTCATGTTTTACTGGCAAAAAAGTACATCTAATAATGCCAGAATTTTCTAGGTCCTATTGGAATATACAACCCATGATATATTATAATTCTGAATTAAACTGCAGATAGAAAAGAATTTCAATTTGGTGAACAAAAATTTAATTTTTTCAGCGTTTTTTTTTTCCTAATTTCTCCTTCTTCCATGTTGGCCATAGCTTACATTACAAGGAAAAATCGTGCAAACTTTAAAAATTACACAACAGTATTTTTGATTGTTAGCATTTTTGAAGGTAGATTAGATGCACAGAAGCAATAAAATGGAATTAAATTGAGAAAAATTTCCTGGTTTTGAAGTCTGACCATGCTCAAGGTCCTAACAATACACAAGGTGTTTCAAACCCCAAACAACAATGAAAAGAAACAAAAATCAGTGCAAGGGTCACGAGAGTCCATCCATTCCAGAGAGTAAATGTTTACTGTGGGAGACAAGAACTTACAAAACACATGAAAAAAATTGGTTCTTTATGGCTAAGAAAATAGTACTAGTTTAGAATATTTCATTTAGAATATTTTTTGACGATATTGGATATTGCATACAAATGGAAACAGTAGCTCCTTTGTCCAAATTTTGCACATAAAAGAACTGAGGCAGAGAGAAAAAAAGTATCTGCCTTAGTTGATCTATTTTTTCGGCAGAAATAAAGAATCTGGAGTTCAAGAGCTCTGAGCTCTAATGCAGACACAAGAGAGACCCTACTCTAGGTACATACAGTGCACTATCATTAAAGTTCATATTGCATTTAGAGTATAAGACTTCTGTTTTAGGGACCAAACAAGTCTCTAATGCTTTCAGATATGTTAATAAAAAAAGGAAAGTGAAATGGTAAAAAACAAAAAATAGATATGGCAATATTCATAGGCTAACCTATAGTTCAACAAAAAATGTTAATTGGGCCCTAAAGGAAGCACATGTGCCCTCAAAGGAGAAGAAATACCCACACATAAATATCAAAAGATAAACAGCAAGTCAAGTTTTACAGAAAATACAAAAAGAAAAACTAAAATGTATCCAAACAGACACAAATAAGATCACTAGCACAGCTGCTTCTATGAGGACCGATTCTGGCTGTTTGGTAAAAGTATCAGACAATTAGGAAAAAAAATTAAATTGCAGGTGCTGGCATTTAATGCATAACCTCAAAAATGTTTTTACCTCGCTGTCTAAGAGAATTTCTACAACATTTAAGAAACAGCAAACCCCATAACAAAATATTCTCAAATATTCTAAGGCTGACATAAAAAATACTCACAGTGCTATACACAAAAGTTGCAAAGTGGTCTGAACACAGCAAAGAGCCCTTTGATACTTCAAGCACAGGTGCAACTGAAATCCTAATGTGTGGGCAAACTGCCAGCCAGAGATGACTAGGAATAACTACTGAGATACAAAGAAAAGCAGCAGGAGAAGAGGTTGGAACTGAGGTAATTTGGATGGAAAGTGCTGGGTCTTGGCAGGAGAGAAATGCTCCGGTAAGGCAGCAATGCCTCAGTAAGGCAAAAACACTATTTAGAATTTAATTTAAATAGAATTTAATTTTAAACATTTGTAAGTGGAAGTTTTAACTGATTTTTTTTTTCTCCTCACATAGTGTTTCAATAGAAATCAAGGGGGGATTTTTCCATTTTTTAAATTTTCTCTCTCCTCAACATTTTCCATGGTGTCCCTCCATCCAAGACAAACTCTTTGGGTAACAAACTATGGGACAGGAAAAGAAAAAAGGAAAGGTGAAAAAAATCAGAATTGCTGACAACATAAAGGGAAATTTTTAAAAAATGGCATATTCTAACCTGTTATAGATATGCCTAATTCGTAATAAAACAGAGAAAAATCAACACTCATAAAAACAAATTACAATGTGTGAAAATTGTTTATTAAACTATGAGTTAACTTTTCAGTTCTTAACCTAAAACTTAGATTGAAAAACAGACTCTTCATGCAAACAGAGTAGCCCACTGGGTAAGTAGGAAGGAGTGCACAGGATATATGCAGGTATTAGCTATGTTTTTACATAATTCCAGATTATAGTTTCTTAATTAACTTAAAAAATACACTGAACAAAAAACATCATAGGGTAAATTTGCAGCTGAACAAACAAAATTTTGGAGGACCAGTTAAACATAATTTACTGTCATAGTGGATTAAGTTTTTCAAAAGGAGTCCTAAGTTCTATCCTGGTTTGACTCTGCTCAACATTTTTTTAGAGGTTTGAATGATGGAACAGCAGAAGGCTTGCAAATATTTTGTCACAGATTTCAAGACAATAAGGCAGGATATATGACAGCAGCAAATAAAACCCCAACAATTGTTGTAGAAGGCGCTAAAGATTGCAGTATTTTAGACTGACCAAGCCAATTCTGCTTCAAAACATTGTTACAGCATACTTAAAAGAGAAGTTTTCTGAGAGTTCCAACATTGAAGAAGTCCTGAACAACAAAACAACCAAGGCATCCTAAATGAAAAGTGACTGTAGAAGCTGCTGTTAATAGGTTTCAGAAGATGATGAGAACTGTAACTTGAGCACAGGACGGTAACTGCTCCCACCTGCCCCTCGCAGGGACTAGCTCAAACCTGAAGCCCTGGCTGCCACACACACTGGCCTCAGCAAGAAACCGCTGAACACTGAAAAATTCTGGATATTGCCCACAGAGCAGGAGTAAAGGCTGTCCTTTCATGAAAAGCAGGTCAGAGCGGTCTACGACCCAGTCAGGTTGTTACTTTATTTAATAATACAGAATGAAAGCATGGTATTTAAGAGGATGAGTTAAAGTTGAAAACTATACATAGTCACAGCCTGTGTTGCACTCTGTGACATAGCAGCTCCTGACTCACACACATACACACAGACTCACAGGAGCAAACAGCAGACTCAGGCACTCAAAACTGAGGGAAGTTCCACCACCAACACTGCACGACTTCTACCTTACTTAAGCAAAATACCTCTACCATTTCACTAGTGAAACTGAAAAGGGCAAGAGGGTCTGCACCATACTAATGGACCACACAAGGATTACAAGGGCAGAATTTAAAAGAGGTCGTAACAACACACTGATATGCTATTTACACTGCTTCTCTAATCCAATGTTGTTATGGAACAAGAAAGGCCAGCCTTGCTACAAAGTCTGCACAAAGTCACTGAAATCAGCAAGGACACACACAGCTGACTTCTGCTGACGTTTAAGCCCCCTCAGGTAAAGCCTCCAAAGACTTTCCTCTTTGAAGTCCTTTCTTGCATTAGCCTAGAAGCCATAGGTAGCAATAAAAATGCTTTCTGGCAGAGAGTCTTCAGGCATAGATAATTCACTAGATACACTTTACAGGTTCTAACAGCTTTTTGCAGGACTTTTCCTTGAGCCAGTTAGGCCATCAGCTAGCTCTGCAAATGGGGACTGGTTAATTAAAGCAATTATGGAATGCATTCTACTTATACTCTCATAATGGCTATTTTTGTCATTAAAACTTAAATCCAAAGCTCTCAGAGATTAATGACGAGCTCATTTCCATTTCAATAGAGTTATCATGACTGTAGCTGTTGACAATTTGTACTATTACTCTCTTCACAGAAAACAAAGTCCTATCGAAAATGCCCCATCCTTCCACTCACTTGCAAGAGAAACTTTCTTTTTTATCAGTCTTAAAAAAAATAAGTCTATGTTTTCAAGTTATACCTGGTTAGACTCCAGTTCCCAAAAACTAGACAAATATTGTTCCAGTAACATTTGTATTGTGTCAGCATTGTGAATGAAGTCTTGTACATATATTGTAATTAGTGAAACACCTGAAAGTCAAATTCCCTGGAACTGTCTTTTGCACTGAGTATCCTCACTCCCTCCCCTCACAGGTCCTACAGTGCAGTGGCCCTCCTAGCAGAATGAACACAATTTTGGTGTGTCCTGGTGTTGCTCTTGTCAAACAGGAGCTTCTGCAGCACCAGGCTGAAGACACATGATCCCTGTGTGCACGTGCTCGGCTGTGTGGATGGAAATAACCTACCCCACTTACATGAGGGAAGGCAAAGGCAGGGTGCATACAGAACAAAAATGGAAAAACGAGAGGCAGAGAGAAGTCAAATAAAAGCTGGTGGAGGAAAGAAAGAAGCAAGCACCTTATTATAACAACCCCTTGAGTAACAGCTATTTAAGACACTCACTTTGAACCAGGACACCTGTGATTCCACATTTCTCCACATCCAAATAAAAATCTGTAACTTGAGTCTAAAGCATACACTTGTGTGTGTCAGAATAAACACACAGGTCTAGACCAAACAAGACAAAACAACAACAACAACAACAAAAATTAAAGAAGAAACCCAAAGAGAGGAAAAATTTACAGCCTCCAGTGCACTTCAAAAGACCTTAAGCAGACAGTGCCGGCTGCTGAGATAAATTCTTCAGATGTCCTGGCAACAAGGGAGCAGAAGGAGGCGGTAAGTCTCACTCACTGCCACGTGAGTTCATATTGCTGGCTTTGCAGGTGGAAAATTTGGTAAGAAACATCTGTAGTTTTGTGAAACCATGTCAGGCTTTGAACAGAGCAGCACGTGTAGGAGGAGGAGCAGGCAAGCCTTCTCTATAACAGTTCAGAAAAAAATCTGTGCAGACAGTTCTACTCTGCATCAGCACCCCACTGGCCACTAGACATAGGACTCTATCTTGGAAAAGAAAAACATTTCTCAACGATTTGAGCAGCATTATATCACTAATATCTACAGAGACTGTAGAGTATTCTATACCCATGAGAAGCCAGAAAGCAACTAAATGTCCTTGAGAATATGGAGTGCAAACTTCTACAATGGCCAATGCATCTCAAGTGGCCAAGCAGAGTGATTTCAATTAAATCTCTTTTCCAAAATTTATAGGGGAACTCCACTGATGATGCTTTCTCCATCTCTCTGCATTTCCTACGTTCCAATAAACTCTAGTCCTCAGTCTCTACAACCTTGCACATAGCATAAGAGCAATACGATTGAGGCACATGAAATAATGAACAGGATGAAGGAGGTGAATGGGGAAAAAATTTAATATTTCTTACAATGTGAGAATGGGAGAATAATCAGATGAAAGCACTGTTTCTCCATATAGCAATAAATAAACCATGAACCTCATTGTCACAGGATGCTGTGAAGGCTAAAAGAATTTTTTAAAAGGCTCAAAAACCCACCCAAAACCCAATGCTTAAATTAAAGGAAGAGAAATCCACTAAGACCAAAACACACTTGTGGATGCAGCCTCACAGTCATGACCCTCACAGATGGTCAGAGGATGGATCACATTCAAGAGACGAACTGCTGTAATCTTGTCCAAAGGACCTGTTGTTACACACACACATCCACATGCAGAGCAGAGAAAAGCTACCTGGCTAAGTTGATCAGAGTTTTCATGTAGCACAATAATCCTTTGTACGCCACTGTCTCCTCCCCTCTCCCATTTACCAACACATTTCCCTTCAGCTCTAGCTCTACCAGCCAAGTTTAACTCTTTGTGGAGGGAACCTTCCCCAGGTGGGAACAGTGATCGGAATGGTACAACATGAAGATGCCAGTGTTGTATTTGAAAGCACTGATGATCAATTCATCAAAACCCATCCTAAATAATCTTGCAGCAAATGCATAGCCCTGCTTAACTCTGTAGAGAACAGATGGTATTCATATATACCTGCACTACCTGAGTTAATTCACCACTATTTCTGCAAGGTCAGGATGTTTATTAACTCATCATTTCAGCATGAAATGGAGTAGAGAGACAAATAAACTAGTTTAGTCTACAAAATTAGAAGAGTAAAATCCAGTAATTCCAAGAAGCTCAGTATGCAGCAGTGTAGCTCTCCTATGTCTGACAGGTAACATTAGATCAGCTCTGACACCAAGCTTTACTTCATTGTCACAGCTGTACACGTCTGCACAGAGCACTCTGAGGCTAAAAGGTTTGTGGCTGTCTTCAGTAGCTGAAGGAACCGAATTGTTCCTTCTCTCACTGTTTACAAACTGTGCCTATAAATTAATCGTTTTTTAGAAACTAAGCAACAAGAAGCAGCAACTTAAGCTGTAAAGATGACGTGGGATCTTACTGAAAAGATCCCAAAACTGTAAGTGACTATAAGTGAGCAATCTCTGAAAGCTGTTACTGAAAAGGCTGTTTATATTTTTATTTCTTGCATGCTAGGAATACACAAACAGTGTAAAACTCACACCTTGTCATTTCATAATTGCTAATACAAGGACATACATAATATATTATCTATTTAGTTCCAGGGTATAGTAGACATTAAATTAACGTTGTTAAGTTCCTCTTTTTGTTTTACGTCATGCAGTAAAGTAATTTCTGCACACAAACACATCTATGCATGATCTAAATAATGTTCATGCTTATCTAAATTCAGAAGTGGATTACTGATAATAAAATGTACATCAGATTAAATTATACCCTGACAAGTTTTCATTTAAAACAGATTCCAGTGAAGAAGTTTGCTTTGATGGAAAGCTGCAGATTGGCAAATGTGCAAATGTCATCCTATCCTCAAGCAACCTTGTACAGGAATAGTATTTCTAATGATAAAATACACTCCCTGCTGTACAAATAAGCACAGAATGTATCTCTTTCCTTTCATAATATAAAACTGAGGAAAGCTGCCCTCATTGTGGTTGCCTACCTCCATCTAGTGACCAGAAGAGGTATATAAATTAACTCTACAACAATAATTGTTTGGCACTAGTGAATAAAACTTATAAATCCCAAAACTCTGTTCCTATTAATTTTCAGGTGGTGAAGGAAGTTTATGTACTCCATAAAAAACCATAACAGATTGTCTCCAGCATGCTGAAAGATATGTTAGTGGGTTTCTGCAAGGCTTGTAGGATGTGCATCTCACACAGAGACCTGGACAGACTGGAAGGATGGGATGTCAAGAACAGCATGAAGTCTAACAACAAAAAGTGCAAGGTTCTGCACCTGGGGTGAAATAGCCAAAGAGCCCAGTATAGGCTAAGATCTGCAGCCTGAGGAGCAGCCTGGCCAAAAGGAACCCAGGGATCCTGATGGAACATGAGTCAACAGAGCACCACAGCAGCAGTGAAGGCAGATCAGATCCTGGACTGCAGCCACAGGGGGATTACTAGCAGTGGTAGAGGCATGATCATTCCACTCTCCTCAGAGCTTGTCAGGCTGCACCTGGAGCCTGTGTCCTATTCTGATCCCTACAATTCAAAAAAGGCAAAGAGAGAATAGAGAGGGTCTACAGAAGGGACATGAAAATAACCAAAAGTCTGGAGAATTTGCCAGGTGAGGAAAGACTGAAAGAGTTAGGTCTTGTCTTCCTGGAGAAGAGAAAACTCAAGGAGGATCTCATCACAATATTCCAGTACTTAATGGGTGGCGACAAAAAGGACAGAGCCTCACAAAGAGGTCAATGGGCAAAGAGTGCAAGTTGCATCAGAAGCAGATTTATCTTGATATGAGAAAAAATTGTTCACAGTAAGAACAATTGATCACTGGAACAACCTCCCCAGGGACATAGTGGAGTCCCCATCACTGGAGGTTTTCAAGACATGACTGGACAGAATACCAGGTAATATAATCTAGGCTCACTTTTTCACTAGCGGTTGGAGCAGATCCCTTTCTATGGAAACCACTGACACTGTGCCAAGAAGGCACTGGCAGAATTCAGTATTCTGCAGTTGTGCAGTCAGCAAAAAGGAGATGTAGGAGAGTGAGGAAAAAAAAAAGAGTAGATGGATTGAAATAATAACACAAGTTCTATTTAAAAGAAGAAAAAGAACTGCTCCTTTGGAGTCAAGTATAGTATTCTAAAAACAGGTAATCATTTCAGAACCTAAAATGTTACAGGGAACCTCTTGGTTTAGACAGACTGTAGATGATAGTCACAAATGTCTTCAGGGTCAACAATAAGACTTGCTGAAAAGGAACACCCCTCTCTCGTTGGGGACATGGACAATGAATATTCAATATTCAGAGCAGCATCTACAATACAACCTTTACTCACGGCAAAACATAAGCAAAAGTACTACTCAAGATACAAAGCCTTTAACATAGTAGGCTCTTATGCATATTTCTCCTAAAGTAGTTTTTTTTTCTATGTATAAGCAATAACACTAGAAGATTGTTGATCCACAGGTCAAACACAACATGCCCAGAAATCTCTCTACTAATTCTTGTTCAGTGAAATTTTATTTCAATTGAAGTTTTAATTTAATTCTATGTAGATAATATTTAGATATTTAGAGATTTCTGCATAAGTTATAACTTACTCACACCTTTCCTTTTTACTCCCTTCTGCCATCTAGAAATATTGATACATTTATTTAGGATCCACTCATCTCTTTAACAGAGCCACAGAAAGACCATTAGGGGACAGAGAAGTGTTTGAGAGAAGTGTTTCCTTGGGGAAAAAAAGGAAAAAAGGAAAAGGAAAAGGAAAAGGAAAAGGAAAAGGAAAAGGAAAAGGAAAAGGAAAAAATAAAGAAAAAGAAAAAAGAACAAGAAAAAAGAAAAAGAAAAAGAAAAAGAAAAAGAAAAAGAAAAAGAAAAAGAAAAAGAAAAAGAAAAAGAAAAAGAAAAAGAAAAAGAAAAAGAAAAAGAAAAAGAAAAAGAAAAAGAAAAAGAAAAAGAAAAAGAAAAAGAAAAAGAAAAAGAAAAAGAAAAAGAAAAAGAAAAAGAAANGAAAAAGAAAAAGAGAAAAAAAAAAAAGAAAAAGAAAAAGGAAAAGAAAAAGGAAAAGAAAAAGGAAAAGAAAAAGGAAAAGAAAAAGGAAAAGAAAAAGGAAAAGAAAAAGGAAAAGAAAAAGGAAAAGAAAAAGGAAAAGAAAAAGGAAAAGAAAAAGGAAAAGAAAAAGGAAAAGAAAAAGGAAAAGAAAAAGGAAAAGAAAAAGGAAAAGAAAAAGGAAAAGAAAAAGGAAAAGAAAAAGGAAAAGAAAAAGGAAAAGAAAAAGGAAAAGAAAAAGGAAAAGAAAAAGACAAGAACAAGAACAAGAAGGAAGAGGAAGAGCAGGAAGAGGAGGAAGAGGCGGAAGAGGAGGAAAAGGACAGAAAAGGATATGGGGAAAGAAATATATAATCAGCTCTTACTTTGTTTGTATCCATAAGCCAAAATCACCCTTTAAACATTCTGCCTGAGTGGGCATGCAGGCAGTCTTTGAGAGAGAAAATTTGCTTCATTTGCACAGCATGGATTGGCAACAGACCCATTTCACTGCTGCTGCAGCATCTGAGGGGTTAGAGTAGCTCCCTGTGCTGGAGATATCAAAGGGAAAAGACATCCCCCTACAGAATATGCCCCAAAGCTTGCGTAGCACACGTCATGAAAGAAAAGGCCCAAGGCTAATATCTGTGTTCTATATTTATCCCTGTGGTCTTATGCTTTGCTCTGTCACCCTAAGAAAACCATGTGAAGCACTGTGACTCAGATAGAGCTGACTGATAAAGCCCCTTGTTGTTATCCCTCACTTTCAGAAGCATGCTGTTTATTTGGTGTATAGAAGCAATGCCTACACAAGGCAGAAACACATGAACAGAGCAAAATCTACAGGCTTCTACCTTTCTGCTTCATTTGCTATGACATTCACGATCTGCTTTCAAAGCAGCATCTCTGCAATAAGGAGAAGTGTGTAATGAAATCCAGCTAAAAATGTTCATTTGGAAATTATTGCCCCTGGTGCCCATGTACAGTCACATAAATCTACTTTCAGACCAGGCTCTTAGGTAAAATCTGTGCCTGAAGATCTTCACTGACCCCCTCACAAGAAGATATGATTTGTTACTGGATTAAGGCTTTTTTAACTCACAAAGAATTTAAGAACACACCTTATTCTCTACTTTCCCATCACAAACTCAGATAAATGCCCCTCTTCATAAATTTCATTCATTTAAGAAAGCAAAACATGTGACAAACATGTGACAGTCACTCTGTCTTGCATGTAACACAAAGTTCTTTATAGAAAGCTACTGCAATGAGATGGTTCTGCAAGTTTTAGTACCAAGGTGAATTCCTGGCCTGCTCCAGATACAGTGTAAATCCTTACCACCCTCACTTAACCAATGTAATACCAGCTCAAGGAAAGAGTGAATATTTTTCTTTAACCATTCAATGTTCTCTGTAACACCTCAAAACGTGATTGAATGGACAGACAGACAACAAATACCAGAACCATATTTCTTAGCAGCAAGAACCTCTCTGAGAGTGTCCATTCAAAGGTGTTCTGCTGGTGGATCCAACCTGCCCACAATACAAAAAAAACCACATCAACAAGGATGTAACCCCTGTTAATTACAGCAATTGCTTTTCATTTTTCTTTAGAACAACCAGATATTTTTCTCAAGGTAAATGCTTTTTTTAATCATATAAAAGTTCTTTTAATCAACATTCTCAACGAAATTCTCAGTTACTTACTGCTCACTTATGCAACAAAAACAACTTAACCATTTAATTCCACATTAAGCTGGTCCTTCTGCATGATTGGCTGGACTATTCTTGTGAGACAAGTTTCTGCCTACACAGGCTTCTCCAGGTAGTTCTTCCAAAGTCCAGGCCACTGCTTACCTCCTCCGGGGTGACAGGATGATTGCCTAGTTCCCAAATCCTCACAGCCATGCTCCAGCTTTGGGCACCATCCACTGACTGTCTCCTTATCCCATACCTCATTGCCATCTTCACAGGTAATTTTGGAGTACTGTCTGTGCTTATGGCACCTTAGCCCACTGAACTCAGGAGTTTCCAGAATTCTGGTACCTTCTTTTTGGAAAACACTATGTATGGCACTTCAGATCCAGATGTCGATCTCTGGAATTTCCTACTACAGATTTCATGCTAAGATATATGAAGATTAAGAATGAAATTGTGTATTGGCACTGCACATCAAGGTTCTAAGTACTGGTAGAGGTGGGGCTGAAGAGGCCAAATACCAGGTATCCCTGGTGTCTACAATATAGTGCCTTCAGGAGAATGAGTGCTGTGAATAAAAACACTGATTTTAAAACAAAATTTTCTAGGCATTTGTCTGTACGTTTAAAGAGTATGACACTAGTTGTAAGTACTGCAATCTTGGGTTAAATATTACAATTTGATACAAAAAATGACAATTCGTTGAAAGCTTTCGCAATCAATGTCAAAATAACAAATGTTTAATGCTAATGAATTGTAGCACTTAAACATTTACTACTTATAGCATCTTCAGTGAATAATCACAATTATATTGATATACCCAGTCACCAAATGATGCCAGTAAGGATAATCCTTACTTGATTTGTCTCTGTTACTGGAACAGGTTTGTGTTTCAATCACATATGACTCTCACGGAGGGAGTCTTTAACAATAGATTTAAAATTTTTCACCTTATTTGCATTACTTTTCTTTAAAATTTGTTGCTTGTAATTAATTTTCCTCCTATTTTTGCCAGTTTATCTTTTGTGCTATTAAAAATAGAGAATTTTTAAAAGAATGAGAATTATATATGTTCATCCTCTTTTTCTAATCAAGTGATTTTTTATATTAGATTTCCCTGTCATATTAAAAAATCACAGGCAACCTAGACAAAAATCTCTTGGAGAAAAATGCAAGATTTAAACTATTTTATTAGTTTAAAAAAATACCAGGAAGTAAAATCATCTAATTCTACTCTTACCTATACTGCACATTATTTCTCAGATTCCTCTTAAAATATCTGACATAGATGCTCTTACTGAAATCAGTGTTAAACAATGGGATCATAGAAATTAATCCACTTGCACGGAAATCCTAAGAGTTAATAGAGATTTATGTTCCAAAATGAAAAAAATATTCATATGATTAATAGTCTTAACTGCTGAAAAACACATCCTTTAGTATTCTGAATTGCTATGTACCTGTAAGTTTCCTCTGATGGAGAAAAAAAATCCTAAAATCAATTCAGAATACATTTGCAACCAAATTTCTGTTAGAACCATCCACTTACAAAGAGTTGGTCATGCTCATGAAGACTTGCAGCCATCCCAAAATGGACAAACCGCAGGGTTGCAGGATTCTTAAGACCCTACAGTTTAGCCACTAACCAAAAAATTATGTTAGAGATCTTCTGAACAGGTTGGACTTTGCAAAACTCACGGAGATCAGTATCTGGAGGCCCATCATTAACACAGCTCCAGTCCTAATCCTCCAAACCAAGAAGTCACGTTGAACTCTTTCCATTGAGGTGTTTAGGTATTTCAGCAAGCAGTCACAAACGTCACTCATTAAACTTGCATGTCAAATTACTTCAACATAATCAATCTCACTTAGATTTCTCTACCAGCTGCATTTACGATGGCCACGTGCTGCCCCAGACAGGTTGCTACACTTCTCTTTCCTCTCCACAGCCTGCCAGGGCCTTGCATTTCAGCTGCTATTTATAGCTACAACTTCTCTCTTTTCTCCGTTAGGAAGCTGCAAGTTCTTCGATAGTTAATGAAAATCAATCAGACAATCAGACTGCTACCTCTTTCATGTACATCGAAAGCAGTTCTTCAGCTAAAAAAATAAAAAGAAAAGGGGAAAACAATCCGCCAGCTCTTAAAACACATTTCCTAGAAAAATCAAATTCTAATTATAATTTAACCTCCTTCCAAAGTATAAAAGTAGCTGCTTCAAAGCACCAACCCCTTAATAAAGACTTTCTACAAAAAATACAGTTCATACTGAAAATTGTTCTTGCTCTTTATGTCAAATTTAAAGCAGGATCAGTGGTATACTACTGAGGTTGATTACAGCATGTTTCGACATCGCTTCCCATTCTGAGTAATTCCATAAGATAAACATAGGAAATTTATATATTTTCCTATTTCTCCTTTGAGCTTTTGGACCTTAGGCATTCCTCTTCCTAAGGTTTGCCCTCCAAGGAATAACTGATTCAGAACCCCACAGTTCAATCCAAAACAGCAGACAGCTAGAGAAAGGACTTAGAAGAAAAATCCCAAAGTAAGTTAGCCACAAACACAAACCCAGCGTTAGTGGCTGAAGACTGCCTCATTCCATGTGTCTGTCTCACCCTCATCTAGACACTGAAATGACTGAGCATGGTAATGCCCTAAAAGCAAAAGATACAATTGAGTTAGCCCAATAGTTTTCTGTACTTCTCCACACTACTGATTTCTCTGGAATTTTCTATATGGCAGCACTACCTATGAGGACAGAGCCTCTCTAGTTTTCTGACCACTTTTTGCCTAGTGCTGCATTTTAACAAAGGAGAAAGAGGCAAGGGGATGTGTGATTAAAATCAAAATACTTTTCTTCACCTCAGAAATATTGCCATTTCTTTCTTTTGATGCCTCAGTTTAAAGGAAGGAAAAAGACAAGTGGGTGCCTGCTGTTGCACTGCTTTTGTTATCACCACAGTCACTGCCATAATTGCACTTTCAACGTCTGTGTCTGCCTCCACCGCTGAGACTGTTACTAAAATAATTATAGCAGCATTGACTCTTCTACCCTTTTTCTAAGCTTTGTCTGTGACATGCATTTAAAGTCTTTTATTCTACCTGCTTCCAGGCAAGACCAGGCACTTTCCTTGAAGGGGAATAATAGGCCCAAGAGAGCTCTTGATTCCTACACAACATTTCCAGCTTGAGTGAGGAAGCAAGGCAGGGCACAGGCAGTACTTGTGCACTTCTTCACTGCTTATGAACTGGGCAGGGCACAGTTGAGTCAACACATTCAGTCACTGGTTACTGCTGGTGGCATCAGAGAAACTCCTCTGCTGAGCAAGGGAGAACTGAGGGATTAATCTCGGGTGCACCATCATGCATGTGATGAATTGCTGGGTGGAATTCAAAGCTATCACTTGTCACTGAGGTTATGTAATGCCAAAGGTCTGTTTGGGCCCCTAATGTGCAGAAAGGTGAATTTCAGTAGTTAAGGACAAAGTGGGAAATTAAAACACTGGAAACATCTCCAGCTTTCTCTGGCTCCTCAGTACATATATGACTTTATCTGTGTACCAGACTGCAGTAGCCTTGGGTATATGTCATAAGAAAATTTGAAGTTGCATTTAACTCTGCAGTAAGAGATCCCTAAGTCTCTGTTAGGAACCTTCATTAAATAAAGAGGCATAACTCACACTTAAGATATGTAAATATAAGTTGTATTTGCTCTTCCAAAGTTCACATGCCTTAGACTTCTACTTTTTCCAGCACATGTAGATGTGGAACTTTAAATACATGGTTTAGTGGTGGACTTGCCTTGAATCAATGATCTTAATGGCCTTTTCCAAGCTAAATGATGCTATGATTCTCTGGTCCTATGAATGAATTCACAGACAAGAGAGAGTAAACTGTCAAACAAGGTGAATTTTTTCTGCTTTGCCTTAATTGTGCTAATAGTTAGAGACCCATGAAAGAGAACAGTTTTTTTTAATATTATCCCATAAACAGATAATCATAATTTTGTGCCATTTTACTGTCCAGATACCAGTCAATGAATTGTGAAAATTAAAGAAATTGACAGTTTGATCTGAAAATAAATGAAAAAGCCTACTAATTTGTTAATGTTCTGATGCTTGCTTAGAACGAAAATAAAATTACCCAAGTAATTTGATATGTTTTGAAAACGAAAGCTTTTTCACTTGGTGTTTGAAAGAGTAACCTATAAATAACGTGAATACACTTCAATATTCACGTGGGTCAGTTTATACCTCAGCCCACATAACTAATCATGTAATTCTGAGATTGAGATACTAGTTTGACTCTTGTCGTGCAGAGACCACTGCATTTTTGTTTGCCTGGTTGGCTGTTTTTTTGCCAAATAAGGTTAAGCAGAGCAAAGAAAAGTTTTTTTTTTCCTAGAAAATGGAAATGCAGAGCATGCCATGAAATGGATTATATATCAATGGCACAAAAAAATTTCACTTACTGAGGGAGCACTACATATGTAGAGGTCATCATAGACAGTTGACATGTGCTAAGAAGCCATAATCTTTGTAAGTGGTGTTACTTTGGAGACCATTTATTCTATTTTACATAAGAACAGCTAATAGTAAAGACATGTAATCAGTTTGCTGCTCCAACTCTTCAGGCACCATCTCTTTTACCAACTTGTTCTCATAGGGACTGCATAGTTGCTCAGGTTGAGGGATTCACGAGTCATGGTGCATTTGGGCTTATGAGTTCCTAACGTAATATTTGAATATATGAACATTTATAGCAAAGAACATAAAGTACAGTGGGAAATGACAACTTTTTTCAAACTTCTCTGTGCATTTTACTTCATTTTCTTTTTTGCCCAGACATTACAAGTGCCTATTAATAATTTGATATACCTCGTTTCTCTTAGTGCTACTCAGGATTTTTGAAAGATACCTCATTACTCATCGATTTCTGGGACATGAACACTCACTTGATCAATGTCAAATAATAAAGGTTGCCATAGTTCTGTCTTAGCTGACATGAAAATAACTAATGATTTCATTAACAAAATAGATTAAAAGCAGTGATAATCAGTGACAGCTCATTCTGTAGCGGCATCTGTATTGATGCATCTCTGGCGCCTGAAACACTAGACAATTTTCTTTTATTAAATGGAGTTAAAAGAGATTCGCACTATCCTGTTTCCTTTAGGCACCTTCCAGGGAGCTCCTTCTAACACTGTTAGTAACATGTCAGGCCCAATACTGTCCTCATAATGAAATGTTATTAACACTATGTATTTCAGTGGTAGATTACCATGAGGTGTCTGAAGGGCTGTTTATTTTAGGTTCAATTTCATTTTCCATTTATAATAAAAATATAAAACATATCTGGAAGCTTTTTTTTATCTTGCAGCTGATTACATCATTTGTACCTTTTAAGTATGAAATCATACATTTTCACTTCTGAGTGAAGCACAGCTGTGTGTCAGGTGTAGGGCTTTGAGGTCTGACTAAGAGCCACACATGTACTGGGAGCAACGTGAAAATGAAATTCATCTGTGGAAATTAGTTTAAATGGTGCCTAGACGTTTGGACTGTCTAAGGTCAAGAGGAGCAAACGCACAGGTTGAGATCCCAGCATTCAGTGAGATACTCACACAGATCACAATATTCCTAAATTCTGATTCTAATATATTGCAGCCTCCAGCCTGACCTGCTTCAGCCATCATGAGCATGAGTCATTGGATTGCCTGGGCACCAGCTAGGAGCTCTGCCATACAACACTGCAGTATTAAAGAGATTTCTCTCGGCTGCTCTTCAGAAATAAATGAAAATTTGAGATGCAGTATAACTCAAAAAAAAGAGTCAATTTAATAATGATAAGGACTGTTCCCTTTTTTTAACTGAGTGTCAGACTGAAAAAAGAGAGCAAGTCATCTTGCCATCAAATTTTAGATAAATTTTGCTATTTTAAAGACCTTGACATCCACAAGAACCCTTACAAAGGCAGACAAATTTATAGAAATCATACACTTCATAATAAAATAATAGAATTCAATCCCTAGCAATTTTACTAATTCAGGGTCATCTATTTAGGTATGGATGTTGACACACATTATTATAGTGATATCTACTGGACCCAAAACATCTTAAATTGTCATATGTTCCTTGGTAGAACACTACTTGGCAAGAAAAGTCAATATTGTAATACTCAGTATATCAGAAATGATCCAATTTATCTAGCAGATAAATTATGGCTAGTTACAGCAGACTTTGGTGGATATGCTCTTATGAATTGTTAGCAACGATCAGCTGAATGCAATTTAAAAAAAAATGTGAGTCTTTGAACATTTGCCTTTTAACTTATTGCAAGTAACTCAACACACATCCACTTAGTTTTCATATGTGCCTGCTGTTATCACTGTAACAGAGCTGTGCAGCAGGGGAAAGGCTAGCAGAGGGGCTATGGCCAACCTACAACAGCCGAGAACATTTTCCAGTTTCTGATCAGAGCTGAAACTCAGGAGCAGTTCCAGGTTGGCATCAGCGCCGTATAGACTGCAAACTTGGTCTTTGACGTTAGCAGGAGAAAGCACCCAGCACACTCTGAACTCAGCCTGAGCTGGTTGACGTTTGTTTTAACAGCTGTACAGGGTTCAGTGGCCACTGCCTGGCCTGTTTTAGTTTGAGTGATGGGAAAACATATGTGTTTCCGACCTGAGAGCCCCAGGGAACCAGTGTGCAATGAACAACAGTCACCTGGGGCAACGCAACTGGGGAGAGGCTGGGGGCAGCTTTCAAGCGTCAGCTGGGAAGCCACAAGAAAGAAGCAAACTGTGTTAAGAAAACATATAAAAATAACCCCAGGCAGGAGAAAGAAGCTCCACGCCCATGGCCTTCATAGGTCCAGAGAAGGCCCTGGAATGCCCTTGTTTTACTAAAAGAAAAACTAAGTCCAATTGAGATGCAACTGTTTTTTCTCCAAAGATATCAGGTGAAATGAGGGTGAGCCATTCAGAGCATTGGGATTACAGGATGCAGCACTGCAGGATATGAGCATCAAGAGATAAGCCTAAAAACAGCGAGATTGGCTGAAAAAAAAGAATTCACTCCACATAAAGCTCTACCTGCTCTTATTAGATAACTTTTTTGGAAAACAGCTCCCTGTAATTAAATTGAAAGAGGTATGCAGGTAAGTCTCACTTTTTCTACTATGCAACAGCATAAACAGCCTGCCTAAGGTCACATAGAAAGGATGAACTGAACCCACCTCTTTCAAGCCCTATTTAACCATATACCAATTAATGAACTTACTAATCATGACACCACTATTCACCTTTCACTGATGCTACAACTGCTGCTCAGAGGTGCTAATTATCACATTTTGAAAATTTCTCACTTTGTTTCCTTCCTTTAGTTGAATACCACTCTGGCAGTAAAACCCATCTAGGCATGTAGTAACAGGACAAGTGGGAATATCTTCAGTCTGAGAACAAGTTTAGATTAGATATTAGGAAGAAATTTATTTGCTATGAGGGTGCTGGGGCACAGAACCTGATTGTCCAGGGAGGTTGTGGATGCCCCACGTCCGTAAGTGTTCAAGGCCAGGCTGGATAGGGCTCTCAGCAACCTGGTCTAGTAGAAGGTGTCCCTGACCATGGAAGTGGGGTTGGAATGAGATGAGCTTCAAGGTCCCTTCCAACCCAAGCCATTCTATGATGCTTTGACAGGTTGGATCTACATGATTTAATGGGGACTGCTGTCTCTTCATGTAATTAAAATAAAATTAGTTTTACTTAAGGGTTATATTGGAAGTCTCTGATGTATATGGAGGAATCATGCCCATTTCAAAAAGTGACAGAAGTCACAGCTTGAAGGATATTGAGGGCAGGAAACCACTCAAAATTTGCATTGCTCTAGCTTGTTATCTCTGTTCCTTGTCAATCACTTTACAATACAGAAGGACATGAAAGTAAACTTGTAATGGATGCTCTCCCTGGTGTTATGCAGGTATATAGTATCACTTGTTTGCTTTTCTAAAAATGAGATATTCAGTACCAGCATCCTGACTGATGCTCTTAGGTGAGAGAGAAAGGCTTCTGAGTAGTTTAAACTTTAACACATCTCTAAGAGACACCTGACTGCGCCTCATCTTGTGAAGCCTGCACAGGTAATGGGTCCTGTTCAACAGGATAAGTCATTAGATTTTAGAAGCCAGGTTGGGCTATAAGGTCTTCCAAACAATTTGGGCTGGCATCCTTATTATCAAAACACCCTTTGCTCACATTTCTGGCAATAGCAATGGCGATTCCTGAGACAAGAGAACTTTTAAGCAAAAGTCACTGAGCAATGTGAGCTTTTGAAGTGTTCTGCAAAGCCCAGAAACTAATTTCCCCCTCTTCTCAGGAGTGGATGTACTTGAACTCATTGTAGCATTGGCATGCTCCTGACTCCTGAGTCTGCCCTCACTAAGGTGAAAATTCCCTCACCCAAAAAAGCTGTAGTGAACTGTACGCATCAAGAACACATGGCACACCAGCTAAGGTCAGGGGAGAGAAATAGGCAAAGACTCTAAAGTTTGATTGTCGGCATTAATGTATAAATATAGGGCATACAGTGAGAAAGTGACTGTGCATCACAAACAGTTGGTCTTTTATTTCTCTGGCTACTATAGCCACAGTCACAAGAAATCATAGCAACCACAAATCTAATATAGGGAGAGAAGCTGACAGCTTTCTGTGACGTCTCATTTATATGTATGAAACAATGATTCAACAAAAAATGCAAATAATTGAGAACGCTAACACTGAATTAAAATTTGTATGAAAAGTTTTTTCAAATGGGTACACATCATCACATGGGGATTCTGGATGTGGTCAGTGCTTTAAAGTCATATACAGACTTTTTCTAGCAAAATAAAAATTGGATGCAGCTACACAGATACTTTTCACACCTACCCAGATAACAAGTGTCACATATTGTCTCCACCACACATATAACCCCACTCCGCATCAAGAATTAAAATAGCTTGAAGAGAATTAAATGAGAACACTGTGTCAAAAGGGGACTGCAGTAAAAGTAAGTAATTTCCTTTGGAATTCACACCTACTTGAATGTGTAATTTTACACAGATGGAAATTTGCTGAAGTTTAATAAAGAACAGCTCCATAGCAGTGATCTCATGAGGAGCAAAAGAAACACAATGTGATTTACATGTACAGAAATTAAACCACTAAAATACTGAGCAATAAAAATTTGCATAAGAAGTGGGATAGTATAGATATTTTATCATTCCTTAGTCTTTTGCATGCTATTTGCAGTCTTCTAATCTTTCTCATTTAAACAGCCTCACATGGACAGGAGATGCACCAATGAGAACAAGTGCACTGCAGAGCAGAGGACTTGCTTGTCTTTGTCCTTGGTTCATGAAGTAGCATCCCTGTATTCTTAAGTTCATAACTGATTCATTCTGATCAGTATTTATGAATGCATTTAGCTTTAGGCATATACTTGAGTAATACTGAATTTGCAAAATTTAATTTGCATGGTCCTAAACAGAGATGATTTCCCAGCTCTAGTCCCAAGTCCCTAAAATAACAAACAGCTCACAGAGGTCTGTCCATGACTAAGTCATGCCCTGGTCACACCACAAAGCTCAAGTGCATAGTATTGTAGAAATACAAGTTCATATTCTGTAAGGAGTAATTTATTTTTTCTTGCTACTTTATCACCAGTACCTAAAACTGACTGAAGTTACCTAAGGCTTTGTAAAGTCAGCCTTCTACGGACTATCCTCCTCTCACATAGTTCTCCTTCAGCATCCTGATCCTGCATTTTGACTACTAGAAACAAGAAACCAAAGATAAAACTGCCCAAAACATGGCTTGGCTATCATGTTTCAATTATTTTTCCACACTGTTGCTTTAGAAAGCATTCAGGAAATTTTACCTTTCGGTGATGCCCTTTCATCCAAGAAGGAAGAGGGGCAAGCAGTGAATGACAGAAATAATTGCATTTCAAATTTCCAATTCCAGCTAGGAAATCAATATAGAAGGGATTAACATAGAGGGAAAAAAAAAATCTGTTCTTCCTGAAACAGTTCCTGAAAGTACAATACTCAGTTCTTGTTGATGCACAAAAAATGTCTTTCCTTCAGACCTGACTCCTTCCACTTACTTATATATTTGTTTTAGATTCTTCAAACACATTCACTTCTGTTGCTATGCTACCGCTGAAATACATACGGTTACCAAGGCAACAGGTAATAGCCTGTGTGTATGTGTAACATATTAATAATGTCAACACTCTGAGCACAGTATTAATACATAAACCACTGACTTACCTGCAAAAATTCCAGTTTTAAACTATTATTCAGTTTTTCAAGTTTCAAATATTTTATTTTCAGGTACTTTGGTAATCCCGTGATAATGAATTATTTAATGCTACAACTTTGCCATTGCAAATTGTCGGTGCCATTTTTGGGCTATAACTAGATATGCTTCAGTAAGTGCTGCTCTCAGTACTAGAAAACCAAGACATCAGTTCACAAAGTATTCATGGAAGTGCTGAGTTAGGAGCAGTTTATGTGTCAACCAATTATTTATGGTATCCCTTGAAGGATTCTTAATCCCTGTAATCCACATTTTGGAGAGAAGAAAGCAAGTGGTGAGAGCTATTAGTTTCACTGTTATGTCTTTGAGCCATTACAGCATTCTGAGCAAACCTCTGCTAAAAGAAATTTCAAACAGGGATGCGAGGTGCCCACCAAAGACGCGCTATCACTCCTCTCCTCATCTGGACAAGGGAGAGAAAATACAATGAAAGGTTCATGGGTCGGTACAAGGGCAGGGAGGGATCACCCACTGATTATGGTCATGGGCAAAATAGACTTTATTACCAATCAAATTGGAGTAGAATAATGATAAACAAACACAAATCTTAACAACCCTTCCCCCTACCTCTTCCTTCTTCCCAGGCCAAACATCACTCCCAAATTCTCCACCTCACTCTGTCAGTGGCACAGAGGGTAGGGAAATTACTGCAGTTCCCTTTTGACATAATCTTGTCATCTTGATCATCTAGTCCAACCTCACTAAACACATTTTTCCAGGTATATACAACATGTCATGTACAGCAACAACCAGGTCTTGTACAATTTTGGCTTGCATTCCCAGAAATAAACAGCTCAAAATAATAGCAAAATTCTGAGCCTTGTACAAGTAGAAATGTGGGAGTGACATAACACTGTAAACGTGTGGATCTGTACACGCATTCTTATCTCCTGTGGGGTAAAGAATATCTTTCCATGGTTAAGGAAGAAAGGTCAGCTGTCAGCTTTGTACAACTACAGAATGACTTCCTGAGTCTCCAGGGAGATTCAGCAAATATGGGAGAATCAGGGCTGAGAGAACAGTGTGAAAACACCTTCCTTCTCAAGGCAAACACACAAGGAGAGGTTTGTGAAGGCCCATCAATTTGGCAGGCTCTCCCTACAAGAAGTTTTAAGGTAATGACTAGGGCATTATTGGCAGATCTTTCAGAACTGCAGAATGAAACGGGAACAGAGAAAGAATTTGATAGTATGGAAAAATCAAATCTATAAACGTTCCAAACCAGATGTTCATTCATTTGCAGAAGGGGCACACTTCCCATTCCCTTAATGAAAGCTTATTTATTACAAGTCTCTTTAGTCATATTTTTGAGAAGAGGAAAGGTATCTGACTTGATCACAAGTATCTCCAAGAAGTGACTTTTATTTGTCACTGCAGATTTGGGTTATTTACACATTTCATTACATACTGACAATAAAGAATACCCTACCAGGACAGAACTGTAGAAGAAATGGCTGTTTGGAAAAATTGCAGTTCCAGGGAGAACTATAAATACCCAAGATATCTCTGAATGATGAACTATGCATTCAATTCTTAATTACACTGAAAGATGTGTGAAAACTCATCTCACTTGTATCTATGAATTTCAGGATTGCCTACAAAAATTTGCCCAGGTTCCAGAATATTCATTTTGACAAAGGTATTAAATAAATCACCCTCTACAGCTTGGGTCTTGATCCATCTGCTCCAGGAACACAGTTTGAGACAGCTGCAAATTCTGCTCATGGATGATCTATGCCCTCTTATTTTTGAGACTGGTTTTCACATACCTGAGAAACATACAGATGTCTAAAGGATGGCAAAAGTAGCAGATCAACAGAAAAAGGCTGTTGTCAGCTCTGTCTGACAGAAATTACTCCAAATTTTGAAGATATGAGACTCTGTCTGGCAGAAGCATAAGTGAATAATGTTTCACTCATTAGTACTACATTCATTAGGTAATTTAAATGCCACAGGTGGGCTCAGTGCTTTCCAATGCGTACATGAAAAATCAGTAAGTCTCCACAGAAACAAGCAAGCATTAGACTACACAATTTTACCCTTTAGATCAATTTTTGGATGTTATATATAAATAGAAGGAAAGGAAGCTCTTTATAGTGGTGAAGTAAAGTGATTATTATAATCAACATATCCAGTGGATGTGACATTAAAAAGAAGAATATCTTAGAGAGTTTGTTTATAATTTAAATAAATTCAGTCTTGCTTTAAATTAACCAGGTGTCAATCTTCAAGCTGTGCTGCAGACACCATAGAACTCACAACAAAAACAAAGATGTGTTTCAGATACAAGTTCTTGGCTTTAGATCCCATTTCAGCTCAGCAAGCAGAGAATGATCTCAGAATGAATTAGCAGTTCCTGCACGCATTCTTTAGTTAAAATAGGAAATTACCAAGAGGACAGAGTTTGAACAGCTTTATGCAGGTTGACAGTCACGAATGAATTTCTGGAGCAAATAGCTACAATTTCCATTTAGTTTTGTTGATGTGCTGTTCTATGGCCTTCTGACTTCAACAAACTTTCTCTGCTAAAATGATACAGGTGTTTAACCACAGGTAGTGAGCCCTAAAATGCTCTACCTTATGAAAGAGATCATTAGCTTTTCATCAGTGAGTGAACACACATATGACTGTAATTAAGTTAAAAATTCAACTAAGTTATGGGATGAACTAGGTGCAAATATCCTAAACCTTCCACAATTTAATTAATTTTAAAGTAACTGAATGAAAAGATGTAGAACCAATAAGTCCATTTTTGCATTAACAAAAGTGCACCAAGTTTCAAACACCCCTTGCAGTTTCAGAAATTCCTCTTGAAACAACAGACATGCTTCCAACTCTTCTAAAGTAATATTTGTCTATTTTCTAAACCAACGCATAAAATTTGAAACTATTTTTATTTCAATTTACATAGAAGCTGTCCTGTTGTTTTGGTTTTTTTTTTTCCCAGAACCCATGATATTCTTCACAATACAGAGGACCTAAGCAGGAGCAATTAAATACCAGTTAAGTGGCTCAGTCACAAAGTCACACTGATACCACTGTCTTTGTACTAGTATATTAAACAGCATCAAGACATTTGGCCACAGTTATACACATTATTTAATCATTAGCATACTCTTTGGCATCATTTTGGCCTGTGACAATGCTTGGGCATGGTTCAAGGAAAAGCAGATCTGGTGGTTCTTACCAACACCCAATTTGGACTTGGCTATCCTGCTTTGAAGAAGAGAGAAAAAATAGTGCTAATTACCTGCAGGGCTAAGGAACAGTCTCTCCACAAAATTATTTACAAAAACATACATGCCTAGATATAAAAATCCAGTATTCCCTACAGCAAAAGTCCCAGGGGACTGAGATTGTCTCTCAGGAGACAATCAAGACAAGCAAAAGAACTGCAAAACTCACAACATCCTATAGCAGCCTCCAATTCACTCACAAAAATGAAACCAAAAACCAAATCCCTACCACCTAGTGACTGGAAAGTCAGCTTGGGGTGCTCTTTGTGTCCTGGAACAGCAGCCAGGAGATCTTGCAGCCCTGGGAGGTAAAAAGACCAATGAGTACAAAGGGACACCTGGCCTTGGGCAGGATCTCTGATCCCCCTCAAACCTCCTCTTATGAAAATAAGCAAATCCTAACAGATTATTCAAGTAAAGGAGGTTTTCCTTTAAGGCCATTGTACTACATCAAAAAGAATCCCAAAAGGCCATTTGGGAAAGAAATGTGAATTGGACCCAGAATTCTAGTTTTTAGGGCATTTGGCTGGGAGAAAGCAATCCCAAACTTGAGGCTTTGCTGCCTGGACAGCTGATCAGTTACACTCAAGCTCTTCACTGATGCAAAACACTCAAGCAGTCCCTGTCTCAGGCAATTTTTTGTCACCCATACCCTGAGTGACACTTGGGAAGTCCCCTGACTTCCTCAGTCTGGAGGGCTCAGGCACACAGGCTCCTTTCTTCCTTATGGTTCTTTGATCTCAAACATTCAAAATACCACCTCAGGAAAGTGAGACAGTAGATGTCAGTTCTGTCAAGCCCCAGTCTCCAAGAGCACCAACACACCAGCCCACCTTGGTGCTGGCTTCTAAGAGCACAAAGCTGACCCTCACAAGAGTACTCCAGGCTGCACACACAGCCTTTCCTTCTCTGCCCTGACAGCCTAAAAGGGTAGGGAAGAGAGGCACAGGCGAGGCACAGCTGAGCAAAGTGATGCAGCTGTTTATCTGCCTCATGGGGCTGCCTGTCATCGGGAGACGGCTCCCAAGTGGCTCCATGAGCAAAATCCAGACTCGTTTCAAAGTCATCCGTTTCTTGCCTTCCTTCCCTCTTCTACTCTTCAGGGATCTGCAAGCTGTTCACATGATCAATCCATCGCATGGCTTTTGTTTCCCTTTGGGAACAGTGTAACTGTCTTGCCTTGCACCCCTCTCAGTACATCTCTGTTTTTCATCTCTCATTTGGGCAGTCTCCCAAAGCTGTAGGAAATCGAAGTATTCCCATGAGGGAGTGGGGTGGGATGGGACAGCAGATGCCCTGGAGCACAGACATGTTGGGTTGGGCTACCTAGTGTGGTGAAACAGGGACAAAGCCCTTTGGTGCAGTGAGGACCCAGGCTGTGCCTTCAAATCCTGAAAACTCTGCTGCCTGGGTGTCCCTCCTCCATGTCATGGTCTTGCATAGGAACAGCATCAGCAACAAGTAGTACCTGACCTTGCTGGCAGTGCAAACAAGGGAGGGAGCAGCTGAAACAGCTCCACATTTTCACCTCCTGAATGGTCTATTGAGGTAGTGACAAAAGCTCCCTGGAGGAGAAAGAAAAAAACTTCAGTGCAAAACCATATTTTCAAGGTCATTGATCAAGTTTCAGAATATTATATTACGAAAACAAAGTAAAAAAGAAAGATGTAGCAATATGCACAATTGACTCTGTGTTGACAAGGACAAAACTTTTAATTGAAATTTATATCAAGGGGGTTAATAAGCTCTACAAAATGCTAAGTACTTTTCAGTTGAATGCACCATTTGAAAGTTTCAGGGTGAAATAGCATCCTGGAAGATGTTCCCGAAAAATTCCCCAGAGCAAGGAGAAAAAAAAAACTCTCTGATTAGTTATTTGTTGCATGGCTTGAACTGCTGCAACCACCACTTTTCCTTAAGAGTTACCCAAGAAGCAGCCAAGCACTGCACAAGTCCATGTACAAGTCATCACAGTTCTACGTGGCACCTGGGCTCGACCTTATTTTGGATCCAGAGAAACAATTGCAGTAAGTCACTTCCACTGTGTTACAGACAAGCTTAGGTGAGTTTGTCTCCAGGTAACCAGCACAAATCACATAATACAAGCATGACAGTGATGAACTAGACAAATCATGCATGTTTACATCATGATGCACAAACTGTTGGTTTGGTTGCTTTTTTTGTAGAGCATTTTTAAATACCCTAACTATGATGCTTAAGAGTACAGTATTTTTTTCTTAGTGACTTTTTACTGTTGTTCTAAATCCAAGAATAATCAGAGATAAAACAAGCATTCAGAGATGTTAGAGAACTGCTCCCACCTTCTGAGCCAGAACTATGTCATTTGCTTTTCAAGGTACTCTGATCAGACTTCTGAGTTCAGTTCATGTGAAACAGTAACAGTAAACCAAATACTGTCACTATTTGCTTTGCTGAAAGGGGTTTAAGGTTGCATTGGAGGTTGTAAGAAACAACAAAGAAGAGAAAGAAAACAGTTTGTATTTTAAAATCAACCAAGAATGGCCACAGAGCAATAAATGGCACAAAAAGCAGTAAGTCAAAAAGGGGACTGAAAATGAAATGCCAACAGAACCACACTTACACTAAACGTCCCCTTAGCACAAAGATAAAAAGCAAAGGCTGAACTTGACAAGGCTGAAAATAAGTTTGACAGCCTTAGACAAGAAATGTAAGATGACCTTGGCTGCACTGATTTGAGTAAGCAGTTGTAGACAGATGGCCAAAAGAAAAATATCTGAGTACTTTCAAGTATAAAATATTCCTGGTATTGTACAGACAATCTTGCTGTTTATAAATGAGGTCTGAAGAGTCAAACTAGATGTCACAATGTAAAAAATGCCAAACTGCCATTATCTTCAGAAATAATCTAAAATATCACAGTATAAACACGAAAGTATCTGGCACTGGGTAGAAGGTATCCAGTCATCATAACTGCAATTCAGATAAAATAAAAAGTAATAGAGCTCTTGTTCCTTGACCATCCTTGGTAGAATAGTAGAGAGGCTATATCTCGATGACAGTGGAAATTTTACCATATATCTCTTTCTGCAATAAAATTAATGCAGAAAAATCACTTAATAGCATTGAAAGTCATTATATATTAAATTTTAGGAAAAAAATTGGTTCCAAATAAAGTAGATTAATTGCTCGCAATGTGGAGTGAAGGGGAAGGGTGTGACTCTTGCAGCTCTGTTCCAGGTATCCTCAGCTACAAGGTACATGAGCTGTTTTGTCAAATCTCCCCATAAAATTTTCTTAGGGCTCGCCTTGCAATGATTTCACTCGACAGTTTTCTTAAGCCACACTCTAAGCCGTGTTCTCTTTTGAAACTGCAGGTGCACTCAAGTGTTTCTTCTGTGCATGTTTCCTTGCTACGCCAGTAACACACTCATCACCAAGTCCATTTGGATTTCAAAGACCTTCAGTGACAGAGCCTTTCATGTACCCCAGGTTTTCTGCAGATAGTTAGATCAGCTTCAAGAGAGATGGGGATACAAACATTATTCTCACACTGCCCAGAGGTGTGCAGACTTCAAGCAAATTTGAAATCATGACTTCTGTTTTTCTCCTGTCTACCAAGAACTGCAAAGGGCTTTTTGTGCTGGAGAAATATTTCACTTATGACTTTCATTTATTAATTAGAAATCTGAAAAATTGAGAGGATCATTTTTAATATTTTGGTTTGTGGAACTTCCCTCCACAGTAGTGAGCCCTCACAATTAATCATTCATTATACTCTGCTCATTCAGAGTCTCTGGATAATGTGCCATTACAGTTAAGTTTTTCTTCCACAAGAGTGACTTGCATTGCTAAAAATATGCAGGAGGGAAACAAAATAAATTGATATTTCATCCTGCATGTTGTGCTTGTTCTTTTGGAAAAAAAAAACAAAAGGACCACAGAAGTTGCATAGTGGGCTAGTATTTTAAACTTAATGAAAGCTCAACAGCATCTCAGAAATAATTTTGCTTTTTCTTTCTTAAAAACACCAGAGAATTTGTTTCAGGTCCCCCCAAAAAATACCAAAGTACTTTTCAGCACAAGACCATAACTGACTTTTTAGATCAAGCTTCCTTAAATTTACTTGCAAGCCAACTTTACACCCTTCATATGTATCAAGTATATCACCAGTCCACTGTTTTATTTCTACAGTTCTGAAGTAAAATGACTTTCAATGTGTTTTGCATTTAAAAAGCTATTTGTTGTTGTCTAAATAAGCCTTCAAATGCATTTTGCATCGTAATTCTAGAACTATACACTAATCATAGTTGAAATGATTATGGCCAACTATAGTTTTCTAATCGTAAGTGCTGTGAAAATTCATAACCTTCATATGACTAAAAGAAAATAATGTCTTCAAATGACAAACTGCTGAAGGGCCCTTGCCAACATTCTTCACAGCCCTACCAGATGGCATGTTTTAATTTCTGTTACAGAAAGATTCCATTAAGAACATTAAAGCACCTGGGTAAGGTTTACTAGAATGTAGTAATGATAACATGGTAAATGACCCTTTCTTTTCACAGCTTTTCAGACTGTGGAAGATTAACTGGGGTACAAATGCATGCCTGCACCAGCAAATGGTGAGGGTGAGGACTAGTGGTAGTTAGAATATGAGCAGCAATGGACAAACACCAACCACAGAGCCCACTCCAAAAAATAAACAAGTTAAAAGAGAAAATTCTGTAGTTTGCTGCAGGTTTGACATCTAAGTCTGGTGACAAGATATATGATGGTACGATATAACCATTCTGACTGAAATATCCCCAGCCCAGGTTTCTGCCTCATTTTTCTTTTCAGGGGAATGAGAAGAAGAAGCAATGGAGAATGGGAGAGGAAGGGGAGAAAACAGCTACAATTTCATGCTCCATATCTAGAGCACCAAAGCATAAAAGATATTCAATATTGACCTGAACATAACATTTGAGAGGAACAGTAGCAGCAATAGAAGTCAAAATGAATGCCACACATCTGTAAGTCATATCAAATATTACTGCCGTTAATTATGGATACATATCTTGTATGTATGTTGAAAACTAAAAATAAAAATCATATTTTGCTGTTCTGGTAAATTCTCAAGCTCCTTAGAGCAAAGGCTGTGGGGATTGGAAGGGGTCTGTTTCTTGATTCTTACCAGAAAATAAATAGCCCTGCTTCTTACATCTAAAAGCTCTCTCCAAAACTCTTGTTTTCTATACATTTTACATTTCCATATTGATGAAAACACGTGCATTATAAGTTAAAAAATCTTGTCATTATTTTGGGGGGTTTTTTTATTTGTTTCATCCAGGACCAGAACTTGCAAATAAATATACTTGTGCATTGAATTCTCAAGTTAGAATCTCAGTACTGCTCATTTTGAATTTCTGTTGCTAATACATTTGAAATTGCTTCTGCTCTAGAGAGGAGCCCTTTCTACAGATCAAAAGCCCGAGGAAGTTTCCAAGTTATTTCAGATATAACAACCTCCTGCCCAGTTGCCGTTCTCACTCTTCTGCAGTTCTGTTAGCAAACCAAGTTCTAAATACAACAGTATCAATATCTCAAAACATATTGCTGTTTCCAGAAGGCATATGAACATAAAAGTTGTATGCTGTAATCAATGGCAAAGGGTGAATGATACCACAGTGAAACTCCCAACCTGTCTGTGACTTATATTTCTAATGGTTGGGCCAATTTCCCTATGATGAAAGGTATGAGTAATTACTGTCTGTTACACATTTTCATCTAACAGAAAAAAAAAATTCCTTGCAGCCCCTAAAATAGATTTTCAAAGCATAAAAGTTATTTTGGTCATCTTTTGTTTTAAGGTCTGCTGTCAGACTTTGATACAGTGAATGGTTTTGTCTGGCATGAAAATAAAAAAAAAAAAATTACCTGTTACAAATTACATTTGTTAACAAAACATCACTCTTCAGGGCATGAGCCAACCGAGTCACTTTAAATAGAAATAAATGTTCACTATCAGATCTCTGTTTCTGTCAGCTAAAATCTAGATCCTACTCTTTGCTCAAAAGAGCGTATCAAATGGTGGTATTACATGTAAATACCGGTCTCCTAGGCAAATGTGGGATAGGGTAGCCAAAATTCATATGTTTACTTTAGATTAATTTCTTTCTAACATAATTGAGGCAATGAAATCTGAAGTGGAATTAACTTGTGTATTTATACGTTTTAAATTGTCACTTCTTTAGTGAATCGATGTTGCACTTGTAAGTAGAATGAGACTAAGGTCACCTGACATATCTCTTTTATACAATTCTTACTTTTGTGACAATCCAGATCTAAATTAGAAAACCACAGTTATGTTAGTTTTTACTGGTTACATCAATGAAACAAGCGAAAAGTTATGTTTGACTGACCACATTAATTCCATTCTCTGTGATATTGCCTGGAAGCATTAATGCACCTCATCTCCTTGTAGGTCCTGCTGGGCCACTTGTACCTAAGTGGATTCTCTTTTGATCTGCTTGAGATGAGAAACTGAATACTCTATGCAAATAATTACATATAGATCTCCTGGATAAAACAGCACAAATATTATATAAACATATATGCTTAAAAAAATGAATACATGTATTTATTTACATATATCCAGATGTAGCCGTGCTTCAGAATATATTGTATGAATACATAGGTACTTAGAAAGCAGTAAGAATTTGCTTATTGGAAGTCAATCTTTTTAAAAATAATTATTAAAAATCACAGTAAGCAAGTAAATGGTGCATACTTTACCTCTTTTAGGACTCATCAGAATATTGAGTTACAACTGTAGTGATACCCACAATGTACAATATCTCTTCCTACACCATCTGAAAGGCAAAACACTGTAAAAATATGTAAAACAACACAGTAAATAGAACTCATGAAAAAACTGAGCACCTAACAACATTTTTCAGATGGATACACAATGAACTAAACCACCTCATCTGCCAGATTTGGGAAACGTGGTAATTAAGATCTATGCTAATCATGTGGGAGAAAACTGACTGCTTCACACACACGCAGCCCTTACACATACACACAGGTTGCTCTCCATAATATTCCACTGAGAAAACTGAGCTGTTGAAAAGATTCATCATGTAGTGAATATTTACAACTCAAAATGGGGGCAGGGAGAGTTGTCTTAAGAATTTGACTGACTCCATTTCCACCAGCACTGGCTTTAAAATCAATCTCCTGTTTCCTAGGGTTTCTTTTCACTTTGCAAACCTCTGAACAGATCGGAATGTGACATTTATTTGAAACATCTAAGTGACTCCTCAATGAGTCATTCTGCAAATTACTTTTTCCTTCAGCCTCTCTAGGATACACAGCCCTAAGTTCCAGAAGTGAAATACAAGGGAATAATCAGCTCCATTTCCCATCATTATGATGCTGACCTTCACTGCACTTTCACAGAGAGGTCTGGTTCAGTGATTCCAGCTCTGTTTTACTGAACATTCACCCACTGCAATACACTAAAATGTATTTCCTCTCATAAGAAATTAGTCCCTTTTTTTTTTGTTTTTCATTCCAAAGCTACATAGTATTCAGATGCTTTTTTAGCACTTAATACTAGAACAAAGGGAAAACGAACATTACAGAGCTACCAAGGACCAAAGTGTCTCCATCCACTCAGGAAGTACAGTGGATGTACTCTATTATCATCCTTTGCCTTGTAAGACACAGCCTCACTTATTCATTCACCAAAATTAAAGGTTATTAATTTTTTTTTTTTGCATCATCTGTATCTTACTGGATAAAAAGTATTCCTTTGAACACAGAATAAAATTTGCTCTCTGTGGTCAGACCCTTGCAATTATTTCTATTTAATATCTAAATTCTTAGAGTCGTGCTCATTTTTAGTTCTCCAGAAAAGAAGATAAACATCTGTACCATTAACATCTGTTGTCCACCTTTAAAACAAAAATTCTTATTGATTATATCCATAGAAACACAGACTGCAAATTGAAAGTTCATTGAAAAAAGAACAAAAGGTTTAAAGAAACAGCATTTTCTACTGAGTATTTTTCTAATACAAAAGTCTTTCTATTTCCCAAATAAGCACCTACAAAACCCACCCCCATCTTTCTTCTCTCTTTTTATATTTATCTCTTCTACTTCCCAGTCCTTTCTCTTTTCCTTTGTCTTCTACTCTTTGAGGATAAATTTTATTGATCAGATTCTGCTTTGATTTAAACTTCGGGTGGCCTTGCCACCTTTTAATCAGGACAGAGAACATGAGCATCACAATTCCAAAAATTCTACAGGGAACAGTCTGCATTGCAAAGTGACTTGCACTGAATAAAATCCAGCTTCTGGAGAAGTGAAAGGTGTTGCAAAAATCATCCCCCTTTTTCTTCATGCAGCAATAGCAGATTTTACACGGAAAATCAGCAGCAAATATTTCCTTATGTCCTATGGACTGGATGCAGCAATCATTCAGAGATCTGCTCAACCTTAAGCACAGTTATTCAACAGAGCATTTTACGTAAATTGATTCCTCACTGTCCTACTCTTGCATAAATATTCTTAGCTACTTGAGATGAATTCCAAGCACATGTATCAGAACTGCCTGTGATTCCACGTACTTAACTTTTTGGGAACCTTCATTACTCACCACACTCTAACAGCAAAATTACAAAATGAAAGAACTTGCCATTTTATATTGCCACCTATGAATTAATACACATTACTTACAGTTGCTTTAGGGGTTTTAATCATTCAATTCAACGCATACAGTCTTAATTGTTACACATATTTTGAATATTTCATTTACTGATGGTTCAAATTAGCACTAAGATAAAGTCTCCCTCAGTACATTATGAATTTCAGAGTATTCATAGCAGAAATGACCTAAAGTGCTAAATGTGTCACTGTTAAATCCTTTGTGCTTTCATGCATTTGGGCCTGTAACTGATAAAACAGCATGATGCTTCTTCATGGGGGAGGTTTCAGTCAATTCTCATGTACGAAAAAGAGGCAGTGCACTTTCCATTCTTTTTCTCTCTGATGTAGGGACAGAAAAAGTCCTGGCTAGAAAGTAATGCATTCTGCCAGTTTTTGTCAGTGTTGGATTATATACTGAAAACGCTTTTATCTTCATAGCAAAATATCACCTCAGCTTTCCTCTCTAACATCCAGCAAGTAGCACTCTGGCCACCTAGGGATCAAACCAAGAAGCTTCTTTTCCCAGAAAGTCACTAAAGCTGGTTTTAGACCATGCAAGGCTTAAAAATAGACAGATAAAACAAGAATTTCAAAACATCAAGCCTAAGTTTTCTCTTGATCCTGGCTTTATTTCAGCTTTGTCTCCTAGATCCTGTACATTTTGTTGCAAATCCTTCCATTTCCTTTGACCCTCACCTCTCTCTATCCAGCTGGAAGTCAGAGCTCTATTTGACCTGGTGTAACAGTGAACAAGTCAACAAAGAGAGCTCTGTTTCCCTAGGTAAAGTCCTGAGTAAAAATGCCAGCTCTGGTTGAAGGCAGGATTACACCTCCAGCATGATTACCTTTCCCTTCTCACAGGAGAAATCATGTAAATGCTAATGGTTCCATACCTTCAAGTCCTTCCTAATACTTCAAACTGTGTACAAACATACTTCCTTTATTACCTCTTGTGTAACATTATTTCCAGTCAGTGACCAGCAATCCTGATGCACTCAACATGCAATTTTGCATTATTTAACATAAATTTTACTAACAGGGCATAGTAGCACAAAGGTGTCGTCGAAGGTTAGGACCCTCTCTTCTCTACTTCAAAGCTGAGAGTGCAGTAGCAAGGAATAAAACAGAGCAGAAAGCTCCTGAATCCAAAGTCTTAGTAGGTGAGAACAAATGTCTGATGCAACAAGGAAAAGGTCAGAGACCTTTGTGCTTTGAGCTGTGCTGCTCCCAAAGGTCTAAGCTGCACTCACTTTGAAACTGAACTGTGTGGTCAGTCCTGAAAGCAACTGGACTGAAAAGTGTGAGGGTAGTCCAGACAGTTTTAGACCTGCTAGGCTGAGTGGCTAAGAGACTTAAAATTTGTTTTTCCTAAAACCTCCAATGGCTTCTCAAGACTGCTAAAGTAAAAGCTGTGAGATTCACTTTTTCCTCTCCTTTGCTATGCCATGAGAAAAATTAAATATGCAATGAGACAGAATCTGGTACTCCATCTAAAGTCCAATGAAAGAGACAACGTATGTTTTAACATTCATCTTTCCTCTCCAAAAAACCTTTGCTGTGAAACTAGTATTTTAAGTCCCTCTCAAAAACAGAGCAGTTCCTTATCCACAGTACTGCATTTGCTTGAGGAAATGTGTTATTTACTCAGTCCCAACACAGGCACTCCAAGTAGCAGCCACTTTGCCTCCTTGGTGTAGCAGTTGAGACAGGCTGAGTCCAAATGAGTAAGATGGTAGTTCCTCTGCTCTTAACATTTCAGTTGTGCCCATGAGGTATGAAATAAATCTGAAGCCTTTTCAGCAGACTATGAACAGAATCAGGATTTTCAGGATGAACACAAGATTTATTTTTTTTCCCAACAGAGCAAGTGAAAATTCTTATTAAAAAATGAAATGCTTTCTTTCTGTTCAAATATTAACTAAAGACTTCACAAATTACACAACTTGCTATTACACTGAGTGTATGATTCCCAGGGAATTGAAACTGGTCATAAAAGAGGTCTGAAGAAGATGACACAGTTTAAGGTAAATGCATTTATAAAGCTGGTGAAAAATAGCACCATGTTTCTTTCACTTCAGGAAAACACTGAAATTAATTATTTGAGACTGTTAGAACAAGATGCCCTCAGTTTCATCAGAAGAACTTATAAGTTCTACAGATATAGGTGTTTAAATGCCTATAGGAATGCTTATAAGTTTATTAATACTGAACTTGAAAGCAAGTAGGAGCACCATAAGCTGTATACACCATAAGATGAAAAAAATCTTACCCTAAATTCCTCCCCTGTTTATTTTCAATACCTCTCTAAGCTTAATTCATTAGAATAGAACGCTTGCACAAAAGCCAATGGGGGATAATAACATAACAAAAATATCTGACTGCAGTGCTGTTATCTATTCAAGTTCAGCGATAAGAAGATAAAATGCATAGAAGATCAGGCCACAAGCAAGAGCCTTAATCAGGTTTTCCAACTCTTCTCTGATTTTTTAGGTAGCATATGCTTGAGGTGACAGAGACAGCCCTACTCTGATGATTGTCTCCTGACATGGGAGCACTTCCAAGAAGATCACATGTCTGCTCCTCTCTGTTCTGTGAAAGGTCAGCAGCTTCTCTCAGCAGCTTATCTTTTTGGCTCCCTTATTTGGTGAAAATGGACTGCACGAAAATGAAACATATTTGATTCACCAAATAGACTTGCTTTGAAGTTTGACCTGAATAATCTTTTAAATTTGGTTCATCTGCCAAGGGATGAAAACAATTATTCATACAGCTTTACTGTTATCACCCTAATGCATGATTAACTTTCCAAAAATAAAAAACAAGTATTTTTTCCCTCAGTTCTGAAGACCTGACATAACCTCCACATTTCATGGGAAACATGTGTGTCTTTGAATCCTGAATGGTTCCCAGGATAATCAGTTACATCTGTCTTACACAGTGACTAAGCCTTATAAATAACAGAGTTTCAGCCCAGTGAAGCAACCAAAGTAACAGTCAGTTACCAGAACAATTTTCAGACAATAGTCACCATTAGTGATAAAAGCTCTTGTGCTGAGACAAACAACTCACAACACCACTGAGGAATGTAGAGAGACACTTACCAAGTGAAGCTCCTGCTTGCTTATCCAGGTAGTGGGGAATGTTCTGCTTTGTAGGCATCTATACAGGGCAATTTAGCACCATGAATAGGCACCCCAGTGCCAAATAAGCACAAAATTAAAACAAAGAGAGCAAGAACACCGTTGCATCGTGACTATGCTGAATCCAGGCTAATTAGCCTAGCTATGAGTAGAGCTAATTTACTCTGGAAGAACACTAAATTGCTTCTGGACCCCATTGGGGCTTTTGCAGCACACTGGGCAGCCCATGGCACCAACCAGACATGCCAGCTCCCACAGACCCTGGCTCAGGGATCACTGAGCAGAGAATACAGAATAGAGAAGACATAGGATGATATCCTGCAGAGAGAAGCTCTGGCCTCACGAAAGGGAGAGGCGAACTACTCTCCAACTTGAATTGGGCCAGCATTTCCCTTTCATTGGTGTGAGTCCTGAGCTGTTCTACTAAGCATCAGCTACTTTTATAATCATAAGACTTTACCCCTGAGTTCACTTCAGCTGGAATTTTTTGCTTAATGGGTATGGATTGCCTCAGCCACGTCTGAAGTGCTCTGATCCTCAGGGTCAGGAGTCCATGACATCCATTTCATTTTTGCAACATAGACAGGCTGGGTTTGAGACAGGAAAGTAAAGGATAATTCTTCAAAAGAAACTGCAAGTAAAAGAGGAGGAGAATATAAATGTTGCCCTGAAATAGAGCTGGGGCAGTTCAAGCTGGCATCTGTAGTTTTCAAAAAAGTGCCAGAATAACCACAGATGGTGATAATCCTTATTGTGCTTCCTTGGACTTTGAACATCCATCAGCAAACTGTAATTTGTCCTGCTACTCTTTCATTTTCTTTCTGTATTATACATTCATTTATATTACCTTATAGTGCTGATGGACAGAATGGCCCTTTGTATTTCCTCTCTTTTTAAAGTATTAGGGGGTTGTGTTTATCCAAAAGCTAAGAATACTTCATTTTCTCCTCTTACTTGTTTTATTATATATTTGCATGCTTCAGTTGCCAAAGTATATTTAGCTCTCCCAGTCCATCCCTGTTTTTTCTCATCAGTATTTTTTTTTTTTGAATAAGGTCTTCCATCAATCTTCCCCTGAGTCATAAATTTTAGTCTGTTTCCATGGTTTAAAATTGCCATGGAAGGTCCAGTCTTTGTACATGTACTGCTTAACACCAGCACATACTCCAGTTTCTTTTAACTCCTTCTCTGATGTCAGTGAAGTCTGCTGACCTCCCATTTTATCTTCAACAAACAATTATTCCAGCAGATACTTAATTAATCATCTCACACAAAGATTTTTTTTGCTATGATGTTTGCTTTCATAGTAAACTTACACAGTAGGGGGAAAGCAACTTAGCCCTTCTGGTATAAAGAACATTTTTGAAGCCACAAAAAATGGTCTTTGACGCAAGGGTGCTGGTGCCAGGAGAAGAAGTACCAATAAAGAAAAGTGGGCAAAATTGAAAGGTTATTTAATGTGGTTATTTAGGCTTGTATTCTTACAGCTGCATGCAATATATAGTGAAAGAATTCATCAGAGACCATGATGGCTTAAGAATCCGATTTACCAAATAAAAAGTTGAGACCTGATAGACACACTGAGAATGTGACTTTCCACATATATCACCCAGGTGTGGTGTGAAGGTTTTTCCTTTTTGTATGAGTCCGCTGTCAACAGCATCGCCATCTGCACCTTGGGTGAGAGCTGATCTCATGCAGGCTGCAAGATAACCAGCGAGCCTAATCCCATCAATGGCTAGCTGCTTCAAGGTATGGCCTCCAGAATTTTTTGGCATTTAAATCAAACATGTTGTGATAGAAAATTCAGTATTTCTTGTTACTGCCTAGAAGCCTCATGTGTGTGCCAGATGTGCTCACCCGAGCACACTGAGAGACATGGGCAGATAGCAAGAGCACAAGGAGGAACAGTTCTAAACTTACAGGGGAGAGATGTATGCTAGACATTAGGAAGAAATTCTTTACAAAGAGGCTAGTGAAGCACTGGCATGGGCTGCCCAGAGAAGTTATGGATGCCCCATCCCTGGAAGCATTAAAGGCCAGGTTGGATCGGGTTCTGAGCAACGTGAGCTAGGGAAAGGTGCCCCTGCACATTGCAGGGGGATTGGATGAGGTGATCTTTAATGTCCCTTCCAACCCAAACCATTCTGTGGTTTTCTGATTACAGATGCAAACAGAAAAATAAACATTCAAGTGATTGTGGAAACCTGCCAGTGTGGATTTGAAGCAAGATTTGGATGGCATTTTCAAAATGTCAAGTGTTTCCTACACTAGAAAGTATGCAATCAGGTGCTCTAGAAAATACAGTCAGGTGTTCCTTTCTTTTAACTTAGAGTCTTTGTACAAGTACAATTGCATTTAATTATGATAAATTAATAAATGCCATGAAAGTTTTCAAAAATATTTAATTTGTTCCAAAAATATCATAATGTTTTTTAATAGTTCGATTTGCCCAATGGCCTGAAAAAAATAAAACTGAGCTCAAATGTTAGGAAAACCAACTTCATTATATACCTAACGAAAACATCATAATATTCATGAGAAATGTTTTCAGTCTAAAAATAAAGAATACCTGAAAATCCACTTTGTTTTATGCCTTTTTTACTTTCTGCCTTGCTAGCCTAATTGCAGACCACAGAGGCAAAAGCCCTTCAATACAATGTCTGGAAGAGACACCAGGTACCTTAATTTGACTAAAATCTCTCTGGATACTTAGTCTTGGAGATTTTTTTCTTTGAACTCTACATGCACTCATAAATTTAATAGGTACCCTCACAACAAAAAATTGATCTGTATCTGTTAAAGTATCTGAGATAAGAGCCCCTTCTACAGACTGCCACAAGCCCTTTTTCTATCTCCACCACACTTAAAAAAGCCTTCATGGGGAACTTTTCATGCACTGAACATTAATGAAATGGAAAATGGAATTATCCAAACCAATCAAAAATGTCTGTTGACAGAACATTAGAAAGAAGATGCATAAGCAGCCCTGAACAAAACAGCAGATCTATTATTTACAAAACTGATCATAGCATCTGAAACACGTATTTCAGTAAAGTGCCAGCAACTGTTTTTAATATTGACAGTTTATGGCACGAGCTTATCATCCATCTTTATTCTGTTTCCTGAAAAAAAGAACAAGGACTAGTTATTTCACTTTCTGAAAAAGAAACCAATAGGTGTGTGCACATAAAAAACTTCTTCATTTATCCTCTATATTCGTCTGCCATTTCCATCTCATCTACATAGAAATAACTAATTTTAGGATAGAATCGCCCATGTACCACAGTCTAGAAACTTACTTGTGTCGTTTGTGCCTGCAACCTTCCTTAAGGAACTGTAACTGCACCTCTATCCAAAACGTAATTCTATCTCCTCAAAAGGCTTTCTCCCCATCCAGCTGGCCTTAAAATGTTTTGCTATGCTGCAACTAAAGATAAATAAAACAAGAATCAAAGTTATAAGAATTAGTGAAGTGAGCTCAACTCATGGAGAAGCCAATTCAGACACAGATTGCTTTAGGCATGGGGGAACGTCTCTAATATGAACTCAACTTGAACAGATAAGCTGAGTCCATTTATAATGACTGGTTATCCTGTAATACTTAACGGCTGCTAGAGAATTTTTGTTCTCAACGGCATCCTTACTCAATCCTTTCTGTTAAATTCATAGGATATAATCCAGAGTTTTGCTTGAATAAATGAAACATCATGTGTTAGATGCTTTGCAAATTAACCTTTTGCACTGCATCAAAACCTATACCCAAAAATAGGCTGCTTTGGTGCCATATACGACTGTGAGTAATAAGGTACTGAAAGCATTCCATTGAAAATTAAGTGTCTCACTATCAGGCAGACCTGAGTCATTCTGCTCTGGGTATTCCTTGTGTTCAAACAACACATTTAGAAAACATGGGTTATCTCTCTATAACCTTGTCTGCCCTAAAGTATTGTATGTGATCATCACAGCATTGTAAGTGCACCCATCAAACACTGCAGCTGGGAGTCTCCCCATCAATCCAAGCTCTGATACAGCAGCTGAAAATATTGCTATAATTTCTGTCATGGTTTAAGCCCTGCTGGAAATTAAGCCCCACACATCCACTACCCTCCCCCTAGTCCCCTCCAGTGAGAAAGACAAAATGCAGAGATTGCAGGTTGAGATAAAAATTTACTGGAAAAGCAATGAGATAAGAAAATAGCATCAAAAATATTAATTACGAAAGTATACCAAAAAGAGGGTGATTTCCATGCAGAAAGTGCACACCGAGTTCAATGCAATGTGACCTTAGCTGGCACCTCCTCACTGCCCCCTCCACCACATGTTCTTCCCAAGCCTGAGACAATGAAAAGCAATGACGGACAAACCATCCAGCTGGGACCAGTGCCACCCCACTGCTCTGCTCCCCACAAAAGGACAAAATCGCTGTGGAGGGTCTGCATGTCCCCTTTCTCTTCCACCTGAGCCTCCTTCCTCCTCAGAAACCAGAACCCCTTACTTCCACACCCACCAATGACGGTCAGTCTAGAAGAAAAACCTACACTAGAATAACAAATATGGCTCCAGGCTCCACCCCCGCTTGGGTACTCCTAGAAAACTAACTCTGTCCTGACCCAAACAAGGACAATTTCCTAATAATAAAACAATAGTAGTAGTAGTAGCAGTAGTATTTACTCCAGAAACTTCCACATGTCATGCCAGAGCACAGAGGTGCAGAGAGGGACCATAAGTGATAGTTTTGAAGCGACAAAAGAGTGTGACCTGCTTCAAATAATCAGCTCTGTTAAATCCTAGTTTCAGCTGCAAGATTACCCTACTTGTCTCCTTTCCAAGTGTGCTTCTCCCAGGGTAATTTATCTATATCTGTGGGTCTGGATAATGTTGATACAGGGTTCACTTCTGGAATGGAAAAGCAGCACCATGTCGTGGAAATCCCCTACTGAGGCTGCTCTCAGGCTTGGAGTGCTTCAGCAATGTGTATTGACCTTTGAGGAACCAGTGACAGCGATCTAAATACCTTTTTAAAGTCTGGGCTATAGATAAAAGGGAATGCAAGAAGTTCAGGTCAGATTTGCTGTATTTAAGTTCTAGTAGAACATCTGGCCTACATTTTTAGTTCAGGAGATTCCCCTTGATCTTGTCTGGAGGTTTACATAGTATTGCCAGGCCACACACATGACAGCTGAGGGTCAGATTTTTGAAAATAATGAGAAAAACTTTAATATCAGGAGGACTTTTGTTCAGAAAAACTGCTTACAAATACTAGTGGGAGCTTATAAGCTGCTAGAATGGCCATAGGTTATGTTTTTCAGCTTTTTTCCCTGCTACCACAAGAGACAGAAATTTACTTTCTATGTATAAATGTGACCTTCCCATAGTCCTATGAACCTCATTGCTGCAGCTTTAAAAGGAATATGAAATACAAAACATTCTGTAGAAATTAACAAATAATCAATACCAAGTACAAGATCTTTATATGTCAGTATCAACTGTATTTATGAGGGCACTATAAGTTATTTATTTTAGGAGTGTTTTCTCATTAGGTAGTGCCTGGAGGCTAACCAAGATGAGCTTCTGTCGTATTATGCAGAGTAATATAATGGTTCAGAAGCAACAGAAAGAGTTGCAAAAGGAGTACTTTTCTTTTTTTTCGAATCAACAAATGACAATACTCCAAACTGAAGTTCTGCTACTACCTTAAGAAGGTTTTCTACTTTTCCCTAGAATGCCTCCATAACCTAAAGTAAATCTCCATTTACTTTATGTCCCACTGAAAAATCTTCATTTGGGCAAAAGACAGTGTGTCACACATGCAAATTCAAAATGTATTGCCAGTCCAGCTGATGTTTTAATAGCTTAATAATCCATATTGTCCAATTAACACAAAAAATCTACATTTTAATACAGGAAAATTGCTTTAGAAAGCAAGTAGCCCTTCCAACTACATACCCCTTTTCTCTGGTGTATGCTTACCCTTCCTATGTTCCCTTGCATCCAGAAGTCGACGGTTTCTGGCTTCCCTGTGAGGTTTCTGCTGGATGGAGGGATGTCGTACATACAGCAACTATCACATCTTCAGTCCTTCACTGAGAGAAGTATGATATTGATGCTGGGTATCCCAAAGGTCCTCTTGAAATTATCTTTTTATGTGTTTTATCGTGATGTGTTTCTCCTTGCTTCCCAGTCAAGTTTGAACAATGCCCCCCAGCCCTGATACCCCAGCATGCTGTTGTTTGTTTCACAGTGGCTCTCTTTTGCCTTTACCACACACAGTTTCCCATCATTCAGGCCAAAAACAGGTCAGGCAGCAGTCACTGACCACCTCACAGTGTTAAACCAAGCCCCAACCAGCCTCAGGCTGAGGTACAGACAAGTGCTGGGTCCCTGCGCAACCAGGTCAGTGCAAAGCCTGGTGCTTTCTCGTGCTAGTGGCAAAAATCACGTTGAACAGGACAGCACAATTAACTCATACCTTTATATTAGTCATGTTTAGGCCTATTTTATTTTCTCATTTGCCTTTATTCCTTTCACTTTATTATGATTTTATATGGACTCGCGTCTTCTAAACAAAACCAACTTCTCTTGAAGCAGGGAAGAAAACTAAGTCCATAAAAAGATTTCTGTTGTTTGCAGGAGAATGAGAGGACTGAACCAGTTAAAGAATGGCCAAGCAAAACAAATGGACAAATATTCACAAAGACACATTAATGACAGAAAAAACCCGAAACCCATGATTTTGTATTGCTGTTCATGATCATAGGTGGCAGCTGGAAGGTCCAGTCCACCACCTGTGCAAGGCAGGGCCAGTTACACCACAGTGTAACCTAGCCCTAAATACTTCCAGTGATGGAAGTTCCACAATATCCTCAACTTCCCCCTACCCACTGCTTCACTGTCTTTACCCCAAACAGTTTTTCTCATCATCCTTCTTGGTATAACTTGAAGTCACATGTTCTTTAAACCGCAAATAACTCTCAATCTTTGTTTTGGTCACTGATGCACGGAAAGAACATCTCTTTCCTCCTGCCTGAGTGGTCTAAGTTTTACTAAGATCAACAGCCACTTTAAAATGGTAGAGCTGTAGTAGAAGAGCAAGATATTATTTATTCTTCTGCTCGAGAACCTGGGACATTGTTCTGCATGGTTCCCTTTGGGTATGTTCAGAGGTAATGCTGGAGACTAATAAATCAGATTACCATCTCTTCCCAATACTGAGAAATTTAATGATTGTGTTTCAGACAATCTCACTATAGGTTTTTCCAGATATGAAAATCTTACAAAGGCATTTTTAACAGATGGGTATGGTTTTGGTGGTAAGAACCATTCATATATTATTAAAGTACAGACTAAATTTGTTTTAAGCTCATAATGCACAGTAGTGTGTGAGAGCCAGGCTCACACATAGCTCCCCAAGCTAGCTCCCTCAGCTCTGTCTCTCAAGCTCCCTGATTCAGGGCCAGACAACTGCACTGTGCCCAAGCTGGCCTCAAGCCAAGCCCCCCAGAGAGAGAAGATGTGCTCAGGGCCCTGACTCTGTCAGTTGTTTTATGCCTGTTTATTAGCATGGGAAATACTGTGGGGTTCCACAGGCAGGGAGCTGTGGGCAAATGGCTTTTTTTTAACTTGATTTTGTCAGCCTTCATGTCCTACTGTCTTTTAATGCTCCTGTGCCATGAAGAAATGTGGAGCTAAACATATCTGCTGCCTTTGAATTCTGCAACTTCTGCAAATAAGGTGGCAATTTAATTATTTATTATTACTTTTCAGCTATAGAAATAGAAATATCCTTTCAGACGTTCATTTTCTCATCAGAGCCATTAAACAGAAGACAAATTAAAGCTAAAGCGCCACCTAGTGACAAGCTGTTGAAAGTTATTTTAGAACACATGAAAAAGCTTCTCTTTTTCCCTGAAATTTTAGTGAAAGTTAAAGAAATCAGAGGTTTACTGAGAGCCATAAAAACCTTCCTGGTAATAAGCACAATAAATTCACTGTAAATAAATATACAACCTCTTCATTCCATTTCTTTTCCATGTTCATAGTAATTCTACTGCTTACACAAGTCCATTCTGCCAATCTTAAAGTTTAGACTCTTTGAAGTTCAAAGTTTTGGATTGTGTGGACTCATTCAGTATTAATCATAAAAGTGTTTTATTAACTGTTCAGCCCAGTTCTTCCAACAATAGAGTTTAGAAAATTAGCTGGAATCAGTCAATATTATGGCATCAAGTCATCTGTCAAAACAGCCAAATCCCAGGAAGGCCAGAAGAGAGAAGCAGCTCCTTTGTCATTCCCCTTGTACACTTTCACCCTGTCCCCCGTGGGATGACACTGCTCCTCCCTCCTTCCCCAGTCACACTGAGTGATACGTTGAGTGTGACTTGTTCCCTACTCAACATGTTGGGTACAAGGTCAAAACCAAACCATGCACAGGAAAAAGGGATCAGAGCACAGAAACATAGAAGCTTCAGACATGTTATGGGTGGCGCTTCCTTGAGAAGCACCTTTCCATTAGCAGCACTCAACCAACAGGAATCATTAAAAAAATGATGCGGTCCTAGGGATGGGCAACACAAGAAACTTGAGAGAGGCTACATCACCCAGTAACACCCCAGAACAGAGATTTGTTTAGATCTCCTGTGATAATTAAAACCATAACACTCTCCAAATCACGGTGCTTGACTTCAGAGACAAAAATAAGCAAAGAGGTTATTGGGAGACAAAATCTACCAGATGGTACAGTCGGCGGAAATGGGAGTGGAAGTACAGATATGAGGCTGACCATTGAATCTGGTACCTCAGTGTAGAGCAGCAAATCATAGCAGAGTTGTGTGATGATAAGCTCAGATCTGGGCACAGCACAGTCATGTTAGGACAATGCTGCACTTCAGATGATTCTACAACTTCCTAGCACAGAAAGACTTCCTGTATCACACATTTTCAGGTCCTGGAGTACAGTTTTGTGGGCATGGAAAGGATGTCTAGGTGTTCCACGATATTTTCAGTTCCAGGTGCCCAGATGCATATCTACTCTTTAGGTTGGTCTTTCTTCAAGAAACTGATTCATGTTTTGTTTGTTCCAACTCACTTTTTTAGTTCCTATCAACTCCCCTTAATCTCTTGCATGCCCGGTGCGTACACTCCTCTTCCTTTGGTATCACTGTTCCTCCACAGGCACTTCTCTAAACCTTCCAAATAAAGCAGCTAACAAAAATATGGGAACTGACTCAATATTTGCTAACATCACATTGTGATGGGAAAAGAGTATCAAAAACGTAAAGAGTAACTGCAGAAAATTTTTTTAAAAAGGCAAAACAACAAAAACAAAACAAGCAAAAGCAAAACAAAAGCAAAACCCATCACAATATCAAGGAAACCCCAAACTCCAGTGCATGCGACATGAAAAAATTTCTTGTGGCATGCAACAATCCACAGTAATTCTAACATATCTATACACATCTTTAATGTGATTTACAACACAAAGACCACAGGAAAAACAGTCAATTTACTGCTCCAGGAAATGCTTCACTATAAATATGTAGTATTGCATATCTGCTATTATTGTTCAGAGGCAAAGTAATGTTGCCTCCTATTTGAAGTGGAAATGCATTTTGAATGTATTTTATGCAGATATTTCACTTTAAAAAAAAAGCATCTAGCAATAATTTTTCAAAGAATCCTCCATACATACTGGAAATTAGGCAGAGAATAAGAATTCACAGTTCTCCTACTATGAGGAGTGCCACTGTGAATTATTTTCATTCCCTCCAGTTTGCTATTTTTCAGCATCAGAGACTCATTTTTCATTACAGCAGAATAATAATTTTTCACAGAACAAATTAAACTTACACTAGGAGCTTGCACCAAATTGTTCCACTCCCCTCTGCTGGGAAAGCAGAGGAAGTGGACTTACTAGGTGATCTCTCTAGATCTCCACTGCAAGGATTTTGAATTCTCCCAGCAAGAAGAAATGAGAGGCTTTCTGTCTTCTTGTTTACAGCTCAGGTCACTTTCAAGAAGACATACTTCAACCTCAGATGTTAGGCAAAGCACCGGTTTGCCGGTGGTAGGAAACACTGCATTGCTAGTTTAATGGGAAACTGGGTTTTTTTTGGTTTACAATTCTATTAAAATTATTGCACAGAAGGCTATTACAAGTTAAAAGAGTCCACTTGAGCAGCAAAAGAATATGCCTTTATTTTATGATGAATTAATTTTCTCCAGACTGTCACAGCACATATGAAGTGTTTCATCTGTGCCTGCACAAGCCTGAAAATTTCTGGGGTCAGGGATCTTGTTTGTACAAAAAAATCATGCCAGACTAATGCTGCCATTCAGTACATCAATAATGGCACTTGCGCCTACCAAAATTTCTACCTATCTATTGCAAGTAAGATTATGAGATTTATTGACTTTCAGGAAAACCAGAGACACTTGCCATCAATCCAAATAACAACTAAAGCACTGATGTTTATCTTCTGTTCCAACATAAAATGAGGAAGATTAAAATTATAAGACCAGAATTTCCTTTAATGAGATTGAGATAGGTTTTTTGATTGCTGGCTTTTTAAAAATTATTTTTTCCCAGGGACATAGAGGAGAAGGGAGAATAAATAAAGGTCATAAACTGCCTCTCATTTAGCACAAGTTACCTATTTACCAGAAAGCCCAAGCAACATAACACTTAATAATACCAATACTCTTATATCTGTGAGTCTAAAGGTCTCAGTGAATTACTTATCACACAGATGTATAAACCCACAAAAAGATCAGACCTTCCCTCGTGTAGTTCATCTTAGACAAAGTCATAAGGACTTCATATAGCCACCATGTACTCCTGCATTCTCCACATACCTATTCCTGGTACTCACTTTTAGCCATCTGGAATTTATTACAGATGGACCAACAACTAATGCAAAACATCATTGAAGAATATCTGCTCTAGATGAAAATATATTGGAATAAGGTATTTTATCTAGTCAACAGCTACTCATGAAGGATGTCTGCAGTCACTGAGATCACTTATCCTTTCCACAGGAGCAGCTAAGTTTCCTTTGCCATATTGCTGTCACCTGAGAATACCTCTGAGAAACAAAACATGGAGCTACAGAGGTCTGCAGGGCACTGCTGAGCTGCCGTTCCTCTTTGTTACTGCAATACTTACAACCTGAAAAGTAGTAGCACAAAACACCTAACACAAAAAAGGGAGGGAAGGAAAAAGAAAATTTAAAAAGAATAACATATTTTTTGCGCATTTGAAAAAGCTAAGAACAGCATTATTATGAGAAAGTATTAAAGGCTGTCAGATTGACATTGCATATACTCTTTAGCCTACACAGTTTGAGTATTGGCAGACAAGTATGTTGGATGGTCTCCTGATGATTCTTATTTAGAGAGTTTCAGCCTCTGTTTTTGTGCTGAAGCAATTCCCTTTTTTCCTTCAGCAACTCCTTTCCAACTGTCTTCATTCCTTTCCCATGAGGACAGAACTACACTTGAATGCCAAGAATCTTTCTCTTTTTATCCCTGTTTTCTATTTTTTCTCTCTCAGTCCCTTATTTAAGTCTCTAGGTTTTTGACAGCATGTCTGAGGTTTGCTGTTATTTTAAACCAGCTGCAGATTAAACAGCGCGTGAAAAAGACATCGGCCCCCACCTTTATCTCCTGTTCTGCTCTGCAGTGTTGGCAAAAATCCCAGCAGAGTGTTGTGCCATCCCTCTCACCCCTGGCCCAGTTCCCCCAACGCACACCAGACTTTTCCTGTCAGCTCTCTGAGCAGCCGTGTCCTGCACTAAGGACTCCCAATGCATGAGACCTTTGGCACTGTACACCCCCGGTGACTCCAGCCTCTGTCACCAGGAGTCCACTCTGGGGCAGAGGGAAGGCAGAACCTCTCTTTCCCCAGATGTGCCTGCAACAGCAGCATTACCTCTACCCGACTGTTAAGTTTGGACTGTTTTCATCCCTTCTCTGAATTCTGATTCTTTCAAAACAAACAAACCAACTAAATCAACTCCCCAGACTTTGAATACAGCTTTGGGATTTCAGGTTTGTTGCTTCAGTCAGCTTAGCACTGCACACCCTGACTCCAGACACAGATAGGAGTATAAGCCTGTAGTGTGGAATTACATTTTTTTCCTCAGTATTATTTACAAATAAAGCATAAAAAAAATTAAAGACAAAAGTAATTTTCAGCAGCTTGATTCTTTTCTCCCATAAATTTGATGTTTAATTCCTAAGTTTCATGACCTCATTTACTTGCAGAGCCACTCCTGCTGTTTACCTCCCAGTGTGGTGTAGGGCAATTATGAATAGCACTCTGGAACGCATTTTCAGCAATTATGGTAATGTAGATGACTAGGAAACAAGCTCATAAAATTTGGCAAAGACAGTGCTACTACTCTACTCTCCTTTCTGATGCAGTGTGAAATGCTGCTTCTTACTAGGGGAAAGTAATTGATTTTTGACTCCTGTTTCTCACACCAGTATTCATTTTAGCCATGAAATATGTTTGCTACCAGACAAAAAGTAACAAGAAATGATAAAAGGAAATAAAAAGAAATAGGAAAAGGATAAAGTTGTTTCTTTAATCAAGGAGGTTTAGATATTTGGAAATAAAAATATGTTATGTTACAGACCAATGACATGATGTCTCTAAAGGGGGGGATCCTTTTTTTGATTTTCTGGATATTCTTCCTCAAGAGAAGTAGACCCTCATTATCATTCTTATCACAAAATTTTCCACAGAAATTCGAATAATGTAAGTAAAAGACAGCTCATTGGGAGCAGTGGGTTAAAAGTGGAAGAATGCTGGGGATTGTAAACACACTCAAGTGACCTTGCAGCTGGGAGTGCAAAAAGTCTGGACAGTAGCAACATAGAAAAATATATACTTTATGCCTTCTGGTGTTTATGTTCTGTGTGCCTTGAGAACATCTGTGTTTAGATAACATAGGGGTTTGGTAACTTGGAGGCACCCTAAGGGACAGGCTTGAGCTCCCTGCCTTGGTCCTGGGAAGATCAAAGCCCAGTGAAGATCACAGCATGATGGTAAAGCTCGCGTGTGCGAACCCTTGGCAGACTGCTGGGAGCAGCAGGAGGACGGGATCTTCGAGCATGAACTGGGCTTGGTGGTGTCTGCATCCGCGTGTGTCCCTCTGCCAACACCTCTGGGTTTGTTTTCTTGGGTAGTACTGACACTTTTTTGGCAAATTCCCTAAGGAAACTAGGTTTATGCAACTGTGTAGGCACCTCCATGGCTCAGCTTCCCTTCCCCCAGCCCTTTAGTAAGCTTGTAAGTGGTTTGCCCATTTTAACCACATTCAGACAAGGGCGGGAAATTTCTTTTTGCTCTGTCGCAGCCTCCTAAGACTAGAAGTAGTTCCCAGCTCCCAGGTCCGTATATGTCCTGCAAATTCATCCACACATGTTTTATGCTAGCAAGGACAGAAGAAGTTCATGGCTCAGCCGTATTTTTTCCTGCCAAATCAATGATCACGGAGTTTATTGTTATTACTGTTTTATATTAGGCATAAGGAAAATTCTTTCATTCCTGCTTTTCTGCATTTTAAAACGAGTATTTTACACTCCAGGCTAACAAAAAACACCATTTTAAAAAAACACTAATACACTTTATCACACTGCTCTGAGGGTTATTATTCCCCAGCATCACGTTGAGTGAATAAGTAATATTCATACTACGTAGTTTTTTCTAGAATCCAGTCTGAATACTCAGCAACTTTGGTGTAGACTCCTGGCTGCCTGGGGCGAGCACACCCTTCGCCCCAGCTGGTGATGCCCACCAGATACCACACCTCCTCATGCCTGCATGACAGTGGCCCTCCTGAATCTCCCTGTGACACAAGAGAAAAAGAGAGAGCATGCAAGGAAGAGGCCTCATCAGTATTTGTATCACAAAGAAAGCCTTGAATAAAATCAGCATCACTCAATGTTACCACCAGCATAAGGGCCTAGATTTCAATCACTTTCACTTACGACTAATTAAGAGAGGAGTGAAGCAGGTTTTCTGATTGTTAAGTAAATTGATTTCTAAATAGTCATTGCAAATAATTTCCACTTCCCATGAAGGTTCAAAACTACTGCCTTCTTTTATTTTATTTTTTTTCATTACTGTTAACTTACCTGCATACAGTGATTTAAAACCCAATGAAAACTGTGTGTGCAAGTAAGAAAAACAGCCAGTTTGGCAGTATTTTTTCTTATGACATTATTTTCGGTATCTCAGTTCTCTACATGCCTTATCTTGACTCAGTCCCACTCAGGACAAAACACCTTTGTGTTTTCTTTTCCTATTCTTAAGCAATCTTTCTGAACATAAGATTCTTTGGAGAAGCTGTTATGAGTTGTTTGGACAATAGCAAGTGTGTTATTTTTTAAAAGCATCTCTCTATTCTGTTATGCTGTATCAGATAAAGAAACTTTAATTTGCATAGAGGCAAAATTACTTCCCAGCTCCAAGTATTTTTATTCCTAACTAGTCATAGCAATAGTACCATTTCAACATACAAATATTAACAATTAAATGTTTGCAGTGAAAACTGTATTTGGTAGATAATTTAATATTAATAATAAGACTATTTTCTTCCTGCAGAAATTAACTCAGAGTATTTAAACTGATGAAAGTGTGTGAGTGTACTCTTGAGCAGAGAATTTGGCTCACGGAACTCACGCTATTGTGACATTTTCAATTCTAATTACGAACTGAGCAGTTTGCACGGTTTGTTTTTAGCCTTCTATTCCCCGTGCATTTTAATAGCATTGCTAGCACCCTTCCTCCTGGTTTGTACACAGTGGATGCTTTAAAATGAGATTTTATGTTCTGTATTTCGTGCCAAGAAATTTAAAAAAAAATAGGAAATCTGCTCTTATTGGAGAAATGCTTCAAGATACTATACTTGTGCTCTCTGGATTTCTGATAGTCTGAAGGAACACTGTTTTATTCCCTAAATGGATATCTATATATCCACACTCAGAGTTTCCTATCCATGGAATCTATCTCTGAAGATTTCAATGTCGTATAAGAAATATTTTCCATATACCTTGTTTTTCAGTGCTTTTGACAACCAAAAGTGAGAAGTTAATCAAGAGCTCTCTTGATAAAAATACTTTTCTCATAGCAATTAAAAATAATTATAGTATTAATTTATGTATTTGAGCATATGGTTGGAATATACAACTGTGCACTACTGTTTGTCATTACCTTACAAGCGTCCCTTCCACCTTGATCATAGCCAGCACAGATCACTTTGTCACCTATTCTGCGCTTCCGGTACCTTGCCTGGCACTCCTCTTTTGACATGAAGGGAACAGGAGCCTTCTGAAGGATATCTTGTACCCGACCTATATAAAAGGCAGTATGAGCAGAGAAATGTTTGATTCTAGCAAAATAAAGCTTAAAATTCAGCTCTAGATATCCCCATACACTGATTATGACAAAGTGGAAGGCCACTGCTTCTGGAGTGTTAATAGATGTTCATGACACCGATTTTCCTTTCTTTGTGTTGGCAAACAGTGTGAATTGTCTTCTAATTTAAATGCTTTTATAATGCCGTCTTCTTTTTCATGACTGGAAAAGCTGCAAAACTCCCTTGTGATTTGCAATGAATCTACATGTGTGAATGGCTCTGGGGACATTGGCCCTTGGAGCATTGCTTCATGTTAGTAACTATTATTTCCTAGTAAAGTGTTGCAATAAGTTTGGAATCTCCCAGTTGCCAAATCTGTGCTGCTCTCTATCCTAGCAGTTTTTAAGATGGAGAAATTTGCACATAGACTAAACAAGAGTATTTGAAGGCAGCCTTTTCTCTAGTAACTAACAGAAGAAATTTGTCTATACAGTATCTGCCCAAATTTGTTAGATTTCACATTGAACTACAACTTTCAGATAGGCAAGCGTATAAAGGAAAAGGTACTCTTTAAACAGGTGCATATACATCTATATAAACATATAAAAATTACACATAAAAATATAAATAAATAAATAGACGAAAAACCACAGCTTGATAATTAAGAGCTTTTTGGCCTACCTCCATATAAAATCAGAGGAGTTCAAATCTCATCTACTATCAAAACACAAGCCATTGGCGTGGTCTATAATCAATCTTCAGAATAATACAAGCAACATACTTCAATCTCCAATTTCTAAAGTCATATGAATACAATCACATGAAAAAAAAATCATGGGTTATGTGGAGACTGTAATTCAAAACAGTCCAGTGGTAAGTTTATTGCCTTTTTTAGGCAATAAAATAAAAGTGTGCAAAACCCAGCTATGTGCTGGGGTTTGCCAGTAGATTAAGCTAGAATCCAAGGAAATGTATTTGAGTGTTGTACAAGATATATTTAAGATTGAATTCTGAGGTATTTCAAACTCTTGAACCAATTTATAAAATTAATTATTGTGTCAGAGCATGGAGCTATTTAATCATAATTTCATACATCTTTCATTTATGTTTTATGATGTCTTAATAAAAATCAATTCAAATAAAAAATTATATTAAAGTACTGTCTAGAACGAATAATGGTAGCTAGGAACAGAGCAGAATTTTCTCTTTTTAAAGAGGAGGGTTTTTTTGTCAAACACATTAATTTTAAAAATACAAAAAGTTCACTGTTTAAAAGTATTTGTCTGTACCTTTTTCTTTTCTGTAACCCCATCCAATTACCCAACAGTCAGTATAAAATATGTTAGTGTCTTCTTTTGATGGCAGGCAGATAGGTAGTTGAAGATCTAAAGTACAAGAGAAAGTACTAGTTTGACCAGCAAGAGACAACTGCAACAGTAAGGTTTTATGGGCACCTACATGACCCCTGATGACAGCCTCCATGTTATTTATATAAAGCCTCCAAGCTTTGTCCCTTACACTATGTATCATTCCCTTCACATAAATTAAAGCCACCCATTTTCTTTTCAAAGCCAGCAGAACAGATTCTCCTCAAGCCCCAGTAACTGCATATTAAAGGAAACCAGCCCTGATGTCATGCACTGTCATAGCACTGCCAGCCCTGTGTCATCCTGCATGTTTTCAGAATTCCTCTGCAATATACTACATACCAGTAAAATTCATAGGCTCAGCAAGTTTCATTAAAGCAATGTCATATCCAGTCTGCGCATATTCATACTGAGAGTGAACAATAATCTCTTCCACTTTGAAGAAGGGTGTATCCTCATTTATTTCTGATTGTCTTAAAATACCAGCATAAACACGCCAAATGTTGGGATTCTCTAGACTGAGGGAAAAAGACAGTGAGTCTGTGACTAAATAGCCTAATGCAGTATTACAGTAAGAAAAAAGGTCATATCTCATGAGAATGCCTAGAGGTCTGTACGCATCTGTTGTCTGCTTTAGAATTTCACCTTTCAAATTCATTAAAATAATTTAGCATCAGAAGTACAATACTATGCTACAAAAGGACAAAGTATGGAGTTCCAGTTACATTGAGAAACTGAATAGTCTACCTGAAAGTTTCACCTTTTGGTTACATTAAAGCAGTTCATCTAATTCTAGTTCTCATTGTTATTATCCTGAAAGGCAGATCCCAATTTATCTTGCATGCTGGGTTAAACTTTGGGGCTTATTTGTACATTTACATTTAGGCCTCACCTCGTGACACAGTGAGCAGCTGTGAGGATCCACCGGTTGCCGATGATGGAGCCCCCACACAGGTGTCTCTGTCGAGACAACTTGGCGTGCAAGCTGACCTGCCACGGCCATTCACCAGGGGAAGAGTCTGTCCCACCAACGATCCTAATAGTTCTTGCAGAATGCTGCATACACACTACAGAAATAATCTAAAACTGAGCTTAAAGACAACTTGCACTCACCGATGAAAAATGAAGACGAGACTGCTGGGGATCACTGAATAGGCACCACCCATTGCAAAGAAGGTGATACATTTTTCATTATTTATTATCATAAAGTCTATCAAAACCAAATTCACAGTGCTATTCTTGTGTTTACAATGTGAAGATCTGACTGATTTAACTTTTGCAGAACACTGTAACTTTAGAAGGTCACCCACTGGGACAATGCAACGACTTTAAAAAATCATGGTTTGGCCTCCTACACTGAAATCAGGGAAGCACTGGCTATTTTTCATGAAAGAAGTTTTACTTACCAGTACTTGCTTTTTTTTGGCATAATCTTAGTGAGTATCCAGAGATACTTCCTGGCCCATGTACAATTTTCACTGGAGATCCCTTTGAGGACATTCTTAGGTGACACTCACACTTTCTGCCAATGAATTAAAGCAAACGTTTAGTTTGTATTTTTTTCACCAAAGAACACAGACATTACTCCCTTTCCACATCTCTGGAATGATTTTCAGCAATCTTTGAACAATTAAAAAAATACATCTCACCCTTCCTCATTGCAGGAACCTTGGAGGAGAGAATAGGAAAAAAATTGGCAGCGGATCATGTCTGTGCAAACCAGCTGACAGGCTCTGTGTCCTTTAGTATAAGTGACATTAAGTTCATCTCCCAAAAAATCCATATGCATGTAAGTGCGAGAATTGCAGGCTGTAAGAATGATGGCATTCAAAGCATCAGAAAGTTATTAGTGAAATTAATTCAAAATTATTATCGTAATTTATTGTTTACCAGGGAAAGATCTTCTGCAATTTAGGAGGCCAAAGCCAGATACAGCATTTTCTTGTGATATAAGCGCCTCTGGAATTCCACTTGTTGATGTCTTCAGAAGGCAAAGATTTCTAAAATGAAATATTTTTTATAATAACTAAATCTTTTCTCACATCATAAAAGTAATTGTTTAGGTACAGGTAAAAGAAGGTTCTTTCCTACTTACACTCTTTTCTCCCAAGTCTCAATCTGTAGAAATATTTCATACGAAAATGCATTCACTAAGTTCACCAGTTCACACAAAATTGAGGCAGCTTTTGTAGTGCTGTGAAATGCCATACAACTGTACTACTAAAGGCTGTACAGTATTTATACATATATAGAAGAGGTGACTTTAGATGATGCACGCCATCTCAGCTTTGCTTCTCCCTGAAATTCCTTTGAAACTTTATTCTTCTCATTTATGTGGAATGTTGATTTTTAACTATTCTCACTACTACATATGAAAGAAAGAAGCCAAATAGAAGTATTTTTAAACCCATTAACTTAATTGAAAAATCTTTTCAAGTAAATAAGTTCACCCTGCCAGGAAACCAGATGGCTCTTTTGATAATGTCATAAAATTCAGCTTTAAGTCTTTAAAACAATCTGGAGGCTCGCTGTACTTTTGACATGTATAATTCTTTTCAGATTAAGACCAGATACGCAACCACAGTACAAAAGCCCTGATCACATTGGAAAACAGTTGAAATGCCCACAGGAAATTATAAATTTATGAACAAAAGCCATAAAAAACTGTGCTTTACTGAAAATAGCTTTTCAACATACATTTATATACGTATAAGAAATTAATGTTTAAAAAAAACCCTGTGTTTTTAAAAAATCAATTTTAAAAAATTTACATAGATAATTACATTCAATTGTCATAGTCACCTTTGAGATTCTATTTGCCATTTCCTGGTAAAAAATGTAAAGAACAAGCACTTTGGAAAATATGTACAAATAGTTTGGCAGACAGAAATATCGGGAGTAAAAAAACTTGTAATATTAATTCCTGAAAACTCGTAATCTTCAAAAATGTCCATTTGACAATCTGTATAAAATAAGAACAAAATAACAAAATTCCAGACTTTAGTATGTCATCAGAATATTGAGATTTACAGAATATTCATTTCTATCTTTATTCTTGTTTTCCTTCTGTGATGGATCAGTTGGAAAGATAACACAACATTTTAACCAAAAACTATTTTTCAAGAATATTTTTGAATATGTAAAGTCATAGAGAGAACTACTGAACATGGATAAGGTTCATATAGAGGAAAAGCTACATGTTACAATAGAGATTTGCTAATCTAATAGGGAAAGATTTAAATTAATTTTTAATGGGTATATCAGGTTCATAGGAAGACCAGAAAAAAAATAAGGTGATGGTCTTTTTAACACTTCTTTCACTATTTGAAAAGTAGGCAGAATAAGTAGGAGTGCTGCCCTCTGACATGGCCAAAATAACACAACGGAGGCTTGTCAGGATAGTTCACACAACCAGACTATGGATATAGAGATTACAAGAAGTATGAGCATGTTTAAAAAGAGATTAATGAGTTTCCTTCTCCAAAGATATACTTGAAGTCACGGTTAGAATCCTAGTGCAAGAATTTAAAAAGAAAAAATGGAAGCATCATACCAGAGGATGCTTCTTGCACCTATCAAGCTGCAGAGATAGTAAAAATAGTGAAATGATCCTTAAAAGATGGGATTTCATGGCAGCAGAGAACTTGAGCTCTTGAGAAAGTACAGCAGCCGAGTCAGTACTGCCCAGCGTGTTATAGAATCGTAATGGGAACATCTTACTACAGGAAGGGAAACTAAGAAGGGGCAGAGCTTAATGTGACTCCTGGTAATCTGATGAGGTTTTCAAAAAACATAGGCAAGAAGTACAACAATACTGGGCAGTAATTATACAATAAGAACAGTAAAAAAATATAATCAAAAATCTGGAAAACTAGAGTCAATTAACTGGCAATTAGTAGGTAAGATCCTGTGTTAAGGGGAAATAGCATTCAGGAGAATGGATAGTTCCTAAAGGAAATTATATTTAAAGCATAAATGTGGATCTGAAACTTCAGGGAAGCTAACCTACAATCTCAAGGATCACGTTCAGTAATCATTTGACCAAATATCCAGTGATCTCAAGGAAGGTACTTTGCAAAGGGCAGAAAAATAGACAATTTGCTATGAATGTATAGTAGCATATGTGCATAAGGATAAAGTCAGAGAGGCAAAGGCACAAAATGAAAGGCCACATAGAAGGGAGGAAACTAAACAAAGTCAGAAAAAAACCTCTAACAAATACTGAAATAAACCCATTTCAGATACTGACAAAAGAACAAGGCAGAAGATGTTACTGAGTTTTTATGACTACATTCTACAGATCTCCGTCTGGACAGGTAGAGCTGATCCGTTTTAGATTAGGACAGGTGACCTCCTTAGATGACCTCTTGATCCACTAGTGCTGTCTAGGCTTCTATGATCACACAATTTATTTCTTCTCTCTCTTGCCTGCTCTTGCCTTTTTCACAAGACACAGAAAGCAGGGAAAGACAGGCAGGAACAAGCCTGATTTTCATATGTAGTGGTTAAACCCCAGCCAACAACCAAGCCCTGTGTAGCCACTCACTCACTCCCCCACCAGTAAGATCAGGGGGAGAATCAGAAGGGTAAAAGCCAGAGAACTTGTGGTTTCAGGTAGACAGTTTTATGGGAAAATCCCATGTTGAGCACCAAAAAGGACTTTGGTGGGTTGACCTTGGTTAGCTGCCAGGTGCCCAGCAGCTCGCTCTATCATTCCTCCTTGCCAGCTGGACAGGGGAGGGAAAATGAGATGGAAAATGACTCATAGATTGAAATAAGGCAGTTTACTAAAGCAAAAGCAAAAGTTTGTACACACACAAGCAAAGAGGAAAAACCCAATCATTTTATTCTCTACTTCCCATCAGCAAGTGATATCCGGCCACTTCCTGGGAAGTAGGGCATCAGCACGCATAGTAGTTGCTCCAGAAGGCAAACACTGTAAATAACGAATGCCACCCCCCCTTCCTCCTCCTTTCCTTAGCTTTTATAGCTGATGTGACATCATCTGATATGGAATGTCCCTGTGGGAAATTTGGGTCAGCTGACCTAGTTGTATTCCCTCACAGGATCTTGCCCACCCCCAGACTATTGATGGGAGGAATGTTGGGGAGAGAGCGCTGATGCTGTGCCAGTGCTGCCCAGCAGTAAACCCAAGCACAGATTTTAGAAAGAAATATATTGATATAGCCTCTACAAAATGTGATTTATACAGGAAACCTAGATTATCTGTGAGATAAAATAAGGCTATAGGAAAGCAGGATAACATCATCACCATTAAGAAGGGGAAATATCACACAGTAAGACAAAGTGGAGATAGATTTAAAAAAAAAAAAAAGGAAAAAAATCAAAAAAGTGAAAAATGTTTCAATTGAGAATAAGAAGTTTTAATACACACTGTTTGATTTCAGACTCTTGAGAACTTTGTCTGAGTAATGATTGCAGGAACAATCACAGACTTTTTGTTTTCATCGCAAATCACCCACAAAATGCATAATGTATCCCTTCCTATTAGCCAGCTGTATTAGAAAGCTGCGGATCTCCATTAAAAATTTTCAAGTGCATACACAGAATACAAACAGAATGTAGAAAGCTTTATATTTCCCCTGATCTTTGAATTTGATGGGCTTTTATCTTTCATTTTTGTATCCATGGTACAAAGATAACATAAAATTTCATCAAGCTAATCTTATTAAATAATTCTTTAGATCTTTAAAGAAGGGAGCTATTTCTGTAAGACAAATGATAACATGAAAAAATTGAAAAGAGATGAACCTCCTTTATCCCTGAGTGTACTAAATAAATTTTAGGAATAAAATTATAATACAATTATTCTACATAATGAATCATTTATACATGTCAGTGATAGACTGCTTTTCAGGATGTATGACCCTTAAAACTAAACAGAATCAGAGATTTTAAATAGTTACCTAATTCAGAAAGCTGGCACGGCTTTAAAGAGAATCCAGACACAACCCCATCAAGCACCTTTATGTTGGCTGGAGTTCCTACACTGGTATGTTTCAAGAAGCATTTTTTACTGAATGACAAAAAGTAAAGAAAGTGGTAAGAAAACAAGTCTTCTTCCTTGGACTAAACCATCCTCCTGAACCCACAATTCCTACCACTGTGCATGGTCTGGCCATGGGCCAGAACAATCTCCAACCTCCACAAAAAACTTCAAATGATGAACAGAGATAGCTGAACAATGTTTAACTTGCAAAATTGAGCAGATTAAGAGCTCAAAAATAGATCTCATAAAAATGAAATCATTTCTGTCGATGCTCTGATTATGTTATTTTCAGAACAATAAACAGAGCAAGATTGAACAGAGCAAAAATGCAGCACAGCTATCAATATAATTTGCATTTCAGTCTCTTCAGAGGATTTTAGGGTTTTTTCAGGGCTTTAGTAATCAAGTTTGTCTTTCTCACTAATGGACCAAAGTCAATTTAGTATTGATATTTTCCTACCTGTAAGTGTGAACAAACATTGCAAGGAGGAATAAATTGGATATTCTTTAGTAAATTCTCACACCTTAGACTGCTCTGAGATTTACTCTACTTAGGCACAGGGCTGTCCAGAGAAATGAATCCAACCCGTATTTACCAAAAGCTTGCATTGTGAAATGTTTCAGAGGCATATGTAAAAAAATGACAGCGGTTGTCATTGGTGCATCTTTTTTGACATTCTTGATAGCTGTCAGCCATAGTGATATCAAAAATATTCCCTTCCATATCCAGTCCTACATGGACATCTGGGCTGCAAGCTGTGGAGAAAGAGAGACCAAGTTCTGAAAATCTACTTCTATTCTTTTCCCCATCCCGCGCCCCAAATTGCCCAAAAGATAGCAGTTTGTATGACACAGCCCTCATAATCCAGATGCCACATCCCACGCTCACTTCAGTTACATCACACTTTATACATAGATCTAGCAGAAAATCAGAAATGTAGGTTTAGTGCAGTACCTCATGGTAAGGGGAAAAACTGGCAGATTTTGACAGTGCCTCTGCCTACATGAGAGAGGGGCTCTAACCACTGTGGCTCACTGAGACGAGAATGACATTCACCAAAGCAAGAATTCAGAATCAATATTGAAATATATTTTCCCAGTTCCAAATTCATAGAGCAGTTTAAATGGCAAATTCTGTCCTCATAAGCAACAGACATCTCCCATTTGAGTCAGAATATTACATTTACACTCCACAGAGGGAGGATTGCAACTGTGGGGGTTGAAATGCGGGTCATTGAGGTCTCCACAGAACAAGAGTCAGGCAATGATTGGAGGCATTTTTAAACAAGTGTGGATAGATTTTCATTTTAGTCTGATTCTAGTGTAATTCCAGAGATATTAATTAGTCTAAATAGCATAAAGAATAACATCCCACTGAAATCTCTTTTTCTAGTTCAAGATAATCAGAAATACAAACATGAAAGTTTATTGGTAGAAAAGAGCTTTGAAAGGGCCTGACTGCTCTGAAGGGCAAATGGCAAGCAAAAGCAAGCACAGCTTACTTGATAAGAGCTACAGTGGAGAACTTGCATAAAAACCCATTTAGTCTCACCATGCTGAGATGCTATACCAACACAACAAAAGAACTGGCGTGACATCCGTAAGACACTATTTGTCCTCAAAGGCAGGCAGTGAATAACTATATCTTCCTTATTCTATTTATCTAAAGTACCATGCTATGCCTAAAGTTGATCTCCTTTTAACGATATCATCATGACAGTGCAAGTTTAAAACATATATAAATTAACACATTTCATAGGCTTTTAATGTGCCTGGTGATAACTTGCAGATATGGCACGCTGACGTTAAGGCTTCATGTAAAGCACACATACCCCAAAAGATGCAGGTGCTAAAAAATCATTACACAGAATCACAAAAGTACTAGCATCACGTTGTGACGATGCACTTTTGCTTTGCTGAGCATCTGCACCTCAGAGGTCGCACGTGCCATATGAGCCACTTTCTGGAGTGGAGTTGTAGTAGTAAGTTAATCTTTAGAACTAGAGTCAGCAGTTAAAGCATGGGCTGCCATCTGCCTCTAGCAAATCAAACAGTGACTGCAGGAGCATGATTTCCCTGTTACCTCATCTGGGGAGCCTGGGTGGTGGATAGATGGGCCTGAAGAGTAAAACCAGTGGAGTTTTTGTCACCTGTGTTTGAAAGCAATCTGGGAAAGAACACACAAATCACTGCTTGGCTGCTTCCCTGATTCTGTTCCTCTTTTCAAAATGCTATTTTTTTAACAGCTGCTATGCAATGCAGAGCATAAAATATATGCATGTGAATAACCATAGCTTACCACTAATTTGGTTACACTGTTTTAAGGAATGTCCAGAGATAGCTCCTTCCATATCCACTTTTGGCAGCATTTCTGTATCGCTGTCTTTTAAATAGCAGGAGAACCTGTGTTTTAAAATGCAGCAATTCACAGCTTTTGCAGTACAACACAGACTTTCATAATTGTTTCTCAGGTGAAATGCAGCTTGTCCAATAAACCTCAACATGGAAATTTTGACAGGTGCAATTGGAAGAAAAATAGGGTCAAGCCTTGCACACTTGGTTGGCACTGGTGGCAGATGAGAATACTTCGTGTTTGTGGGAGCTCCCAGAGGTCTCAATAAAATGAAGCAGAGCCCAGGCTTGGAGGACAGAAATGCACCAGGCATAGAGAGGAGACAACCTCATTCTCTCAGGCTACTGAAATTCTAAACTATGAGAAAAATATGCTAAATAGAAAGGATGGGGAACAGTACAGAAGACCATTGGAGATGCGAAATTATTCACATTGTCCCTCAACAATAAATATGTGGCACAGAGAAGGGAGTGCAGAGTCAGTTCTCTTTCCTTGAAAGGGCTGGTGTGTGAGTGTGAAAAATTGGGCATTGTCAAATTTAACCTTTTGAATTCAAGCAATTACTCTCAGATCACCAGTTTTAGAGATACATGACATTGTTTTCCATGGCAACCCTGTACCTTTCCCTGTGTGCCTGTGTTCTGTCAAAATGTTACCAGGTTTCAAAATTATCACAGGAGACCAGCAAAAGACACAAGTACATGAACATTCTACCTTTTTGCAGGATCTTTAGTCCATGTCGCTGGCAAGTAGGTGAAGAGCAGACAGGTAGGATGGTAAGTACACACTACTTGGCAGTAATTGGCGGTCGGTGTGAAAACAGTAGTGAGGTCTCCTCCTCGGAAGAATGTATTTTCATAGATCCGAGTCACACATTCTGACACAGAAAAACAAAGTGTGTCGATTATTAGAGGTGGGAACACCCAGTTCACCGGGAGAGGGTGAATCCACTGCTCCTCTTTGTCAGTGACCTTGCTTTTAAAACAGTCCTTTGTCAGGAAAAGTGGATAAGGGAGGGTGAGTAGCACAGTTTCTCTGAGAGGAATCTTTACACTCCAGCAGAAATAATACTGTCTAGGGTGTGTCCCTCTGTTCCCTGCCTCACACCCAATGCTGGAGCAGGGCAGCTTGAGCCAAGGCAGAAACACAAGAAGTTGGATGGGCCAGAAGGGAGATCTGCACAGCAGAGAGGGAAAGTACCTTCTCATGGCAGATGTCAGGAATAGCAGAAGCCTCTTCTGAGAGAGACCAATACAGAGCATCATTACAAGGAAAATCAGGAAGAGGAAGTGCAGGGACCAAAAGGAGTTAGAAAGTTTTATGTAAAGACAGTCCTATTTTTTAGGGATGCTCTGAGGTCAGAGTCACAGGTGGTGTCCCTGTGCACAGCCACCATTGCTCCCAGCATTTCGTAGACCTTCAGCTCTCTCACACTCCACCTTGAAACCCCCAAACCTTCCTCACAATGAAGAAAATACTGTTACATGAATGATGTCTCAGGAACTGTCCAGAATAAAAATGATCTCTGCTACTACCTTGCATCCAGGAATTTTTAACTCTGAATGACACACTGAAAGCTGTAATGGCAACCACTCATGCTGCAGAGCTGTGCAGCAAGGGTACCTAAGCAGCAACCTGCTCCCATCTTTCAAAGTGAAGGCACTTGTAAGATCACTGAATCACAGAATATGCTGAGTTGGAAAGGATCCACAAGGATCATTGAGTTTAACTCCTGGCCCTGAACAAGACCATCCCCAAGAGTTATACCATGTTCCTAAGAATGTTTTTCAAACACTTTTTGAAGTCTGTCAGGCTTGGTGCTGTGACCACTCCCCTGGGGAGCCTGTTCCAGTGACCAGCCACCCTCTGGGTGAAGAACATTTTTCTAATATCCAACCTAAACCTCCCCTGACACAGCTTCAGGCCATTCCCTCGGGTCCTGTCAGTCTCAAGACTCTCGGGGGTGTTGAACTTCCACTGTAGTGGAGAAGCAGGGTAGTTTGTCAAAGGACTCTCAGATCTCTGAATTAAAACACACAAGAGAGCTGTCTTTGCACAGGAGACCACTCTCTTCTTGAATATGCCCACCAAAAGGAGTAGCAAACCCATACAATGGCGATTTTTATTCCTGCATCTACTAAAGTACTTTTTCTTGGATAAAAGATAAAGAGAAAGTAATGTATTTTTACAGGCTGGGGGGAAACCCAACTGAAAACATTTTATCTAGTGGCTTAATTTGTTACTATAGAGTGATCATGCTGTATCAAGTGATATTTAAAATGAAAAAAAATGGAAATACCATATTGGATTTTACAGTTTTAAAATACTGGATTTAAACCGGTGGATTTTATTTGTTAATGTGATCATAAACTATACTTTGGCAATTCAATGTCTCCTGCACACAGGTATAATATATAATTTTTTCTTAAAAAAAGGAATAAGTAAGTAATTATTAAACATATGTGATAGATGTGCTAATATCCTTCAAAGGTTAATTCCTTATTAGTAAAAAATTAGACCTTATAAACATCCAAATTCTCTTGTATATATATACTTTCTCTAAAAAATTGTATTTATTATTCTCAGTAGTGTTTCTTTGTCCAACTTTGTCATTAACAGAAAAACATTTTCTATTCTTAGAATACTCTAAGTGAATTCTAAAGCTAAAAGAAAAGAATATTGCAATTATTTGCTGTATCAGATATTTTGGATCCTTTTTATCTTCTTCTAGCATAAATTGACACACATAAAAAAATTATTTATGCTGTAAAACTACGCAGCATGTAAAACTGTGCCAATTCTGAACACTTTAATTTAATTAAAGTGCTGTCTAGGCCTCAGAAATTTTCCAATATTTTTGTTTTGCTGAGATTTAAAGCCAGGTAAAATATTTTGTTAAATAATACTGCATTTATCTATTAGATTTTGCTGAAAAGCTGTTACCTAATTGTTCTCTGAGAAAACAGTTAATACATTACCAAACTTAAACCCGTGTTAGGCCTTAGTTATAATTTATCAGGAAAGGGAATTTCAGAGAAGCGCAATGCAATTTTTGTAGTTTAACTTCTGCTAATGGAACAAAGTAAATCATTAACACAGAATGAAAGACATACACCACTCTGCCCTCTGCACCCCTATCAGCCACAAAGGGCTTCCTTCCCCAGTTGCTGCTTAGGCTACTAACCTTGCCACTGGGCACAGAACATGGAGCACCACACCAATTTCACGGTTACAGTGCGGATGCAATCTCAGTCCTATAGACAAAACTGCCTGTGGCATGGTCCCATGTGTGCTGGGGGAGGTGACAGCATGGGGGGTGGCAGGGCAGTGCCAGCAAAGCCCCGTTAGAAACTTCCATGTCAGACAGCAGGGTTATGCCAGTTACCCAAACTTGGCTAAGCTCAATAAGCAGAATAAACAGCTCTCTCAGGAGCAGACTGCAGTTACTGAGCTTCTCCCCTTCTACAAGAGTTGCTTTACACTGTGTGTAAATCTCAGGAATTATATATTCACTTACCACTATAAACGGAAGTAAGTAAGAAAATGAAATAAAAAGTCCGATAAATCCAATTCATCCTAAAAACCACAAAACCGTTCTTTAGAATATGTTTAATAAAGGGTATATAATTAGTTTTACTGCTAAGCCTAACACTGATTTACACTTGTACTGTTTCACCATTAATTCAAATTTACATTGAAAGTTACAATTGCAGCTGTGACACGCTGTTTTGGCATATCTTCTAGCAGCAGAATATTCATTCTTGCTTAGACCGAGAACAATATACCATTGAAATGACATTACTAATACTGACTCTCCAGATAGTTTAGTAGATACTGTTACCAAGATAGCAAACAAATGACTCACACTCACTACTTCATGAGCTATATGAATTCTAAACTATTTTTCACATCCAACAACTTAAGCTGTGAAATAAATTAACCACAAAACACAAGTCATAAATACTCAAACTTACACCGTCTTGTTGCTATGAAAACCTTTCACTGAATACCAGTTGCAATAATGATTACATACCTGAACACATAGTAGGTCTGGTTTGCACTCTACTAAAAAAAAAAAAGTCAACACTTTGTGTTAAATATTACTGCCTGCAATGCTAACTCGTCTTTAATATTTACTTTGAATGAGTACTCTTTTCGTCAATATTGTTACTGACCTTGGGACACATTTTCAGAACATCCATCATCCACACTGCACTGGAATTGATCCTGTATAACTACGCATATGCAACATAGTGTCTCTTTTCTCCCCTACAAAATGATGATAACATTTTAAACTCCTGGAAAAATTCTCACCTTTACATCAAATTGCAGAATTCTCATCGTTCCTGAAAGTTAATGAGTTATTGTTTATTATAGGATGTATTTATTATAGGACAAATTACAAAATATGCTGAGACAAATTCTCAGCTGGTGTAAGTTTCCCAAGCCTCTCTGAAATCCAGAAATTATACGATTTAAACTAGGAGAAGAGTTAGAAATTTAAGGTGCATAGGACGCCAAAACCATCTAAAGCCCCTTAGGCTCATCAGGACTCCACATATACAGTTACTGTTGGTCTTAATTCCCTCATTGTAGCAATTTATATCTATCAATATTCTAAATATTAGCTAAATCAGAATGTTGTATTTAGGTAATTCAGTCATTCAGATAGCAGAAATAAAAGAAGATCACCAAAACATTTTTATAAATGGAAACATTTTTGATGATCCAAGTTCAAAATTTATTTGAATCATCTAAAATACAATGGAGAGCTTGCTTCTATTTGACTCTGTTTCATATTGACTTGGTAGTTAAAAAAACCCAAGACCTGCTTCAGCCTAAGCAAGTTCTTCAAGATAACATCTGTCTGGCAGTGCAATTGCCTAGTCACTTGATACTGCTTTCTGCTGATTTCCACTGTGATCCATGCACAAATCTCATTCATCTGCAAAGGTGGCAGGACTTACTGAACTGTTTCACCTCAGGAAACGAATTAATGGATTCCAGCCTGATTTAGGTTCTAATTCTGCCTGGCAGAGCCAAATCCCACAGTTCTTACAGCAATCCTATTCAAAAAACAGCTTCACCGTGGAAGAGGATCTACTCTCTGTGATGAGACAGCACCTGCTGGTTGTGATGTGTAGCAAGAGGAGAAGTTTCTCAGAGGAAATTAGGGAAGGAAGGCACCAGTATGGTGGGAACAACCCACATTCTCATTTTGATTTGGCTTTGTGGACACTCTTCCATCTGAATGAGGATACTGTAATAATTTAATGAACCTGAATGCTCCAGTAGAAAAAAGATAACCAACCAAAAAATATGCTTAAGAACTTAATGGCTATCATTATGTATATGAAAAAGGTCAGAGAGAAATAAAATACCAAATGCTGCTAGAACAAACTCTAAATCTACATCTTGATCTTTTCTTCTTACAATCAAGAAACCAGAGCTTTTTCATCTGAGCCATGATGCCATTATCTGAGTGAAGAATCCACTATCCCCCTAGGGCAGAGTCTTCTGTTTGACTTGATACCACCAAAATGTCTGCAAAAGGATGGATAGAACAATCTACTGCTTTGTGAAATGTGCAGCATTGTGTATTGTATTGAAATAAAGCAGTTTACTAGTTCCATATGCTGCAATTACATGTCAACAATAGTCTTCCTGGAAATGCAGCCCAGAAAAAAACTGCAAATCAGATGCCAAATAAGAAATCAATGCAAACCAAATTCAGGATCATATTAAAAAAAAATAGAAGACAGTTGTGAATATTAAACAACAAATAGCTACTAGGTTTGTTATTTCAGAGGTCTTATTTGATTTTTCACTTATAATCAGATTTGCTTTTTTTTTTTTTTTTTATAAATGGAGACTCACATTACTGCACAAGGCCTTATTTTCTGTAGCTAAAGCACTTGATGCTGGTTATCATCAGATATTAGAGAAGACAGAATGTTTCAACATATACTGAAAGGTCCCAGTATCTTGATCAAGGCTTGTAAACTGCCAAATAGTAACCCTTGAGCAAGTTGTATGTATTCCTCAATTACTAGCCTGGAGTGAGGTCATTTGAGCATTTGCCAAATGCTGGGTCTTTTGCTAACTGATAACTTTTGCCTTTCTTTGCTCAAAATATTTTGCAATTTCAATGAATGTTTTGTATCTCCACAAGTTATACTCCAGGCATCAAATAGAAAAGTCAATTTGTTGAACAAAAGATGGTTACACTTAGCAGAGTATACCTAAGAGACTCTCATGTTAAGAAGAATTTCCGATGTATGTATTTGGTTTAGAAAGTGAGTTAATTTAGTTTTAAATCTTTTAATCTATTCAGACCATTAAGGTCATCTTCTAAATATGACCTGACTATAAACTGAGGTACTTCTATACTGGGAGTTTTGCCAGGGAGTGGCACCAATACTCTTTTAGGAAGAAAATGGGGGTAGGACTCTCCAAAGGCTCTTTGAGTCTTTTAGCTGCTGGAAGAGGAGATGACATGTGTGACCAAATACAGCAAAATGGTCTGTTTGTAGCAGTGTACTAATTTATATGTACGAGGCTTTGTCTTTTACAACATGAGAATTAAACTCAGGAAGGCAGGTGGGTATCTAGTAAGCACCACTATTCCACCTCCTGCATGTGTCCCAAACATGCATCTTTCAGAGGCCAAAAAGCAGTTTGTGTCAAGGTGGCTGGAAACTTCTACTGCCCCCGAGGCACCCGCAGGCTCTCTCAAGCAGAACCTCCCACCAGAGGGAGGTCACACATTGTTAGTTGTCAGTGTACCTCGTAACAGCTGTAAACCACGATCCAGAAACACTCACACACTCCATTTCTGCTATCCCAGTAGAAAGCTGTGTCCTTTCTGACACCATACAAAACGGATCTTTTCAGAAGGTGTAATTTTTGGTTTAGAGTTCAGCTGCTACCTTAATACCATCAGCAGATACCTAGAACTCAGGAAAAAAAATCACAAACAGCTACTATGCAAATGCAGTTTTTATTACACAATATTTTATTGTCCCATTATTTTATCAGGAAACCTAGCAAGGCTGTGCTGCATTACTCAGTCCTATAAGAAACCCCCCACACACACACAATAAAACCCCAAAACAAACAAACAAAAACCCACACAAAGCTAACAAAAAAACCCCCACACCCAGAGGGTTGCTGCTGACCACTACCAACAACTACACACCACATGATTAAACCTAATAAAAGCACACTACACAGCGCTAGATATTTAACATCTACCCTGCAGGCATGAAGTTCCCTGTATGTTCAGTACTGTTTTCCTCAATATTTATTTCCTTAGCAGCCTCAGATTGCTTCAGAACCAATTTTCACAAGAGAAGATAAGAGATCACTGCCATTTCAGAACAGCTCAGAACACAAAGATTACAGGATTACATCAGTGCTCATTTTGGCAGAGATACTTTTTGCATCACTGAATAGGGATTTTTCACATTGGCAACCCTGTGCCATCATTTGAGCCCATGCACTTTTCATAATGAGTTTCTTATTATAGTTTTATTCAGTTTTTGTCTCAATTATTTTCTTGTTCATTTTGGAGAGTATTAGGAAATTCTATGAGATATACACACATTAGGTGAGAAGAGCATGGTACAAACACAAAGCACAAGAAAACATATTGGTGAGCGTAGATAGAAGTCATAACAATTATCTTATGGAAAAAATCGTTACAATTTGGTCTATCTTACAAATTGTTTCCACAAAACAGATCCCACAGAAGAAAAGGAAGTAATATTAGTTTTCATTTGTCTTGAAAGTCCTCAACTTAAGGACATAGCTTAAGATATGAGGTACCTCTCCAGGTTTCAACTACATGCCAAATTTCCTGAGAAAACATACTCTGGATGCAAATCTTGTTTACATTGAAAGTTCCCACTTCCAAGTACCCAAAAGCATGAAATAATTCCTTAACTTAGAGTCTCTTTGGAAAACATGTGTCATTTGTATTATGTGCATTAACATATGAAGGTGGTCTCAAAAGTTATTTCTTTACAAAGAAGACAATGTTTACATTCAGCCCTGGAAACTGAAATTCTTGTTATTATACAGCAATGAAACCTTTCTTTGAAAAGAAGGCTGAAGAATTTAAGTATTACTATTGTTAAAGACTTTTTTTTTCTTAATGGTAAAATAAAGGTAGCAATTATAGACTATTTGTCAAGGTCTGTGATTTCATTTATGTAAACGAATCAGTTAAATACTTTCCTTTTATAAGATCCTCAGAAAATGGTAAAAACTAGGCTTATCAGAACATGAAGAATTTGTCAGGTTCAAGAAAACCACTAATTTACTTTGAAAAAATAGAAATTATTTTCTCTCTATTATGATGTTCTGCAAAGTACGGCAGTATCCCAGGTATTAAATGACTAAGTGTTGTTAAAAGGGCACATGGAAACAGACAAAAGAAAGAATCTGTAAATGTCAACAAAACCAGTAAGGACAGATTACTCCTTTCTTATTTTGGAACACATTGACCATTAGAGTGGACCAGTCCATATTAGTTGTATCAGCTCTGACCTCCAGTTTTTCATCCAGTTCCCCTCTGCAGGTTGCCCACAGCCCAAGAGCAACCTAAAGGCAACAACACACCAAGAGCCCTCACCGCCAAGTGGCAAGAGCAGCTACAGACACAAGTGTGGTCAGTGGACACTCCTCTCTGCAGTGCCAGGCATCGTGCTAGAGCAACGCATACCAGCCAAAAGCAGCCCCAAAGCATAGGGCTAGCTAGAGGATCTCACGTTGGTTTAGCACCAGCTTTGTCTTCAGAGCTTGCAAAAATCATGGAGAGTCCATTCTCCAGACATATGGCCTGTAGCACATTTTGACCTGTCCTGAAGGTACAATCAGTGAGAAACTTTCGCAGGCACTTCACTCCACCACTGTAATTCCTCTTCAACATCAATTATCAAAAAACTCTGTATGTTGCCTTCAGGGCAATAGAAGGCAAGAGTACACTGGCTCATTGTGTCAGCTTTGAGCAGCACATTAAAATCTAGTTCACTGATCACCGTAGAGGAACTGATGCTAAGAAATAATTATCCATCAGGAATTTACCTGCACACAGGCATGCAATTTCAACAGATACAACTTCAGTCCACATGGAGGCATAGTAGAAGTTTATTCTTAAAGTTTGTAATAATACAGTGCTTCTGTCATGATGAAATCCTGTATGTAATTTGCACACTGTCTAGTTCCTGCTATGGTTATGCAGATTAATGCTTTTGGTACCATTTGCTAAAAAATAATTCAGAGCACTCCCTTCTTAAGAACTACTGCAAATGCTTACCAAGGAGGAGTGAAATTATCAGAGATTTTTGCTTAGTCTTTACAGAGGCAGTCATCACCAAAAAGGAAAAAATATTGTGCCCAGAGGAAGAATGATCACTTGTATCTTTCAGAACCAAAGAAACCTGAAAACCTTACAAATACTTGAGACTTTCAGTTACCTGGAAAATGCTATGGCACGTAAGCTGATCACTTCACCACAGGCATTGCTGCTGTTATTACCATAGTTTAAGTTTCTGTCGCACTGTGGCAATAGAATATTATCTGAGCAGATAAGACATTAAAATACAAGGTTTAAAGATATGCATTTCAAAGATCAACATGAAGTTCACAAGTACCATAAAAGTAGAGCAATTAGGACTATTACAACATCTTCTTTAATGAAACAGTAACAACTAGTTTTAACAAATTGCTGGACCGATATCAAAATATTTGATTTTAAAACACATCTCAGCTGAAATGGATTGAAAACTTTTGGAATTAAACTCTTGAAATTCCTTTCATTCTGATCCAGCATTTGGTCTCCTCTTCAGCTTAATCCAGATGCCATTATTTGGACGAAGAATCAATTCTCCACATAAACCAAGCTCTTCTGGCTTTTGACATGATTCCACCCAAAAGCGCCGCAGGATGAGGGCCAGAATAGTTTTCTCCTCCATTTGTGCAAAGCGCTGACCTATGAGTTACAGGGCAGACAAAAAATATAGTTATTGTCAGGTTATATCAACAGCTGCTGCACTTGCATGCTTACAGGACTTAAGAACAGAACTAGCTTTAGGCCAAAATCAAGTTCATATGGATATAACTAACACTAGCACTTTTCTCTGCATGAAAACTCTGGCCTTCTTAGGACAATCCACAGTACCTCCTCTTTCCCATAGTACACAGAACTCAAACAGCAATGTGGAAACAGTCAACACTTTATATGGAACTACTACAAAACACAGCCTTGTCATGTCTCTTGGATGGACTAGGCAGGGGGCATGGATGGCACACCAGAGCAGAAGATGCAGCACAGGGACTGTGGGGAGAGAAAAATCTCACAGTTCCATATATGTGGAGAGGAGCAAAGGAGATGCAACTGCAGCAGAATGACAGAGAGACCTTCCTTCAATGGTCATTAAGCCTCACACAGACTGATGAGTTGGTAGCACAGAGGGCAAAGTTCGATTTACACTTCACAGATAGGTGAAGGAGGAAACATGAGAACAAAGAAATGTGAGGGAAACCAAAGCAAGTGCCACAAACCAGGCAGTTCACAAAAACTAAAAAATGGAGACAGGACACAAAATGCAGTGCTCAGAACTTCTTATGTTCTCCCCTCTGTATCATATACACAGATGGAAGTCCATACACATATACATGATGCACTTCTGCAATGTTATTAATGAACCACCTCTCCTGCACATCATCCTTCATACTCTAGCTAGTGCTAGACATGGTATATTAAATTAGATTTCTCTTTGGAACAAGGAAAGACCTATTTTACTGCTCTTATGGAAAAGGGCACCTACTACCAATGAGAAAAATCAAAACAAGTCAATCCCATCCCCACAAAACAGAAACCAAACCAAACAAACAAAACAAAAAACCCCAACATTTCCCATTCTCGTAAATGGCATGACAACTTTTGGATGTTCTCCATCTGCACTTAAAATCAGTGCACAGAACAGTCTTTTCACATGTTCTACAATATAAACAACAATGCCTCTACTTGGAGCACACATAAATGCCAAGTGTCTCAGTGGCATCTGAAGTGCTAACAAGTTCTGGGATGACAGTCAAAACACCAAACCAACTACAGTGTCAGAAATAGGGAAAGAATACATCAGTTGCAGATTGCATGCTTGGGACATCCAGCTCAGATCATCAGAGAGACAGATGAGGTATTTTGAGAGCAAAACAGGTGCAGGACATGCCTTCTCTCATTCTGTGTTGCTGACACTGAGGATCAGAAATTTGGAAGCAATCATGTCCTAACGCAGGAGCCCAGTAACATGCTGCCAGGCTGCAGAGGCAGTGAGGAAGAAACATTAGCATGATAGACACTGGTCCCTAGGAAGAAATCCCTCGGAAGAAACAAATGTGGCAGCTCAAATACTGGGCTTGCAGGGCACACCATGCCCAGAATTCGGGGGTGGGGAGTGAGGAAGAACACTATACGAACAGTACTTGTTGCTGTCTCAGTTACCACATCCAACAGCAGAACTGTTACAAGGGCTTCCTCTTCAGATACGTACCAATGCAGTTCCTGGGGCCAGCTGAGAAGGGCACATAAGCATATGGGTGCCTTCCCTTAGAATTTTCAGGGAGGAATCGCTCAGGCCTGAACTCTTCCGGGTCAGGGAAGATCTCAGGGTCTCTATGCAGGGCATAAGTTAAAACAAGGACATTTGCACCTCTTGGTACCTGATATCCCCCTAAAGAGAAGAGAGAAAGGGAGAAGAAGAGTCAAAACAACAGCAAACAAGTGACTTCCTATACACAACAGAACAGTAAAAAATAAAACAACGCTGCCCTCCACTGCAGAAATGCTAACAGGAGGGGAAATGGCAAACACAAAACACTACTTACTAATACAGCAATCCTCTCTCAAGGTACGGGCAAACATGGGAACTGAAGGGAAGAGACGAAGAGCTTCTTTCACAACACATTCAAGGTATCGAAGGTTCTTCAAATCGTCCACTGTCACAGAACGCTCAGTGTTGTCTGTCCAAAAACAAATAGAGGGATGACCAAGACCAAAACTTCCCATCTTTGGCTAAAAAAACTCATCCTAGATCCCCCCAGAAACTCTCATCATGCACCAAGACTACATACAGGAATGTGTTACAAATATATTGAACATGCATACCTTGCCCCAAAGACATAAGGTTGGTTGTACGCCCCTACAGACCTTCCCGCACCCATCCCAACCACCTCTAGCTGCTGAAAGCTCCAAAAGGGCCACAAGGCATGCTCTTAAATCCCCTTCTACTTCTAGGCTTTTAACACATTTCCACTCACAAATGCAGCAAAACCCCAATGAAAAGGGAATGGAAACTTACCAAACACCTCGTCCAATTCCCTATGAACTTTCTTCTGAACTTCTGGATTATGTCCAAGCAAGTACAGGACCCAGTTCATAGCAGCTGCTGTTGTATCATGGCCCTACAGGTCCAGATTTACAAAGACATTCTCTTGAACTCTATTCCCATGCATCAGTGGGCTTTGTAAATACTTAGGTGTGCAGGTAGTATGAAAAGTGAGACTTAATAGTCCCATGACCATGAGAAAAGCAAGAATCAACAATGAATAACTCTATTCAACACACTATCAAGATAAAAGGTGATCCATGATTGTGCTGAAAACTGACCAAAAGGGAAAAGTATTGAAATAACCTAAGCAAAATCCCTCTCTTCTGATTCTCAGGAGTGCATGAACTATCAGTATCTACACAATGAATCAGATGTATATTCATGTTTTTGGTTACTGTCCAGTCAACATCCACAGGGGCCAGTGACTATCACAGGAGAGATACAATGGACACAACCTGTAACCTTTACAAAACTATCTAAAAATGGTCTAATGAGACACAGTACAGTAGCCATAGGAGAAAACACTTGGTTTTCTATGAGAAGGGAATCAACTACTAGTTCCCAGCACTGTGGGAAAGAGGGGAAAGGAAAGGAGAGACAAAAGGTGAACCAAAGAAGGGAAAACAAAAACATAAAAAAGGCAGGAACAGAAAAGGGAAAAGTTGACCAATAAAGCATTTTGATACTAAAAAACGCACTTGTGAAGTTCAGGATGCTGCTGTAGTACAGAAGTGGCAAGATGAGAAGAGAGTTTCTCTAGGCTACAACAGCATTAATACAATTCTATGAATTAAGCTCTTCTGAGATAGAATTCAGGTCCATCTAATGAAGTGTGTGGAAAACTAAAAAATCTTCTTTAGATCCTTCATTAGACAGGAAATCAGACAAGAAGGAGAGCCTCAGATGATCAGAGGGATGGAACACATCTCCTGTGAAGAGCTGGTTGTTCAGCCTGGAGACAAGAAGGCTCCGGGAAGACCTAATTGTGGCCTTTCAGTACTTAGAGGGGACTTATTAGAAAAAAGAGGGAGTGTGACATTTTACATGGGCAGATAGTGATAGAACAAGAGGGAATGATTTTCAGCTAAAAGAGAAGAGATTTAGATTAGATGTTAGGAAGAAATTCTTTACTCAGAGATTAGTGAGGAACATGTTGCCTAGAGAAATTTTGAATGTCCTGTCTCTCAAGATGTCTAGGGCCAGGTGGGATGGGGACCTGGGCAACCTAATCTAGTTGATGACATCCGTGCCCATGGCAGGAGGGTTGGAACTAGACGATCTTTAAGGTCCCTTCTAACCAAGCCATTCTATGACAAGATTGTACAAGAAGACAAAGCACTGATGCACAGAGGACAACAGAACCAGGAAACTGCAGCAAATGTAGCAAGGGAAAAATGTGAGGAAACATGACAAAATGTAAGTCAAAAAACTGAAACTATTTAGAGCTCTCTTCAGTGTTAATGAGGTTTGCAACAAAAGCTAAGAGCCCACAGTCCATATCAACCACTAAGATTTTTTTTCTCACCTGCTTTCATGAGTAGAGCCTGCTCACACAGGCAGGACCTACCACATATGCATTGTCCAACATTTTCCCAGGGCACATCAATGTTTCTATCCTACCTCTGTAGGACAGAAACATTGAGATTTCCTCTTAGGCTTCCAGGGCTAAAAATAAAATATAAAATAATGCTAAAAGCAATCTCCTGAACTAAGACAAGAGTCACCACCTGCAAATTCTGAATCTCGGGTTTGGAGGAAAAAAACAAACAAAAAACCCCAATAAACGAAAACATCCAAAACAAAAAAAAAAAGGAACAATAAACCAATGAGTTCCTTGGTTACCTCAAACATGAAAGTATCTACTTCCTCACGAATGTCCCGGTAGCTCAGTTTGTTCCCTTCATCATCTGTTGCGTTCAGCAGCATGTCCAAAAATGCTTTTCTCTTTTTGGAACCACTTTCTTCAGAGTTGCCATCATTATCATGTTTCTTTTGCTTGCTGCTTTTAAGTTCTTCAGCTTTTTCTGCAATGACCTGAGAATAGAAACATTACATCAGATATGATGAATTCAGCAAAAGCGCACTGTCTGCCTCATGCAGTTTTGTCCTAACTTATCAAAACAACAACATCCATCTGTAGCAATCTACGTGAGCTAGTTAGCACAGTTGTCAGCGTAAGGTCATGAAATTTAACTGACTTTTTGTATTAGTAGTGAATTACGACCAACCTCTCTTGCACCAAGCAATGGAATAAACCTTGAACAGCCTTTGTGTGATCAAGAAAATAGACAGCCAAACTACATAAACAGCTTGGGGCTCATCAAAAAGAGTAGATATATCCAGAGTATCTGGAAGATATTGTGAATGCCAACAATGGCAACAGCATGTCAAAAAAATCATCACAGTGTGAACATGCTGATTACCAATAAGATCTTCTCTAGCCTATCTGATAACTAAGGAAAGATCTCACTTCCAACCTCTGAAAAACTCAGAAAACTGAAGAGAAGCCAGGGCATCCCATAACCCTGTGTCAATGCTACACATAGTATCACTGAATCCACTACACTAAAGCTTCCCAAATTTTCTCCAGTATGAGAGCAATGGCTGAATTTCCCTTTTTTAGGTTAAAGTACAGACCAAGTAAGAGACATAAATTTCTTATTGTTGCCACTGTTGTTGCAAAACCAAAAATGAACCCTTCAATACACTGGCATTGCTCTTAAGAACAACAAAATAATTTAAAAGGCTGTGGAGTATGCAATTCTGTTTGGAGGAATCACTGAACGGAAGAAAAAAATACAGTTCCATTTACACACATTGTTTTCCTCACTGAACATGCACATGTGTCACATACTGACTCATCCTTCACCTCAGTGCTTGCTGCCAGCATCCACACCAGGTGACATTACTATTTACGGTCCTTTGTCATCTTCTAAGATTTGGCTTCTTATGCTCAGTGTACCAGCCCAGCATGGGAGGAGTGCAAGCATCACTTTAGGTCCTCTTAAGAGCCTCTCTCAGGCCTCACTGCTGCAAATTCCAGTAAAAGGAAGCAAAACATGAAGTACTTAAAAACAACACCATCGATGTGGCTGATTATATGTAGTCAAAGTTCAGAGATTACTTCCTTCGTCATAGACATTGATACAATGGCATCATGAGGTACATGCACGGCAAAAGCAGCCTCTCTGATAACATCCTAATAGTAGATTTGGGAGGGCAAACTTTGGCAAGAATAACATAGGAATTATTTGGTGAGAGAAAGGGCTGTTACTTCCACAATTTAACAAGGTGAGAGAAAACTTCATTTTATGCCATGTGAGTGATGCATGCTTAATGATTTGTGTGTCAAAGTGTCTTACTGCTGATGTGGGGACCTGCATGTGTTTGCTCCTCTCAGCAGTTCTGTTCTGAATGGGGAAAATGAATGTGGGCTTCACGTTCTGAGGGCTGGACCAAATGGCACTGCCATGCAGAGCCCTATGCTTGCTGCTCCAAACTTGGCAGTGAGCTGCTGCAGGTGATCCAGATGTGGAGCTTTTGGGGCAGAACAAGACTTCAATGAATTTCTCTTGTTCGTTTCAGTTGCAAAGGACCTGCAAGTTCTGACACTCCCTTGGAGCAGTCTAATTCCTTGGTTAAATTCAGCAGAAATCTTGAAAAGGAAGTCAGCTCTTGTCTTCTTTTCAGTGAATTCCTCAGCAACACAACAGAGAGACAGCATAACAAGAAGGCTGAACCTCACTCCCATTTGGAAGCTCTGAGTGCAAAACTTTGCTCCAACAATGAAAATTATCATTATAAATAATTATTTTTAAAAAAAAGACTCTATACCGTATCTGTAAAATTGTGAAGGATGTTGAGGTTCCTCTTGTGCTCTCTTCCTTCTTTGAACAATATATACAAAAAATCAGGCCAAAGCCAAGGGCTCTTCTGTCGCTGTTGGATTAGGTCACTCATCCTAGAGGCAAAACATTTATATCATGTAACATTACTTGACAAAAAAACCCGAATTACAGCACATTTCAAGAACAAAAAAGAGACTGCTATGTACCCTAATGAAGTAGAACTTAACATATTGTGTAGGTTTAAACCCATTATTTGAAAGGAAGGCCATTCATATCCATTTTTTGATTTTACACCATCTCAAATTTTCTGTTACTTGTCCCAGCATCACCATGTTTTATTTCTTTAAGCATTGATCTCTGAGAAAGACAGCATATTCTCACTTAGTTGGAATCCTCTTGAAACAATCCTAAGTCATCCAGTCCAGTCACAACCCACTTCAGTAAAGCACTGACCGTGTTGTAAAGACTACTCATGACAGGCTTCCAAAATATCTGCCCCAAGAACTCAAGCAGTTTCTGAGAGCATTGCATTCCTAGTTGAATGTCCAGATACCAGACCGCACGTAAGAGTACTTAAAATGTATTTAAAATGAACAACATGAGACTTCAAGTATGCTCAAATATATGGAGTACACTTGGAAGGGCTGATTGTCATTGCCATTTGGCTCTTGCACATGATTTAGCTGCAGAGGAGTAATTATTACCAACTTCAGCACCCCTTGTGGTACAATTTGGAAAAGGCCAAGGAACTGATGATAATCAAACCCTCCAGGGCTACCCCTATTTTGTATCATACCTGTCTCAACAAGCTCCATCCAAAGCTAGCAATGAGACCATAGAATTTAGGTTGGAAAAGACCTTTTAGATCATTTGAGTCCAACTGTTAATCTAGTGTTAACCCAGCACAGTCCATTGCTATGCCATAACCCTAAGTGTCATAGGTACATGTTTTTCAAACACCCCCAGGGTATTTAGTGATTCAGGGTTAGTCTGTTCCAGTGCTTTACATCCCTCCCTTTGTGATCCCCTGGCCTTTCCTCCTGACACCAGCAGCACCAACTCCAGCTCAGCTACAAAGTAACTAAGGAAAATGTGCCTTTACCTGTAGATAGCAGAAACATAGTCAGAATCCTTATTCTTCTGGGCATCCACATTCCTGCCCATTGCTGTTTCTAGGAGGAAAACATCAATATTTCACAAGTGCAAAGTGAAATGCAGCATGCACAGTAAGCTACTACTACTCCCAGCTTCTGTCTATCATCACACCATCCCTTCGACAAGTGAATACACATAACCTTTTGCAGGGAATGAGTTTTCTTCATATTGCTATACCTAGGAATCTTGCTCCTCAAGACAACCTCACTTCAGACTGCTACCTCTGTCCTGCCAGTCCCACAGACTCACCTGCTCAGATGCACTTAATAAACCATGGGAAAAAGGTTGGGAAGGATGGAAATGCATTTAGAAAATACGCAGGGACATTCGTCTTCAATCATCTTACACAAACTGGCTCAGCTGAACTCATGATCTTCTGCATCATTCACAGTCCCACCACAGTAACTGAACAGGACTTACCACAGATGATATCAAGGGCACACAGAGTGATGTCTCTAAAGACATCAAATGGTTCCTTGTCAACATGCTTTTCAAGTTTCTTCACCAGAATATTTCCTTGTTCATTCATGACCTCTAGAAAGTCATTCAAGATTGCAAAGTGGAATGTGGGAGTTATCATCTTCCTCCGTGACCTCCACTTGTCTCCAGTGCTGAAAATTTAATGGGGAAAAGGAAGGCTAAAAAACTCCGAGTCAAAAACAAAACCCTCAATATTACAGAAATTAATTACACAGTAAATACCGCAGCCTGGCAGAGGTAGACACACTGTAGATGTCTCTTCAAGCTGTTCATAGCACTCCACAGAAGGAGCAAATGTAAGTATTTCTTGCTCCAGATCTCTTGGAAGCAGAAGCCACCCTATCTCCAGCTGGTCTCAACAAACAGAGAGGCCAGCAAGCCTCCAGACAATACATCCTTGTTGGTCAGTGCACAGGCTCAGAGGGACCAAGCAGAAGCCAGCCAGAGGCCAAAACAGCTATTCAGCATCAAGGCCTCCAACCCACCCCACCACCTCTCTGAATCAGTAGTTGGGCTTGTCTTCACCCACTGACCATGAAATGAGGCCTGCAGAGAACTAGGGCCTAGGGAAATTGTGAAAATGACTGCCTCAAGGCCTGGCTAAAATCTGCTTACCTGGAGACAAGCAATCACCTCTCACATGCCAGTGACAAGCAAGGAGCCACAGTGAGTGACACCAGCTTCCTTGGGGTCCTTGTTCACTTTTTCTAAATCACTTGCCCCACAGGCACAGAGCTGGCACTCCCGCTTACATGGTAAAACCATCACGCCACTGCTCCTGTTAACTTGCTATTGAGCCACTCCACAGGCCAGCTTATCTGCTTGCTGTCTGCCACTGCTGCCCCTAATCAGCAGAGACCAGAACATTCTCCTCCATTACGTTTTTGTAAGCACAAGGAATCCGAAATACCTCTGTAAGTCTATGGAAGACAAAACAGCCACTAAGGAAGAACAGTGAGGATACACCATGCCTGATGCCCATGGACCTCACCTCTGCACATTGCTGCTGATTACTTACTGCCTTCCTAAAGGCCACGAACAAAACTCAGCATAAAACGCATGCCTCATCCTCTCACAGGAACTTGCACTTCCCGCACCACATGATCACAGCTGGTTTTTACAATACCATGGTCTCATCATAAAGCATGAGGAGTCCACCTCTGAGGGCTCCAAACAAGCAACAAAGCTTCGCTACTAATGCAGGGACCTTGACCTTTCTGCTAAAACTCAGAGGAGGCTCAAAGGTACCAAAGCCACTCTGTACTCACCTTGCTCTGACTCCTGAATATCTGCATCATCCAGACCAGTCCTTCCTTTACCCTTCCAAGACTGAAGGACACCGAACCCTTACACCACTGCTCCTCCCTCTCTCCACTCCTGACTTATGCTCTTACTTAGGCTCACTTCTCATGATCCTCCACTTCATGAATGAAATGAAGGAAAGAGTGCACTTTCCAATCCTACCCCAAAGTATCACCAACCTCAGGACCATCCTACTGGACTGCAGCATGACCAGCTGAGATAAGCAGTGCACACGATCTCTTTGCTCAGAAATACACACAGCATTCCTGCCACCAAGACCTCTTCCTATCATATACCCTGAAAATTTCAAAAAGACAGCAGTCTGCATTTCCCTGTACACTATACCTTGTAAGAAGTCCAGTGCCCAGCCATGGATGCAGGAAATCATACAGGTATGATTTTTCTATATGTTTTGAACTGTTCAGAATAACCTGTCAGAAAAATGAACACAGAGGAAAAAGTACCACTAGTTAGATGGAGAGAGATTTCTTCACTATTTCTTCAATAAAAACTCCAACAGAGAAACAATACTGTCTTCCTAGTGCAAGGACAATCACTGTCAGCAGCAAAACTAATTACTACATTTCATAGCATCAAAACAGACCCACCAAGTTCCAATGCAGAAGTCTGTCAAAGAGACACTAGCATTGCAATCTGAATTTCGCAATATTCTATCCTTATTTCAGAGGTACCATCTTCCCTGCTATCTGCTTGTTTGGTTCGATCTTGGGAGCAGAAGCTTTCACATATGTGAAAACAAAGCTAAAGGAGATGCTTCTTTGGTGTTTTCATTTGCTGGTCATCTTCAGTATTCCCCCCAGTCCCCTCTGACTAGGCCTTTTTATATTCCTTTGCTTTATACATTTCTTTAGCACTGACTCAGAGGACCATCCCAAAGCAAATCAATCCAAGCCCTTTTCAACAAAAATTACATTTACAGAAACTAACAGCTTGGACACTGCTCTGCGTGACAGCAGAATAGACAGGAGACCAGCACACTCACCTCCACACTGTCAGGGTGATACAAAACCATGACAGGCAATGGTCCTATCCAAAGTTTGAACAACGGCCAACTTCTGAACTCTTCAACATAAAATTGTAGCTGTTTAAAAAAACCTGGAGTAGAAAATCAGAGTAGAGCTTCAACAAGGGGCATTTACAGAATAAGCAAGGCTTCTGTAATGAACTCTTTTACACCACATGCCTTGCAATTTTGATTTTGCTCTAGTTTTAACCTGGTGCTATGACCAAGCAGCATATTTTGCAAATGTGGATTTTACAATTCAGGTGTCCTAATCTCTTAGGGGACAGACTCGCAATATCATTTATGCCACAGATCAAGCTGAGGGGTACCACTGCTGTCCACCTGCCAGTTGGACTTCATACCAGTGAGCTGAGCAACCCAGCGAATTCTCCTCCCACATTATACACTTATCCAGTCCATGTCATGTCAGTTTAGCTCTACAGAAAACACGGGAGATAGCTGAATCTGTTGGCAAGGGAAGAGGAGTAGACGGTGTTTGATTTGATTCAAAAAGGCCTTTGATACTATCTCATCATAGAAGACAATCAGGTTCATTCTGCAATATTAGAGGTGGGGGTCACTCTCAGAATGTCCAAGGATTAAACACTTCTTTGCCCTTTCAGAAACAAGCTTAAACAACAAATGACACCTTTACAGAGTTGAAAATCAAAGGTCCCCAAATCAAAGAAAACAAAAAAGGAAAAAAAAGAAGTTTCCTAATAGATGCCTAAATACAGCTTTCCCTAGTCTTATGAAAAGTTCTAATGAGACCTCATCGAACACAATTAAGAGTATCAGATTATTTTGCTATTTTTAAAATATTTTTCCTAACATTGCCATGATTAAAATAGCACATTTTCCAGCAATTGTCTACCAATACCAACAAACAAAATCCCCATCATGGGAAAAGTTATTTTCCTTTCTGCTATAAAACCTTACCCTTTTTAAAAGTTTTTTTTGGTCATATTGTAATGAAAAAGATTATAAACCCCAAATTTCACTCATTTTTACACAAATAAACAAGAACAAAGATGGCTGGACATGAGAGCTTTGTGATTCCTTAACTAAAGCATGGGAGCTATGTGATTCCTTCTAACAAATGAGGTTAGAGACTACACAGAATATCAGAGTTTCCATGCTTTCTGGAGATAGAAGTAATGTTCTGGTTTGGTTTGGTTTTTTTAAGATTTTTTAAAAAGAGGATAATAAAGGAAAAAATAAATATTCATCTCTCAGTCCAGCTCATATAAACATCCTATGATCCTCCTACTGCTTCCCCAAAGTCAACTTTGTGGAAAGCTGCTTGCCCTCACATGCACCACAGATCTCTCATATTTGTATTTACGTACAGGACTGGATCCAGAGGAAAGCTATGACAGTGTGCCTTGTGAACAGAGGCACTGTGTCTCAGCACAGGTCAGCACTGGGCAATTTGTGTTCCAGTGCTGTACTCACACTTGACTTCACCATGCTCCCACAACCCATTAGTCTCTCTTCTGGCACCATACACAGCAGCACAGCCAGCAACACGTGCACAGAGCAGAACTGGCATACACAGGCATCACAAACACACACAGAAGAGTGTCAGCCACTGACAGCAGACCCAGCAATGCTTTCATACCGCAAACTCCTTAAGAAATATGTTCCTGTTAAAAAATGAGTACCAAAGGGAAAGGGAACATATAGCACATTAGATATTTGCATCTCTCAAGCATCTGGCAAAAAGAAGGTCCCATTAATCAGTGCAAGAACAAAAAGATTTGCCTTTGAGGGATGTTTGGTAAATACTCAGCAAGTTCTTTTGCATCTAACACACAAACCTAAGTCACAGATGATTTGGAAAGTGAGCCTGGGTAAAAGCAACTTGGCATGGTAAAGTCCCTTGCCAACGCTAGCTTGGTGGAAGGTAATTGTTTCAAGTTTTGTTTGGATCACAGCAAACAGTCACGAGGACACAGTGTTTAACTTTGTGAAACAGCACTTCCTGCAAGAGTCCCCAGCACGCCTCCCTGTCGCAAAAACACACTCCACAGCGTTCATGCGCCACCTTACCAACAACTTAACGGTCTGAGCCCAGCAGCAGCTGCTGTCAGATTTAACCTCTAGTTAATCTTTGAGACAGCTAATAATGCCACATTTATGCAGTTCCTCTCCTTTCCTCTTCACTGCCCACTCCTCACACTGTTCCCCTCTGCAGATTGCCCACAGGCCCAGAGAGACCTAAAGGCAACAGCATATCCCCCATTCCCCTTCCCCAGTCAGCCACAGCTCAGCCACACAAGCACCTCACCACCACTGGCTCCTCCAGCAAACCCTAGGCAGTGCAGGGACCTCACAGCTGGGCTACAGTGTAAGCTGGCATTACCTTCTCCTGTCCGCTCTAAGAGCAGGGCATTTCCCAGCACAGGATAGCAGGGGCTGATACCCGGGATCGGGTTCAACATCCGCAATCGCCTCCAGTATTCCATCAGGGAGGGCAGGGAGCACACAGTCACAATTGTCAGCAGCAGAGCGATGACCCCAGCTCCCCAGGGCAGCAGCTGGTGTCTCCCTGAGAATACTTCCACGACTTCCATCATTGCCTGTCAGGCTCCTGCTCTGAGCCTTGATCCCTGCTGCAGAACTGGCTCTGCCTGTACCCGGCACTGCAGTTGCAGTAAGCCAAGTGCACAGAAAAGTTGGCCAGAAGAGCAGGAGGCGGAGCTGCCACACAGGCCACTGACGTAGCTTCTTGCCAGGAAAATAAACAGAGTCAAAAAACACTCATATGGAGAGGCTGCCTGATAGCATTTCCTGATGGCAGGCCAGCCAGAGACAACAGTGCTACTTTCCTGCCCTCACCTGGCTCAAGCCAAGTGAGGAGTGAGAACCTTCTTTGCACACCTCAGAAGGAAAAGACAAAGCACCATCAAGAGAACAAACACCTTTTCGCTGATTTGGGATAGATGGGTTTTCTCAGTATCATCTTTCTCAATCTCTTTTCAGGTGCTCAACACCATTTTGCCATAGAGAACTGCTCCGGTGCTGTCCAACACGATGACTGAAGGGCCAGATAAGAGAATACCTTTTTCAGCTGGGTTGATGGCTTCAAGGGGTTACAAAAACCAGAGACCATACAGACCCCAATCAACAGCAGCACTGCAAAGCACACTGACGCTTCTCAACTCAAATGGCCTTTACTGATCTCACTGTTGAATGCTCAGGCACAGGCTAAAGGGTGCCAGTAACACAACTGGCAGCACCAGCACCTGTGCCCCAACTTGGAAAGTGCCTGGGTAGACACAGTACCAAACCCACCATATACACTGCTGCCCCTCCTGCCTCAGGAGGATCCAGAGTCTCTTCTCACTGCTGCAGGGCTACTGAACCTCTGTTTCTCAAAGCAGGTGCTCAGAAACCTTTTGGTCAAACGAAATTTTGGTAGAGGCAGCATGGTTCACAGCCAATTCACAAAACTTCACTCCCTGAATAAAGCACAAATGGTATTTATGGCCATAGTCATATTAATCCTGTTTGCTTTGTACCAAAAATGACTGCACTGACTGCACAAGCATTTTTAGTAAATCAACAAAGAGGATAAACAAAACAACTAAGATAAAAAACACAATCAGAAAGCTCAGAACATCAGAAGTTGAGTAAGGTTTATGTGACCCTTGGCAGCAAGGGGGGTAAATTTTGGCACTTTGTTCCTGCAATCTCCCAGCAGAGACTTTATCATAAATGCTGACTGTTGTATCTTTCTGCACAGTAAACAGGTGGAAACGAACTTTGCTACTCTTGCCATCGTTTGCAATGGTTTGTGATAGAAAGCAGCAGATATATACCCAGTCTTGCAAACGTGTAGGCAAGTTACACAATCATCAGTCCCCTCTTTTGTTCAGGTGACATCCTAGGAAGCAAGCAAGCATGGAGGATGAAGAGACTCACCTTTTGTCTTTTTAACATGGAGATCAGCTGAAAAATTATACTCTCATATTTACAAAAAGTCTTGCAGTTTGTTGCCTTCACTGGACCAATAATTAGATAAAGTGACTATTTGTGATTCTGAGTCAAAAATCTGTACTTCTAACTGCTGATTACTCCTTCAGGGAAAAAAAAACAAACACCAAAAAGCAAAAACACCCATGAAACACCAAGGAGAAGGCGAAAAGCCATTGGGAAAGCAGTAGTGAACACCACACAACAAACACTGCAACATCCTGCCAGCAGCTGGAAATGGTGATGATGCTAATACAAGGCAGCAGAAACACTGGAATGAGACATAAAAGATATATTCCCAAGAAAGAAGAAATGAGAGGTCTAGCATCTTTGAGGCCTAATTATGTCACTGAGACTTGGAATCGTAACAAACTTTGGAGGATGTTCTCTAGGAAATGAGTTTTTTACCAGATTGTGATCAGCATTTCCTTTTCACCCAGACAGCTATTTGCTCAGTATTGGATTTCTGTGAGCACTCCACCGGCTAGTGAATCTTTGCTTTTATAAATGCTCGTAACAGTGAAAACCCACTTTTATTCTGTCTCTTGCCTAATTGGAAGCCTATCTGCTTGTACTGACAGAAGACACATGTTAGGCAGCTGTGTCAGCCAAGAGACACAATGACAAGACAGGCTTCTGCTGGTCCCTAGAATGCAGCTTGGCTTCTTCAGTAAGAAAAACTAATAAAATCATCATTAACAGCAAGAAGAAAAAAGACAAAAAAACAAAGCAAAGCAAGGCTAAAGTGGATCTGATACAACAGAAGAACAACAGAGAAGTATACAACTCATTCTGAAAAACTTTTTTTCTTAAGAAAGGCTTTTCTTAGCAAGAGCTTCTCTCTTTCTACACACACACCATCACAACATGATTAACCTTTTTGCTGAAAGCTACTCTGAAAAAAACAGGCTATTTGTAGTCCACAACAGCCCTCACCTACACAAAAAAATATAACACAGTATGTCTCCATTTCAAAATATGTCGACAGCTGGAGAGCTCAGAGGTCTCCCCAGTCCTCAGAGTGGAATTTTAGGGCCTGATACTAAATTTCGTGCCCAAACTAGGCTACTACAGCTTCATGCCCAAAATGCAGGCTTCCAAGAACAAATCCTGAGGAAGACTCCAGTTTAAAATCCTTCTGTGGACTCTTTCTCACACAGGTAAAGAAGATTAACAGCATCTGTGAGACAGAGACCACAGCTGTTTTTCAGAGACAGACCAATTGCTCTGATGCCACCTCCATCAAGCATACCTTGCTTGGTTTCTGCAACGTAGTGTTCACTCTACAGCAACAACTGCTTTGTGCCACAGCCATCATTTGGGATCCTTCACTACAAGATATTTTTCAGGAATGAATTATCCCCAACAGAATACAAAAGCCCGCCTCCTAAGAAACCATAACATTCCCTACCACGGTAACAACATGTCTTACAATAACAGAGAGCATCACTTACGCCCCAGAACAGACACTACTGCTGTAGAGCAATTCTGATAAGGTATCAGTGATGTTGTCATAACTAACAGACATTAACACTAAGTAGCTATCAAAGCACCACACCTGTAGAAATTCATCAGTGTGTCAAGAGAAGCGCACACTGCCAAGCTGGATGATGACAACTCATCCAAGGTCACAAGTGAAGATTCCACCCAGTTCTCTGTGATTTGGCTAGATCCTGCACGGCCTCCTCCTTGCTAAACTCCAGCAAGTTTAAATAAAGCACTTCGCAGCATGCAACACACTACATGAAGTGAGCCAGAGGTCATGAAGAATGAATACACGGGGCAGTTTAAGGTCAGGGGAAACTTGTAGTTCACAGAAGCACAGCACTGCAAATCTGCTACCTGCATTCTTGCAGCATGGAAGATTTGGTATCAGTATTTTCCCTAGGAGGTTCTTTGTCCACATTTGATGTGCCTGCACGTAACACAGTCGTAAATGTACAGCCTGTTAGAAGCTGTGGTGGGTTAGCCTTAGCCAGCAGTCAGACACCTACCCATTCACTCCCCTCCCTCAACAGGATGCAAAAGCTTATGGGTCAAAACAAAGACTGGAAGATTGCTTATTGGTTACCACCATGGGCAAAACAGACTTAACTTCAGAAATTCAATTTAATTCGTAGAAAATTAAAAACAGAGAATGAGGAAGTTAGAAACAAAGACAGAAGTTCCTTTCTAGTGCTCCCTCCTCACACTTTTCTCCTGCTCCAGCTGCTGGTTTCTCCACAGGCAGCTGAAGAATCTCTGCTCTGGAGCCTGGAACACTGCCTCCTTCTCCTTCACTGACCTTGGTGTTTGCACTGCTGTTTCCCCTCTCTTTGCCACCCCCCCACCCCACCCCACTCTGCTGTTTAGCATTTTTTTGAACACTTCTAGATACTTTTTCACAGAGGTGCCACTGCTCAGCTATGTCCTGCAGTGGATCCAGCGTGGAGCCAGCAGGAACTGTGTTCTCCTCTCTAGCCTCTTCTCACAGAGGCCACCACAGCAGCAGCCCTGCTGCTGACACCATGACACCTACACTCAGCTGAAAAGCCTACCATGAAACAATCACAAGACTGAAAGGGAAAATGGGTGAAATGTCCTTCACATCACCCCCTAGTGAGACCAGAAATGTCAGTTCCAAAATGATGGATGCAAGCAAACTATCAACATTAAATATTTGGAAACCATACAGGTGCTTTTCCTTACAATATTCAGGGAAGAATTGCTCAGGACTAAACTCTTCCAGGTCAGGGAAAATCTCAGTAGGGCATAAATTATAACAAGAATATTTGTGCCATTCAATACGTGATATCCTCCTGAGGAGGAAAGGGAAAGGGAGAAGGATCAAAACAACAGCAAGTAAGTGGCTGTCCATAACTGCTTCACCATAGAAGAAAAAAAGAGAAAAACTCTACCCTTTACTTGTGAAACCTTTTCAGTACTCTATCCTGCAGACATTCCAGCACCCATCCCAACCACCTCTAGACACTTAAAACTCTAGAATGGCCACATGGCATATTCCTATCTCCATTTCTTCAATCTTGATAAAGGAATGGAAAACTTACCAAACACCTCATCCAGTTCTCTGTGAACCTTCTTCTGGGCTTCAGGATTACGTCCAAGTAAGCACAAGGGCATTGAGAGGGTGTGCAGAGATGCAGTTAGAAAAGTAAAAGCTCAGATTAAATAGAAATTGGTCAGAGATATCAAAAAATACAAGAAAAGGTTCTTCAGGTACTATCATGGTTTAGCCCTGGACCATGACGAAGTACCATGCATACACCCCACCCTGGTGCGACGGAGAGGAGTACCAGAACAAAGATAAAACCCACGGGTGGAAATAAGAAAAGTTTAATAATTGAAATATAGTAAAGTAAAATGAAAATAGAAAAAGAAGAGAGAGGAATAAAACCCAAGAAACACAAGCAATTGCACAAAAAAACTGCTTACCACCCACTGACCCCAGTCCACCCCTGAGCAGCAATAGGCCCCTCCCGGTTCATATACTGAGCAGGGCCTTCTCTGGTATGGAATACCCCTTTGACCAGTTGGGGTCAGCTGGGGCCATGCTCTGTCAAAGTTTCTTGCGGACCTTCTCACTGGCAGAGTATGGGACACAGAAAAGTCTTCGATGTAGGTCAAACACAACTTAGCAAGAATTAAAATATCAGGGTGTAATCAACATTATTCTCATACCAATTTAAAACACAGCACTGTGCCAGCTACTAGGATGAAAATAAATACCATGCCAGCTGAAACCAGGACAGGTATGTAAACAAGCAGAGACAGAAGGAAAGTATTTGCCTGCTGTTTAACAGGAGAGATGAATTAGTCACCAACAAGGCTGAAAAGGCAGAGGTACCCAATGTACCTTTCTCCATCCATGTCCTTTCACCAGCACCAGGCCTTGGGAACAAAAATCCTTGCTGATGCAAACACAGACCCACCATCTGTGAAGGAAGAGTTGGTACGTGAACTATTACAGCAGCTTGACCTCTACAGATTGACAGGCTCTGGCAGTATCCAGTCAAGGATGCCTGGCTGACACAGCTGCAAGGCCACTCTCCATCATCTTCAAGTTGTGGAATTTGGAGGACATCTGAGAAGACTGAAAGAAGGCTAATGTCACTCCTATCTACAAGAAGGACTTAAGAGAGGATCTAGAAAATTATAGGCCCATCAGTCCTACTTCAGTCCCAGGGAAACCTATGGAACACGTTTTCCTGGGGGCTGTTACAAGTCAAATGGAGCCCATAATTAAGAAAAGCCAGGACAGATTGTCCAAGGACAAATTGTGCTTGACAAACCTGACTGCCTCTTATGACAAAGGAAGCCGCTCAGTTCATGTGGGGCATGCAGTGGGTGGGGAATTGGCTGACCGGCCACAGCTGGAGGGTGGTGGTAAATTGCTCCCTTTCACACTGGCATCTGTCACAAGCGGAGTCCCCCAGGGAACGATACTGGGCCCAACGCTGATTTCCATCAGTGGTTTGGATTATGGGATCAAGTGTACACGGATGAAGTTTGTCAGTGATACCAAACTGAGTGGGACAGAGGACACTTTGGAAGGGAGAGACACCCTGCAGGAAGACCTGGACAGGCTGAAAAATTAGGCTGACAAGAACCTTATGAAGTTCAATAAGGACAAGTGTAAGGTCTTGCGCATGGGAAAACATAATCCAGGAGAGCAGCACAGGCTGGGGATCTACCTGGCTAGGGAACAGCTCTATGGAAAGGGAGCTGGGGGTCATGGTGGACAAGCAGCTCAGTGCAAGTGAACAGTTTGTTGCTGCAGCACAGAAAGCCAATGTGAGACTTGGCTGCATCAACACCAGGAGAGATAAAGTCACTATCCCACTCTACTCAGTTCTGGTCAGGCCACACACGAATGCAGTGCTCAGTTTTGGTCCCTGCTATCCAAGAACTATGTGGACAGTGTGTACAAGGCAACAAAGATGACCAAAGGACTGGGTAGCCTGTCATGTGAGGAAAGGCTGAGAAAATTTGATTTGCCCAGCTTGAAGTAAAGAAGCTTAGGCCTGCCTTATCACCATGTTCCTATATTTAAAGGGTGGCAACTAAGATGGTGATTGCCTTCTCTTCATTCGTACAAGAAATCTCAAAAAGTGGGAATGGTCTTACAGACTTGTCAGTATGCTGGTTCAATTGCTCAGCATTTGTAAACATGTTTGGCTTGGCAGGGAAAACATTACTTGCTGTAAACAAAGTTTATCCCAGTAATTCCCATAGTCACAGGTGATTAGAACAGCATAAGTAAAAGCAATGAATCAGATTTCAAAAGAATTAAAGGAAGAAGAAAAAGTAGGTAAGATAATATTTGTAAGAGATAAAATACTATAACAGTACAATAATAAGCAGACAGACTGAAAAATGAAAAAATGTTGAAACAGCAGTTAAAGAGGAAGTACTGCTAACTCCTGTTTAAAAGTATAAATATGACTGATATTTAGATAGACTAGAACATCTTTAAGGAAACAAAAAAAGTGGGAACAGCACTTCATGTTCTAAACGCATCCTATTCAACAGATAGTAAACAATTCCCTAGGAAAGGCAGAAAAAGGAGAAATGCCTGAGAACAAAGTGCAGTTGCAGTCTCTTGATACTGCAAACAAAGCAGACACCTCAACCATTTATTTCATTTTGCTCTAATTTTTAATCTAACCTCTGGTCAAATAATTTTAAAAGAAGGTAATGCAAGCATCCTGAGGATTGCAAGGCTCAGCAGACACCAACACAATGCACATCTTCTTTGTTACACAAGATACTAAGTGGCAAATTTAGTGCTTCAGTCTTTCATTCAGTGCAGAGGGCTTCTGTTTCTTCCTAAAACAGGTTAAGAAGCAACCTGAAATCTCTTCCTTGAGGCTGGAGGATTTCTCTGAAAGGATTTGGAGTAATTCTGTGAACCTGGAAAGTACAAAACATTGTTAATTGTTGTTGTTTCTGAAAGACACTCCAAGATTATGTATAAGTTACTTCCACCAGTGTGCTCAGATCAATGTTTGCTAACCTGCCCTTATTCTTATATCACCTGTTATATAATTATGGCAATTATGTAACTATTTAAACTCAAGGAACTTCCAAACAAGTAGAGGTTACATATAAGGACTCAAATACACCAAAAACTAGCTAGTCAGCTTTGTTGTAAAAATGGAACAAAATGGGCCACATAGGGTTGGTCTCATTTTGGTGTTGTAAATTCAAGGTAGAGCTGCAAATCAATACTGATTTTTTTTTAATGAGAGCTTTATATTTTTGTTAAAAATGCACATTTTCAAATCTACTTTTTCTTCACACAAAAAGTTTATTAATTTCAGAGCTAAAATAAAATTTGTCATGAGCAGTTCACAAGCATGCAATTGTGTTACTACTCCAGCAACTGCAAATACATCTAGCCTGTACACCACATACTCTTGATATAGTTGTAAATATGTCAAAATACTAAAAAAGAAAAAAAAAAAAAGATGAGATGAGATGAGAAGGAATTCTTCTCCTCCCATGTCATAACAAGAAAAAGAAGCTTCACAGGATTCCTGTGAAGAGTTAGGACTACTTCAGAATAAGTGAGAAGAAACTTCAAAACCAAACTCAAAAGATCCTGCCAAGAAAACCCGTTCTTCTTTTATGTTGAGATGGCTCTCCCTAAGCACTACACTTTTTGATGGTATGATGGGTTAACAGGTTTTGTTGGCCTTTTACCTTCCAAGTGATTCGTACTTTGCCTACCTGTTATCAAAAATCCTTGACCCATCCTTCTGTGGTTAGCAAAATCTGTGGGAGTCAGTGACTTCTTCTGAGGTGTGTCTCTCTGTAAACAGGAAAGATATACTCTTAGCTACCATGAAACACTTATCTGCTGAAATGGTTTGATTATGGTTTTTATGATTAAGTCCAGCAGACCGGATCCTACCAAAGAACAAAGCTCCAACCAGCATTAAAACTGCAAACTTCTAGCACACAGACACCCTCAAAGGAAAACTTTGATGCATTAGACCTGAAGAAAAATTCTTCCTCATACAATAGTCCCACACCCTCCCCAAGAGTTTCAACAACCTCCTCTCTAGAAGCAGCAGGAATCCCTTAACGTCAGGAATCAGGAGAGACTCAGAAATGAGACCTTCAGTAGACCAACAGCAGGCATGAATGAAAACCTCTTCCCCTTTCCATGTCTCCACTTACACTGTAACACACCCTGAATGTATGAGTTGTGTTGGGCCTTGAAAATTGATCAACAGTAACAGTCCTTTCTCTGAGTGGCTGTTGCTCTGTCCTGCCAGCCACTGCACTTGACACTCTGCTATGAGCATATCGTTCTTGACGCTGAGAGAATTAAAAAGACCATTAAAAGAATGCAGCAATTGAATAAATTATTTTTTTTTTCTGTTGACATACAAAAGTTCACAAGAAGAAAAGGAAAATACGTTTTCAATAACCAAAAGTACCAATTTAAGGGTGTGCCTGTCTTTTAAACAGATGTGAGACTGTTTCTATGTTGGCATGTTGACATATCAACATGCCAATTTACTTTCGTTCTGGTGATTCATTACTTCCCCAACCCTCAAAAATAGGCCATTATAAGATCTGGGTTTTTTAGTTGGTATCCTTGTCTACTTCAGTCAGCATAATTTGCTAATTCTTATAACCTAACATTAGTGAATAAAACACTGAAAAGTTATTTAAATCCAGATGCATAGAAGTGCAAGGTTACTATCTCGTTGGTTGGTTCTTTTTTATCTTTTTTTAAATCAGATTTTTCTATTATCAGAGAAGTCTTTCCACTATGAACTGTCTGTGACCTGAGGTTTTAAACTGCCTTCTCTTGCGTTGTAATTGTACCCCAATGTAACACACATTAGCATGTCAAATCTATGTATTAAATACAAGCCAACACAGGCTGTAAAATTACTCATATCAACCAGTGACATAGAGTAATTTATTTCTAAATAGCTTGAAGTTCTTCACCGGCAAAAAAAATGAACACAACTTACAGAGCTCTGCTGCATTCGAGGTACTGAAACATGTTGTTCAACAGCCTCAGAGTTTATTGGCGGTAACTTGTTCCGGGCTGCAGTTGTACGAGCAGAAGATAAACGATCCCAGCTGCCAACCCTACAGAATTTTAAGGGTTCCTCTTTTAGGACAATTCACATTACAGACTTCTTCATTGAAGTACTATGAAATTATTAAGTAGTACATTTCTTTATAAAGCTCAGCTAGAGAAAGTAACAGCACCTATTACAGCAATGAAAAATAAAACAAATGCTTTTCCTCAAAAAATCATGGCTCTGCTTGCTTTCTTCATCCCTCTGAATTCTACAATTAATAACAAATCGTTTGTTCGTTCTCAAGTATTTTGCAAAATCCTTCAGTGCTGAAATTTCAGTAAAGTTCTGAGAAAAGAAAAGAATAAAATGAAAAACTCACAATTTTGTCCCTTTACGGATTTCATTATTGGACAGATTAGGAACTTCTGAGCAGGGCTGGTCAGAGGTGAGAGAAGGTAACCTTGGTAGTTTCCTAGAAGATGCCAGCAGTGCTGGAGATGATGAGAGAACACTGTTATCAGAAATTCTCCCCAGCCTAGCATGTGCTGAATTTGGAGTGCTGGAGGTAATGCTATGCTGTTTGTCTTCTTGCTCATTCCTAGGGAAAGAGAAAGAAATAAGGAATTAGGGTCAAGAAAAACAAGGATTTAACAGCACATCATTTCAAACTCTGCCAATCATTATCATATCAGTGATACCAGGACATATGTAAACAAGATCACTGCCTTTTTACTGCCTTCTTCTAATCGCAAAACATTTTTTACATAATGTGAATTATGTCACATTTTTAAAATGTCAATATCAACACCTACTGTATTTTTTCTGCTGTGGCAGCATGCCTCTGTTGGAGTGGTTTTGCTTGAATTGTCATCACACCATTCAAATCACTACAGAGGTTGCTGGAGAAACGGTGACCCTATTAAAAGCAACAACTATGTGTTAACCTTTAGTTTTTTAGAAGGCAGACCTCAAAAAGCATATAGTTAAGAGGTACTTTACTTGTTTTTTACAAAAGTTCCTTTCAAGGTGGTTCAGTACAATTCTCAGGAGCAGATGGGGCAACTATCCCGTTTCTTTTGCTTATCTTAAACAGATTTTTATAAACACAACTAGTGTAATTTAGTTACTGAATTGCAACTCAATTTACAATACAAGTTTCAGTTGAAGCCAGAGTTGATTCTTCAAACTTTCAATTTTCCCTCAGCACAGGGGCATGATTTATCGAAGCATTTTACTTCTTCTGGCTGCTGGGACCGCTACAGAACAAAGCACACCAATGGGGAGAACTGAGACTGCTGTACTACCTATTCTGTGTTCCTTATCTCACTGTTTAGCAAGCATGGAAAAAGAGCCAATGGAAGAGAATGAAGTCGCTTGAACTCAATAGAGAAAGACAGGAGAAAAAAAACCAAACAGAAGCAGTGTCTGAAAAAGGAAACAAGTGTGCAAAACAGGAATCAGGAAACAGAGGGAGGAGACAGCAAGCATGACAAAATAGGACATTTTATGAATATAAGCATGAGCTTCCACAAGGACAGGTAAGGCCTAGTGCCAGTGTGCTGGTGGATGTACTGCAGAATCCCTTTTCACAAGAGGCAAAGGAAAAGAAAAGGAATGGGAGAGTCTGAAACTCGCAGGGTTGTGAGTAAAGCAATTCAAGCTGCAACTTCACATCCCAGTCTGTCTTCTTTAATTCTACCATGAAGAAATGACTGGACCACAATAAAAGCAAAATTAGTTTTTAAGGACAGAATAGAATTTAACAAGACTTTGCAAATCAATGGCAGCAATACCTTAGTGCTTTAATTTTTAAATTGCATCTTTAAGACCCACAAAGGAAAAACAGGTGACAATAAATGAAAAATGAACATTTCATTAACCTCATTTTAAATTAGATGACTTAAAGTACACCTAATTGGTATAAAGAAAAAAAAAAAGAGGGAAAAAAGAAAAAGAGCCTTTTCAAGTTTCAATCAAGACTGTCCAAGGTTTGAGGAAAAAAAGAACACCATTTGACAGAAAGGTTTGTTTTATTTTACCTGTGAGGAAACAGAATGAGCCCCAAAAGATACACTTCGTACTTCAGAGCCTCTGGAAAGAGGAATGCTCCCAGCATCTGTTGTAACATGAATGACTGGCAAATGAGGCAGTTTTGCTGTAACAGTTTTCAGTTTTTCTATCTGTTTGTCACACTCTGCACAACAGCAAAAAAAGTAGAGGGAATAAGAAGTATTTTCTACGTTTACCCACCATCATTTGTTTGGGTTCAAACAATATTACACTACACAGTAAATAAAGACTTTCATACAGCTTTAAGTTTCCATGATATTTAAAAATCTAACGTAAATTACGGGCTTTTGAAAGCATTTCCATTTGTCTATGACACTGACATACAAGCTGGCCTATACAGGCAGATTTTGAGGTGGGTGTTTAAGAAAATACAGTAAAGACTTTTGAAATGCAGTCTAAAAATCCCCAGACACTTATCTTTTTAAGTAGTAAAAAAAAAAAATTAAAAACATATATTAAATAGAAAGTCTATTGATACTAGCCTTGTCTGACAGCAGCTATACACTGTTTCACTTTGGGTATATGCTACCATCTTATTTCTATTACAAACCCAAATTCTTTTCCTTCCTAGTTGAAATACTAGCTATTTGTCATAAGCTTACGACCTTCAAAAAGATAAAAGAGTAAACCTATCATAATACTGCTAAACGATCCTCCCTAAACTATAATACTGAGAGCTAAACAATCCACCTGTGGTGTAAGAAGAACTTTTAAATTACATTAAAACCTGAAACTTTAAGTTCTGATGCTGCAACCGTTCAGAGAAATTTTGCCATTTCTCACTTTGTTGTGTTCTTATACGTGAGGTAGAGTGCACTTTACATTTAAGGCAACTTCCAAAACCCACCTTCCGGTATTCTTCAGTTAGTTCTGACCCTTTAAAATACATTGAAAGAACTGAAATTGCCCTCAGCTTCCAAAGACAACACATGCACACTAAATAGCTTTCCACTTCTACTTAATTTTCCTAGCTTTTCCTTTTCCTCACTACAGTCTGTTAGAATATGAAAACATAAAATAAAATTACATGCATCACCTTTTCTTCATCCTATAGTAAACTCATGAAGTCCTGCACATCAGCAAGACTATCTCACTTTAACAATCTGACTACCCAAGGGTTCCTTTTATTAATAAAGCTTAAACAATGAGGACTAGGAGACTTTGATTCCTATGTTCCAGATTCAGATCACATTGTCAGTGATACCCTGCTAACAGCATCAATTTGCATCTTCAAGCCAGTGATTAATTTTTTTTGTTTTAAACATGCTCTGTTGCAATGAAGCTATTTCACTCAGTATTTTTCTTTTTACACCTCATACAAAACTCCCTGAAAATTAGAAAGAAAGTTTTATTTTAGGTGCATGTGTGTGCACACATTCTTGTGGCAAGGCACTACATACATTACCATTCTACAGCACTGGTTACCTTAACTAAAGTTTTGAAAATTTGCTTAATTTAAGGGGATAGGAGAAGAAGACTTTTCTGAATTAGATTCAACAAATACCGTATTTTCAAACGAAAATATCAAATACCTGGGATACTAGTTTCCCAATTTTTTTTAATCAGTTCCTCCAATATTCCAATGACATTGCTCCAGATATGATCAAATACTTCAGAAGCCACAGCATCTTTGATACAGGCATTGGGAGAAACAGGGGGAATGCCACGCTTACATCTCTTCTCAGAAAGATGCATTTTCTTTTGTTCCCAAATCTCATCCTCACTAATAAAGAAAACAAATTCAAAAGAATTCCCATGGGGTTTGACTTTTTTCCCCCTCCTTCAATACAGAAACATACATATGGATGAAAAGGCAGTCAGCTGGAGATTACAAAAAAATTCAAACTCAAATTCACCTGAGGGAGGAAAACCTATCAATTACATATAATGATTTTCTCTTTCATTTGCTTGCCGTTGAAAAATTTAAAAATCCCATCAGGGCATTACAACAGAAAGATCTGCAGGTCTAGGAAAAAGTTTTTTCTGCAGCACATAGTCATTTGAGACTAAATACTCTGCTTTTTACAATAACATAGGTAACAACTGTTGTATTTGTCAAGAGGATTCTCACATAGGAAATTTCTTTCTTAGCACACCCTGTGTACCTGCACACATCTGCAAGTTTCCACCATTGATCAAAGATGAAATAACTTGAAAGGATTTCTGCAGCCTGACAAAAATAGTAGAGCCCATAGCCTTACATATACCTTCCTCCTCTCCACTACAGTGAGGAGGACAGTTATACTTTTTAAATTTTTTGTTTCCTCTCTATTTAGGGAAGCATGTTTTAGCAACATTTCCTAACTTGGTCTTCTAATACACGCTCACAGGAAGAAAGTTTTAACCTTTTTCTCTTCTAAATGCCATTGTATATCTTTTTCTAAGGAATGTTTTTGGGAGTTTTTTGCAATCACAAAGATGATTCCAAATTCCTACTGGTTTCCACTACCTCCCTTTCTCTTCTCTGTCATTTCTTCACTTTTTCCTCAAAGCAAACTGCATAATTCTTAACTGTAAGTGAGATGTGGCTGAGTGGTTCCAACTGACAAAGACCAAGCTGTTCTCCTGTCAGGACTAAACTAAACCTGTCAGGACTAAACTAAAACCTCATGTTTTGGCTATGGAAAACAAGTTTTTTCAGAATTGAAGGAAACAAGAAGAATATGAAGGAGACGAGAGAAACACACCTTCACACAAGTCTCCCTCCCAAATTAAATTTGCTTACTCAGTAAAACAAAGAGACAAGACTACTGAGAGTATTCTTAAACCTAAATGCTTCCCAAAAAGGCAGCAACCCCAGCCTTCTCTTTCAAAAAGAGCACTGAAAGAGTCTCTGTCTGGCTCCTCAGGCTTTCAGAACCGTGTCTTTGTTCTGAGTGTGCATAAGACCTTAGCACAAAAAGCTGCGCTTTGTACCCAACTAGTGCTACCAAAGTTTTCCCCTTACAGAGGCCTTTTGGAAAACAGCACATTATGATCCTTCATCCACTCAGTAGCCTAGCTGCTGGAACATTCATGCCCAGTGAGTGTTCTAACCACAGTGCTACTGAACACAGGGACAGAAGGAACTGTATCTTACAGAAGAGAAAGTTTATGAATCCTGGCTCAGCTCACTGATAATTTTTCATTACATTCTTAAAAAATACATTTATCTGTTATTTACAATTCCTTGTTGTCAAAGGCAAGATATTCCTCTATTTTTCCATCTTCATCATAAATTTCTTCTTCCAGGAAAGAATACATGGCTGAGTCTGAAGCAGAAATTGTAGTGGAACTTGAATCCAGTGATTTATGTATTGGAGATGCTCTTGGGATCAGTTTAGAGCCTGAGATGCAGAGTCTAAAAAAAATATCAAGAAAATGAGAATTAAACATTCAAAGAAAGGAGAAAGTGCATATTCAATTATACTGACATGTTTCAGTAATACAAAAGTAGTATTTGTACGTGCTTCTGAACAGGGAAGACCAAAAAGAAAACTTAAAAAAATTAACATACTCTTTTGTAGTATCAGTACATTCAAGGAGGCCAGGCACACACTTAGTATCTACATGGGCATCATTTCTGCTCTGAAAATGCTGAAAGCCTTCATCCTTTGGCACTAGGAGCTGCTTTCCTAGAACCCTGCATGAAAGGAGAGAACAAGTAGTATCTTAGATGTAAACCTAAGCCATATGCAAATATCCAGAATACAAACACCTGCAAATGGTTGATAATGCAGAAGCACACCTTCCAACTGCTTTGAAAAGCAACTCATGGAGGGGCCAGAGCCTTGTGTACTACCTTAACATCACCTAGTATTTAAGTCATTAAAGTTAAGCTGATTTACACAAGAATGAGATTCTAGTTTATAAATTTTAAGAGCAAATAGTAAAACTTGTTAGATTGTTCTAAAGGGAGACAAAAGTAAATACACTTCCTTTCTTATCAAAAAACTCTGTAAGATACATTTTAAAATGGATGCAGAAGACATACCGTTTGCTGTGACTCCACTTATCCATCAGTGTGAGTAAAAGTGCTACTCAAAAATGTTTACGTGGAATGCTAAGGCTACAGTTAACAGTTCAGAAAATGTGCAAACTCCAACGTGCATAACATAAAGAGGAACAGAGAAAAGGTGAAAGCAACTCTAATAAATATACACAAAATTACACTATAAAATAAATTCTGAACACCTGTGCCTGCAATCATTTTATTAAGCAAACTAAAAGGCATCAATTGCTAAAGCACCACTGCCCAAATTTACTGAGCACCTATAGCACAGCTCAGTCCCAGAGATACAGATTTGAATGCACAAGTGTTGCTGATGCCCAAACCATAAGAGGGTACCCCAAAAATTGAAATTGGAATGGTAACTGATTAAAACTAGTACTAGCAAGAATTTCCTTACCTTATATGAGGAAATTGCTCAACCCAATCTGCACATTCTGCCTGAAGGTTCTCTGTTTGGGAGGTCACTTTTCCTTCAAACAGCATTTCATCAATCTCCCAAAATAACTGATGCACTCTCTGCGTGTTGGCTTTATCAAATTCCTACGTTTTATAAAGTTAATAGGTGTTAGCAAATAGGCATGTATACTAAAATTTCCATGATATTTAAAGAGTGGAACATCTTGAATCAACTTGGCTAAGAGCATCAGAATGTATGCTCAGACTATATATTTCTGACACAATTTATATACCACAATGCAAAAAAAAAACAAACCCAAAAATTCCATATAGCCGGTCTGAGCAAGTTGATTTAGCAAAAAGGAACTACAAGACTACATTTCTATGACATTAACATGTAACACACAGCTGCCTAGGATTAGCCCACATTAAAAAAAAAGAAACAAAACATAAGGTGTTATAAGGTGTTTGGACCCAGCTTGTTCCCTGTGCCAACGGGAAGCATGCACACTGCATCTCTGGGACCCAGGGCACCAAAGCCACCTGCTCTTTCAAGAATTGCTCTGCCTTCTTCCTTTCTGAGTACAGCAGCTGAGAGAGCAAAGAGGGGGCACCTTATGGCTGCGTGACTCGGTCTGGTGCTTAGGAAACAGCTGTCAGTGTGAGAAATGCCCTTCCATACTTCTTCACTGAACCTACAACTCAGTGCAACTAGAGACTAGGTTAACACGGAGGCAAATGAAAATAGTAGAGAAGCGCCTGATCTTATCCAGTGATGAGGAGACAAGCACTTGGCTGAGGGTTCCTCAGCTGGGGCACTGTTCATAATGACATTTGCCACTTACATTAGATAATATGATACACTAAAAAAACTAGTAATACTCAAGGCCCAAATCATGCTTGTTCAGCTGAATGCCTCAAAGCACTTCAGGCTACAGAAGGGATCACACTGAAAAGGAATGAGAAAATAACTCTCACACAGGTTACTCTATAATCCAGTCAGACTTTCTCCTGAAGGGCTGGCAGTGACAGATGAGGTCACTACCCTAAAGGTTAGGACATTATGCAAAAAGAATAGCAGAACTACCACTTCCAGCCACAGAAGGCTTTCTAAAATGAAAGTGGCAGCGACTGCAATGCTTTTGGATTTATTCAACACTGCCAGCCTGCACCAGGTATGCCTCAGAGGTCAGCCTTTGTAACAGGTACAACCTCTCTCTGCACCATCTACAAAAAAGAACTGAGTTTACAGAAGAGCTAAATATTTACCAAGACTGGGAAATTTATATGCATGTTCATGACTGAAAACATTGACAACAGTTCAATTTAGACATTGCCTGCACTATACAGTACTTGAAAAGACGTGTTTCATCACTCACTTGGACTCAGAAACCTAAGCCTACCTTCTTCGGTAAAACAGGTTTGTTTTCCCCAAACCTCATCATTTATCATTTTATTCTGTTTTCCTTTGTTACACTTTAGATGCACCAATACCAACTTGCAACCAAAACTATTTTTTAAATATTCAATTAATACACTTAATCATTAGGCTATTATGGATGAGGTGCTGCTTGTCCAATATCAGCAAAAACTAATTTTTTGTACAATATTTAGAAAAAGGTTACTGTAAAAGTTTCCATGACATACATCATCCCTCCAGGAGTAAACTGAACTTCTTTCAGTAGACAAACTAGTAGTATAGCTGTTTATTCCAGACCAAGAATTATTCAACTCCGTGGGTGTTGTACAACTACTAGATGAAAGTGGTGAGAGCGTTCCACTGAAAAGATGAGAAATTAAAATGAAGAACACAATTATTTTCTGTATAAACATTTTTTAAATAAAGCAACCAATCAAATAAATGTCCAGTAATATGTATTCCTGTTGAGGGGAAGAGGTGAAAGCATGTATTTTCAAGTAGAGTGAATACATGCTCCTATTAGTACCATTTACTGCCTTAAAGGCAATTCCTTTTACACTGTTATGCTTTTGCATGTACACACACCACTGCAACTGTATGGGCATACTCTAAAGTGTACGTACGTATTTGAATATACATATACACATGTATCTATATTTCCAGCTCTAACAATTATTTTGCTTTCTCCACATCAGCTAGTGATCACATGAAAAACACACTGAAGATAACAAAAGCTTTCTTTAACTCTTTAACATTAAAAGCTACCACAAGAAAACTTTTGCAAAACTAAGCACAAGATCTCTACAAATGTTTCAAACAGCATTGAGTTATATGTCTCTATGCAGTGTTTTTTACATTGCTAAATCTGGTGCACTTTAAAATTTGATCTCCAGCAATTCGAGCCCTCAAAGTTCCAGCTGGTCCCAGCCAGCTACAACCAACCCCAGGATGCAAGGAAAGCCATGGCAATTGGATGCACAGGCCAGGCAAATCCCAACCAGTGTCATCTGGAATGAAACTTCTTGAAAGTTAACTAACCTGCAACATTACTGAGCAGGATTTCAATTTAATCATGAAGTCTGATTTCCCTTCCAGAGCTAATCAGTGCCCTCTGCTACAGTCTAAAAATACTCAAATCCATACCACAAACCGGGAGTAAAGTTCAAACCCTTTGAACAGTGGGTTAGGTCAATCTGCATCCTGCATCATATTGTGTAATAGTTATTACCCATAAGAATGACTAGAAGAATAATTAGTGAAAATTAATTCCTATTTGGAAACATCTAGGTCAAAAGTGAGTTAATTAAGTACTATTTCAGAAGTAGATGCATACCAAGTATAATTGTCAATGGCTTCTTGCACATTTCTTGCAAAAACTGATGGAAGAGACACTCCACTTTTTCCAGAGAGACATCGATTTGGGGAACCTCTGGACAGTCCCTTCCTATAAACACAGAAACACAACATTCCATAATTTTTAATAAAGTTAATTCACACCTCCACTGGAGGTGGGGGGCAGAGGAAAGGAAGAGAGAAGGAAGACAACTGCTCTGTCGAATTTTTCAATTTTTCAATCCTATCCATCAAGACAAACATTTGCTTGAAAGAAACTACCTTGTTTTAAAACAGCTTTTATTTACCTTACTTACAAAGGTATGTTTAAAAAAAAATGTACTTTTACTTTGAGACTTGTTTTACTCCACTGGCACCCTCCTTGGATTTTGCAGTTCAAACTTGGCAAGAAAAACACACAAATGAAGCAGTACCTCACTACTGCAACAACAGAGCAAAGGCACAAACCAGCAACTGCCCATACAGCAGTTTAATGAATGAATGGTTTTTTCTTTGTTTGGTGGGAGGTGGGGCTTTTTGTTGGTTTTTTTTTATTGTTTTTTAGATGGAAACTGTTAATAATTACATATTACATTTGATATATGAAGTTGCTAAACCCACCTCTTCAGAACATACACAGATGTGTGCGTGCTCCTTGGAAACACTTTTACAACAACAGATTGCTTCACCTGTTTTCATGTCGTAACATCCTCACAGCAGCATGATTGCATCAAAGTACATTCGTGAATGAGTAATGATAAGAAAACAGCTCACAGTTCAAGAATTTTCTCAATTTCTTTAGACAAGAACTGTAGATTGGCCCTGCAACAGTTAGGATTGCTCTGTCTTCTTTCTATCCTTTCTGACATGTATCTTGCCATTACACATATGTCAAAATCTAACTCCACACTCAAATGGACCGATCACACATCCTACCCCTATATCTTGGTTAAGACGACACCAAAAACCTACCATAAATTTGAACTTCTCATCAGGGAAGACCTTAAATTTCAATTACTTGGAGGCTGGTACAACAGCAGTGGAAAGCATTTCCATGTGTTTGCACTACATATCCTATCTCTTCCCTAGGCATCCGCTTTTGGCCAGTAAGCACCAGGAGGCTCTATGAATATTCACGCAGTCCAGTCTAATGACTTGAGTCACACTTTGTGGTAATACCAAGGAAGTAACAGTGAGCTCAGAGTCCATCTTCTACATGTTTCCTTCTGTTCCTGTACATCCCTGTCTGTCTTCATTTGCCATGTTATTGCTCAGGCAGCCTTATAAGGTCTTTCAATTTTTTTCATAGCTGACCCTTGTTCTTAGTATTTTTCCACAGTTTAATATCACCACCAAGGTTTCACACTTCACTGCTCACTCATTTCTCTCCCTGCTCAAACTGCCCAGGTCAGACTCCCATGAAACACCACTGGAGGAGGAAACCATTCACTGTTACCCTCTGCTTACTAATATCCAAGCTAAATCTCCCCCGGTGCAGCTTGAGGCTGTGTCCTCCTGTATTGATGTGAGATGGAGCAAAACAGTGTTTCCGCCACATTTTTCCACTGCGCGTTGTTGTACTACGTCTCCTGACTCGCTCAGGAGTACACGGATCACATGCCGTTAGGTGTGCCAGGAAATTATGGCAATAAAATAAAACGAAAGGAAAAACCCCACCCAGCATATCTATAGCATCACTTCCCCTGCGCTGGCAAGCGAACGCCAAGAACTGGAGCAGCTCCCGGCTGCTCACCGAAAGCTCCGCAGCGACGGGCATTAAATGGGGACGGCAGGCGGGCCGCAGCCCCCGGC
>VXBT01006889.1:246049-256230 GCA_013400235.1 Oriolus oriolus
CAGCGCGGCGAGGGCCCGTCCGCACCGCCTGTCCGCACCGCCCGCTGCCAGCGCCCGCCCGCCCGCGGGGCTCCCCGCGCCGCGCCACACCCCGCGGCAAGGCCTCGCACCCCTCCGAGCCTCCCCCCAAAAAGTTAAAGCCTCAGCCTGGGCGGGAGCGGTGCAATCTCCCCCGTCTCTCTCCTCGCAACACGCAGCCAAAAGAACGCCGAGTTCGGTCTTTCTGACCCGAGGAGGTTTCCCTCGCCTTCGTAGATGAACAAAGGTTATGCAGTGCTGGCCAACTAATAAAGATTTTTCGTTGTCAACTGAGTGGTCCTCCGAACTACCCCTGTGCACATCACCGATCTTCCTCAGCAGCGGCGCCAGGGCAGGGCATAGGCTGTCAGCTGCAGATACACACTAGCTCCAGTAATCCACTACCTCCATTCATCTCTAGCTCCAGTACATAAAAACTCTGGCGTCTGCATATTTTGCGGAAAGCCTCTCTTAAAGGAGGAAGCAGATCTGCTCATAAGCAAGAAGAAAATAAAAGAAAGAGGAAATAAAAGAAAAAGAGAGGGAGCATTAAATATGCCGAAAATTAAGACTGAAAAAAGCATGGCATATGAAGCCTCGCCTTACAGGAAAGCAAAGAACAGCATTTAAATGACATTTAAAGTTTCATAACCAAACAAAATATCACTCACTAAGAAAGGTGTATAGAAAATGACTATGCATTTGTTCTCTGATAATAAAAGGGTTTTTTTAAACCTATGTTTATTAAGAAAAGTTCCGCATTCTTCAAAGCCCTATTCTTCTATGTCAGTAAATCATTAAGATAACTTTCCTTGTCCTTAGCAATCATTCTTCTATAGGAGTGGTTTTGTCCAACATCTCAGACACATGCAATAGAAAACACAAAAATAAGAGTCCTTTGTCAAGCAAAACTCATCCAAGCAGATGAAATCTAGAAGAGCAAGTTATGTCCTGGTTAACAAAACGCAATTTTAACCTTCTACCACCTTCTACATTTCCACAGTGTAAAGAGTTAGACCAATAATTAAATTTTGTGCAACCCTTTTGGAAGGCTTTTTTGTCATTGCAGTAACAAGATTCAGCCACTGGTCATGCCCCACACCTTACCACCACAAAAACCCACAGTATCACTGCATACCCACCTGCATTTCTCTAAACCCTTTCTTCCTCCTTTCCAACCAACACAATGGTAATTATATGGATAAATAATTGTGAAGGAGTATATTATCATTACTAATACTACTTCCATCACTCTAACTTGAAACTGGAGAGAACTATCAAAGGACATGCCAAAAAGCATTCAACCCTTTAGTTTAGAAAAGTCAATTAACAGAGAAAAATGCTAACTTTATTATCTGTCATATATGCTATGAGACCTCTTTAACAGATAATTTGAAGTCTATTTTGTAGCCACAGCCTCTGATAGAAAATATTTATTATGCATTGTTCCATTGCCAACAATGTATAATATCCTCACCTCTAATAAAGCTGCTGCCTTGTTGTCTGAAATAATTCCTTTTCTCAGATTTCACATCTTCATATGCTCTTTACTATTTTGGAAGCATGATTTGTAACAAATGTAAACATACAAACCACATCATGCTCTCATAACAAGACATGCTTTATCTTTTAACCTACCATTTACAGCTGGGGCAGTCAAACCTGGAGAAAAAGCAGGCTCAGAGGGGACCTTACTGCTCTCTACAACTACCTGAAAGGAGTTTGTAGCCAGGTGGGGACTGGTCTCTCCTCCCAAGCAGCAAGTGACAGGATGAGCAGAAATAGCCTCAAGTTGTGCCAGAGAAGGTTTAGATTGGATGTTAGGAAAAACTTTTCACTGGAAGGGTGGCCAAGCATTGCAATTGGCTGCACAGGGAAGTGGTGGAATCATCATCCCTGGAAGTGTAGACGTGGCACTGGGGACATGGTACAATGGTGAACACATCAGTGCTGGGTTAATGGTTGGACTTAATGATTTACATGTCTTTTCCAACCTCAGTGATTCTATGTTTATTCATTTCACTCATATTCTCACTTTCTGCTTGTTGTTCTATTCTACACTTGGTTTGTAAGACCAAGAGATAACTATTATTTTTATGCCAGATTTCTATAAAATTTTAATATGAGTGAGAATATTAAAAAAAAATCAAACTATAAGCTCTCTCTTGCATAAATGTGGGAATACATCTGTGGGAAAAGCAGATTTTGAAATCACACCAACCCTTCCTACACTGGTCTGGGACAATTACCATGGCAGTCTATTTCTTATTCTTCTTTGAAGTGATATAGTGAACAGAAGCTGTAACTCCACAAATCCAGCCTGCTCAAATATTCCTCTGTAAAGGGTTACTCTCAACACAGTACCCACCAGTCAGGGGCATTTTCATGGAAGTGAATAGACCACTCCTGGTCAGTATCTTGATCACTGAGCAGAATGTACAAACTTTGTTACAAACAACACTGAAAAACTGTCACTGCACAAAATGGTCCTTCCACATGTTCACCATGTTAATGCTGCTCCATCTTCGGCGCCAGCAAGAAACAGACATGACATGACTACTTTCCACATCCATGATGTACAGCATTCCAGGCATGCATCGCAGTATTGTAGTTGAATATTTATACCACGGGAAATACTAAACTTGTAAGAAATACACATATCCTTTTCCCTCTAGATCAGGTAGTCATCTCTCCAACTTGGCTGCAGTCAGCCATGGTAAGCTCTCCTTCTATTGCTTGAAAAAACACATTTTTTTCAAGATTGAGAGGATCTTTAGGAAGATAAGAGCACTTTTACTCTCTTCTAACAGCTTCAGTGACCACAAACACCCAAGTATAACAAACAGCATTGAATGTCACTGGCAGATCCTAGAGGTCTTACTGTCTGAAGACTCTGCTGTAACAACTGCGCTCACGGCTTAACATTCTTATACTTGGTTAATACAGCAGCACCAAATTCTTCCTTCAGCAGTCTGGACCTTTCATGAGACATATCCAGTGACTTTTACAGCTCATGAAAGCAGTTAGTTTCGCTCAGCATTTAAGCACTTATTGCGGCAACACAAAGAAAAACCAGGTAGATGACAACAATGCCTGTCCCTGCTTATAGTCCCTATGCCTCACCTTTCTCAAAGTCAAGATGATTGTGGCATATCTTGAAAAGGCATCCCTGGAATAGTTTAGCCAAGGTAACTCCAGTAGGTGCATAGTAAATGAAGCAGAATCATGAGAAATTTAATAGAACTTTCAGCAAGCTTTCTGCAGAAAATTATTTTAAGGCAGCTATAATATGTTTGGCTTGTTTGTTTAGAAATGACATGGTTCAGTAAGGAGAAGGAAAAGGAAAACCTGCCTTGAAAGGTATTATAGTAAATGTTGGCCTTCTTTGCTTCTAGCAACCCATCGCCATTATTGTTACTGAACATGCCAGAGGCTTGACAGCTAGCAAAAATACACTCCAAAAAGGATAGCACATCTCCGTTGGTAAGTGTCACTCCAGACTTGGAGATAATTTTCATTTTGCTCTCATCTCTATTAATGAGCACTGCCAGAAGTGTTTCAGTGCTTTCAGTCATGTGGTTGTTGGTCAGTGAAGTACTTACTATATCTGAAGCATGAAAATACAAATCTTTATCAGTTTTTCCACTGATAGTGTTTAATCATACTACCTGACTGGCCCTTTCCTTTTACAAAAATGTCACTCTTTGAAGCTATGTATGGGTTACTGATGCTTTGATGATCAAACTACCTGGGGAGCATTCACACAGTTGAACTCTTGGGGAGTTTTTCAGGTGACTATCTTTTTGATCTGACCAAATTACCATAATTTGCCACAATGCCAATTTTTTTCATATGTTGCTAAAATTCCATTCCTAAATAAACATAAAAGTCTCACTTGGTTCTGAAAGTAGGTAGCATTGGAATACACTGTCTTAAGCTCCAGAGAGAAGGGAATCTTGAAAGACTTTGCCAATGGAATATCATTGCTCATCAGAGCAATGCTGCTGGTTAATATACATCCTCATTACCCCATGGTAACACTGCACTGACTATGATTTATGTAGGCAAATGGCCTCCAAGAAGACTATGATTACTATGATTTGATCCTATGTCTCAGTTTGGGGAACAATTGCATAATGGCTAGACAAAAAAAAAAAAAGTCTTGGTCAGCAGTATGTTAAGAGTAGGGCCTGCTACAGCTCAGAACTGCCATTCCTCTTTGCTTGCAGGTACCAGTAGGTTCTCTCAGAACCTGAATTCCAAAGCATGAAAGTTTCTCTGTTTGCCTGCATCACCATCTACAGTTTGTCAGTCCTCTGTGGCAGCCTCCTGCACAGAGTGCTCACTACTAGGTGCACTCAAAATCACCTCTTCTACCCAAGTCTTCACTTGTTATTGCATCTGGAGTGAAGAAATATAATAAAGAAGTGAATGTAATTATTTTCTTAAACCACTGACAACACTAGAAGCAGGCCATCGTTTTTAATACAATCTCAATCTGCATACGTACAGCACAGCATCTCAGGTGGCTATTTGTAGTACATAAACTTAAGTGCAATGCCTTCTATTAGGCACTTTCATATTGAATTCTGAAACAGATTTAAGGCTTTTCCAACCATGATCTGTGTTGATTTCTGTCCCTATCTTTATAAAACAAAGTAAGAATAAACTGCTCAAATTTTAAAGATAGCCTTATTTGTATGTAATAATTATTCTTCTGCAAATTTTAAAGGCTTTATAATCTTGAAATGCATTCAAAATGGCATGAGCTTGCAAAGTATTACATATATAATTTTAAGTGTATTTGTTATTTTGATTCACTGTAAAAATGTAACTGCAAGTATAATTCTTGGTTAAGGAAATATAAACAATTTCTGAGTGTGAGATACTATAGAAGTAAATCTGACTTTTTAATATAAATTATGAATCAACATTGAGAAAAATACTACCATCTTAATTAACTGCAATAATAAAGAATGCTAATTAGTATCTTAGAGAAGGTGTTTTATTTCTTTGGATCTGATAGGAGGCATTTACTGCTGCAGGATCAAGTGTCTGAACAGACAGGGAGGGAGTAGCACCTTAACAAAACACTTGGAAGTGATCCACAAGACTTTCCCTGCGTATTCTTTTTATGTAAATTTGGAAATCCAGTAAATTTTTTTTAAAAAAAGACTTCTTTCAGCAACATAATGTCATAGAGACTGGAACATTTTTTCTCCCTTCTGTTCACTGATCTCTGAAGAAAATTGCACACATAATGAATCACTGAGAGCAGGTGCAGAACTTTATCCTCTCTGAACACTGAATTTAAAAAACCAAAAATAATCTGAAATGTTGTGTGGTGATAGTTCTGTAGCACAGGGTGAAGCAAAGCACATGTGGGGCGACCTTAGTCTGCAGATGTTCAGGCATACTAAATACTTTTGTCCTTCCTCTGTAACCACAAACACTCCTGGCTTGAGATGTCAGGATGTGTCATCATATTGCTAAAAGCTTCTGTAGCCAAACAGATTTGAGGACCTGAAAGTTTTCCTCTATTATTTCTATAGTGTGACTTCCATGGTGGTGTACTGGAAGAAAGGCACTACTGAAAAACAAATGACCCTTTATTTATCCCACAACCACAACTCCTTTCCTAAAAACAAGAGAGAGAGAGAAATAAAATGCAAGATAAAAAACAAGCAATTGCACAGTACCACTGCTCACCACACTGGTTTGTGGAACATCCCTTTGGCCAGTCCAGGCCAGCTGTCCTGGCCATGCTCCCTCACAGCTTCCTGTGCACTTCCTCACCAGCACAGCCTGGGACACTGAAAAGTCCTTGACTTGGGGTAAGCACTGCTTAGCAACAACCAAACATTAGTGTGTTGTCAACATCATTCTCATACTGAATTAAAAAGGCAGCATCTAGTCAGGAGACAGAAATCATCACAGTAAGGATGTAAAAACTGTCACATGCCAACTTGTGAACATTATCAACATATGTTTTCAAGTGAAGGACTCAAAACAGCACAGAAATCCCCACACTTGTTATCCTTACAGTATACATACATGCACAAGTACACAATCACACCACCTCAAAACTTTTCCAACAAGACTGTAGCAACACTGAGAAAAGACTGACTGATTCAGTCCCAAGTTCAGTATTTTGTGAGATAAGAAGTCTCTAATTCCTTTAGCACTTGACAAAACTGACAGGAAAGATCTCACCACTGAAAAGACCACAAATTTTCACCAAACTACTGCAGTATCCACAAATCTTCTTCCTTACCAAAACTATTGATGAAGAAAAAAAATGCCCATTATGGGCCCAAACCTTAACTGGAAATGTGACCCCACAAACAATGCACTCTACTCTAATGAACTCTACATTAACCAACAATTTAAAAGAAAAACATATCTTCTTAGTTTCCTATAAACAACACAAGTCCTCTGCCTCTAAAAACAATTAAAGGACTTAGAGCTAAAATGAGATTCTTTGAGTTTAGGGGCTTTGTGGTTGCTTCTTTTTTTTACATTTATTGTCTAGTTGATTAGCTTGTACTGCATCTACCTCTTGAACCCCCAGCACAAGAAGGATGTGAACCTCTTGGAGCAATCCCAGAGGAAGGCTGGGATCATCATGAAGATGATCAGAGAGCTGGAACACCTCTCCTATGAGGACAGGCTGAGAGTGCTGGGCTTTTTCAGCCTGGAGAAGAAAAGGGTCTGGGGAGACATTAGAGAAGACTTCTGTTACCTCAGGGAGGCCTGTAGGACAGCTGGGGACAGACTTTCTACAAAGACATGTAGTGACAGGACAAGGGGGAAAGGCTTTAAACTGAGAGTAGATTTAGATTAGATATGAGGAAGAAATTCTTTACTGTGAGGGTGGTGAGGCACTGGAACACGTTACCTAGAGAAGTTGTGGATGACCCATCCCTGGAAGTGCTCAAGACCCTGTCAGGTTGGACAGGGCTTTGAGCAAGCTGGTCTAGCAGATGGTGTCCTTGCCCATGGCAGGGGGACTGGAACTATATGATCTTTAAGGTCCCTTCCAACCCAAACCATTCTATGATCTATGACTTTTTGAAAGTCCATGAGGTTTTCCAAAAACTTGATTTTACACATAATATTACTAAATGTTATTAATTATTTTTACTTGCATCCATCTGGAGACTGTAGATGAATGTGTAGTACCATATGAAATTAAAATTTACTTCTGAGCTCTTATACACTTAATTGCAATGGAAAAATAGACCATGGCAGACCACCACATTACTATATTTACTCTTTTAGATCAGTACAATAGCAGAAGTGACCAGCTTAGTAACACTACAATGCCCTATCTAGGTTAGTATGCATTACAGTGTGAAAGAGATCTATTGCTTTTAGTGCGTAAAACGGGAGACAGGAAACCAGACTTTCCACCCTCTTCTGCAGCTCTTCAGGTTACTTATATCCACGTTTTCAAAGTTAATAATTTTGAAACCCAAAAATAAAATAAAAAATAAAATAAAGAAATAAAAGTTAACAAAAGACCATGATACTTGAACATCACAGATAAAGCTACACTTCTGATACCAAGTCCACAAACGGTTTTTTCCATGTGTAAGAACCATCCTGAAAATAGGGAGCAGTAAAATTAGTTTCTACAAACTATTACCCACTCCCAAAAAAATGTAAGTTAAGCCTTGCCCAATTTATCTTTAGACCAGGTAGGGGTTGTTATCTCCCCTACCTAGTGCAAGATGTTAGAATAGCAATAATTTTCTTTAAAAAGGAATCTATGTATCTTGGTATCATTAGCATATTGTTGTAAGTGTAACATAAGGCATCTTCTTATCCTTTCAAGAAATTTTATTGTCTTTTATAGCAGAATATATTTTCTTTCAAATAAGAGTAAGAAAGAGTGAATTTCTTTCTCCATTGTGAAGAAAAATATTTTTTCATTATAAATTCTCCTTCAATTTGGTTAAAAGACTATGAAATTGCTATGTAAATAAATAGTAAATGTAAACTCTCACAAAGTACTGCCACAGTTTAGCCCTATACACTATTAAGACAAGTTGTTGGTAGTTGTGGAAATCAGAAAATGTAGCATATCTGGGAAAGACAGAAGGAAATCAGGACCAGATTTTCACTATTTTGCACTCTTCCAGTATTTTCATTGCTATCAACTTGTCAGTACCTAAGAAAAAAAATGCTAAGACATAAAATGGATCCTTTCTTTTATTAACCAATTACTCATAGTTAGATTGCTATTAGTGAAAATACACCGGCCATTGATGTCTTCTAAAACATTTTCAACAGCAATAAAACTTGTCATGAAGGAACTTTATTTCGGTAGCCAAAAGCTTCCTGTGTGTAACTGTCAATAATATATTATCATATTCTGTAACTTACAAATTCTAATCTCAACTCTAAGCAAGGAATACTAAGGTTTTCAATATTTAATTAAGATGCTTCTTCTAAAAGCTTAAGTGAAACCATCTAATTAAAATATGCTAATGTGGAGGTATAGACTTTCCTTGTCAAAGTGATGTATCTTATTCCTTCTTTGACATTTTTGGTTTGCTTTTAGCTTTTTGAAGACAATACCTTACCAGTATAACCTTTACTGCTATGAATAAAATATTTGAAATGCCACCAGGCATACAAAAGTATAAGTTAGCGGATAAGTAGGTGATATCAAATAGAAGTGGTTCAATAGCAAGTCAAAATTAGTATTTTGCTGGACACAACCAGTTTTAATGTAATAGGGTTTATTCTTCATCCCAATACAATCAGTTTGTTTTAAGAGTGAATTCCATTCTTTAATTTTTTTAATGATAAAAGTCATCAGCATTTTACTTGGCTTTTTTTTTGGTACTGAAAAATAGAAGCAGCTCGGGGAAATTACAGGGACATAACACTGCTTTGTTCTGGTATTGTTTATATAAAGCACCAAACATCTTATAAACAGAAGTCTGTTAATACACGTTAAACCAGATTAACCTCCCTATTCACAAAAGGCTAGAAGTTTAAGCCTGAAAGAGCTTACAATACATTCTGAAACAAAATAAAAAACTCTAGATTGGAGTAGGAGGAAATAAAAGTACATCAGGGAGGCTTTGTGGTCCTACTTTAAATATTATGTTACACGGAAACCGAACTTAAAGCAGAGGTACCAAAATCCATCTGAAAATTAAACAGTGTACTAAAGAGATTTCAGTCCCAAAGAGTTAAAAACTTAACTCAAATATACACTCATTCCTATCACACCTAACAAAACATTACTGTTCTTCTGATTGTCAGTAATAAAGATTAGCATCGTTTACTACTACAAAAGTAGCAATAAGAGATGTTCATATAATATATACAGTAGCTTCCCTTTTTTTGTATTACTATGAAAAATTCCACCAATGCAGTAATGCTTTAAATATTCTGCTCTAAATATGCTAAGAAACCACTTCAGTATACCTTTGCTGTAGCAAAGTATCACCAAACAGAAGCACACGTATTTCACAGGCTTCTTTTATCTGCAGCAAACCCTAAACTTTTCAATGTGAGACTTGAAAATTAAACACAGAAGCATCCAAACCAAGTATCACACCTGTTACTGACACTTGAGAATTCCACAAGGCAGGGACTGAAATGTCTGCCTAGATGCGCAGCAGCAGCTTCGGGACAGAACTTGATACTACTCACACATCTACATGAGGTACCTTTACGATCCCTTCTCAAGCTCACCGTCCCCTCTGGACCTCGGCCTCTCTCCCCGCGCATCCCGAGGTGGGGACAGGGCAATTTTCCTCCGCCCGTGCGGAGCCGGGCTCTGACTCCCGTCCCCTTCCGCGCGGAACCCCGAGCGTTCTCCAGCTCTTCGCTCCTTGCCGCACACAGCCCCACGCGAGCCATCGCTCCTGCCACTGAGGGTGCGCTTCCCTACCTCTGGCATACAGCCGGGGGAAGGAAAACTCTGCGCAGGGAGATGTTCGGTACCTCTCAGGACACCCAGAGGCAGAAAAAGCCAGGTGGAAGGAAGCCACAGGAGTGAGGGGCGCACACCTCCCCCGTACCCCCGGGTTTGCAGGGCGTTCACTCACGCGGGACGCTGTGGGATACCCGCCGCCTCCTCGCCCTCGGCCGCCGCCTCCTCCCCGATATCGGGCAGGGTGATGAGCAGCCCCTTGGCCGCC
>VXBT01006889.1:256334-474565 GCA_013400235.1 Oriolus oriolus
GGCCTCGGGCGGGAGCTGCCCGCTGCCTGCGGCCCGGCAAGCGTTGCTAAGCGAAACAAACCCCGCCGGGCACGCTCCGCCCTGGGCGGGGAGCACCGCGCCGGCGGAAGGCCCGAGAGCAGCCCCGATCAGCCTGCGCACCTGCGGGGCGCCGGGCAGCAGCGTGCCGTGGCCCGCCAGCCGGGAAAATAAAGCGTGTGATTTCCCCTCCAGTTAGAATCCCATCTAATATTAAGGGGCAAAAACAAAGCCCACCTGCCAGGGTAGCAGGGCCCTCTTCACACATCTGCGCATAGGAAGGGCTTAACAGAAGTGGGGAGTGAGAGTGACCCAGCCCAGCACATCTTTATCACCGTGCCAGGCAGACGCAGAAAGGAGCTGTGTGGAAGCAACAACTCACGTGCTTTTAAAGATGCTCCCAACCATCCTAGGAGGTTTGGAGAGCAGTAGAGGGTGTCAGTGGCACAAGCCAAACAGCTGGAGGCACATGAGAGGGGAATAATTAACTTTGCCCTAGCTTTCCAACATTGGGTTGTCTGCCTGGGTGAAGAGAAATGTGACCACACCAGCAGCAGTTTGGGAACGCTGTAATGCGTGGTAGTATGGACAAGGCAAATGTTGTGCCAGCTCAGAATAGGACAGGTCACGTGGCCCTTGGAGCGCCCAAAAGAACAGCACAGGCTGAAGGTTAGCCCAGTTGCTTTATACATATGAACCCCAGGATCACGCATCAAGCAGCTACTTGTACTATCAGTTTTAAGTTGGCAGCTGCTGGTCCCCAATAACCAAGGGTACAAAGTGAGGAATTTTATACCTGCCTTGTTTTCCTACCACATCAAGGAGTGCAATGAGCTGGCAGAGACAGCACACGGAATACCAAGTAGAGGACTGAGATTTGAAACTGGGATATTCCTGCCCTTTTTCTTACAAACCAGAATAATTATGTTCTGACAAAACCGTATGGAACAGGTGCACTTAAATCTAACAGCAGGAGAACCTGCATTTATTCCTACCATGGCAAAAAGCCCTGACTGAGCCACAGTGAAAGTAGCATAACTGAGCTCATCGGTAGGTGGTATATTTATCTCAGCTATGTATGAACACCACTGTCTGTAACATGTCCATTACTCCTTGTGTCCTGGTTCTGGCCAGGATGGGGTTAATGTTTGCAGTAGCAAAGAGGGGCGTGGCAAGGTACCCTGAGGTTGCTCTGTATCACGTCACATCATGCTCAGGGGGCAGGGGTCCTTTCTGGTTGTGTTCCACCTGATGAGAATTCGCAATCTCTACCTTTTGTGCCTCCCGTTCTGCTCTCCAGCTTGCCAGGGGGAGGGAGGAGTGAGTGAGCAGCACATGGTTTAGAACACTAAACTGGGGAATACTGTTCCTAAACCATGACACCCTGTCATTCAAGATCTGCAGAAACAGTCAGGTTCCACTCCAAGCCTCCAGACTTGAGCATTCTGCCTCTCTCAAGTCCTTTACATATTCTGCTTTCAATACAAATGGCTCCTCTTTAGTCCTATATCTTTGAATATCTTTGATATTACAAGTTTGGAACTACTTTTCATTTATTTGGTGTTCAACTCGTCAGCAAATTGGCATAATAAAATCTGATGCTGCCCACTGCAAAGAGACCGCCCAGCTCAGATATAGACTGTGAATCCTGAAAGTACTTACAACTCTTAGCCATGGTAAGCCCATTTATTTATTCGCAATAAAATTGTCAAACAAATGTACAGGAGCAGAGCAGAAGTGGGTAACTTCCAGAAAAACAGGGAAAATTTACAGGAAAATTTTACGTCTGGTATAAGTGATGGTTACCACTGGCCCTGTGATTATTACTTCTGTGCTCTTTTTATTTAAACATTGGTGTAATATTCATTGTGAACCTTTATAATGTCTTTTTCTGTGGTAAATTATTTTAAACTGAACCTGGGTACTGAAATAACTGTCTAGAATGTATTCATCATATTTTGATAATTTAAAGTGATTTTTCACTCATCACCAAGTACATCTTGTTTGTATTCTTAGCCATATTACAAAGCTAAGCATTCATAATATTTCTTTCCCTGTTCTAAAACCAATTTTGGGGGCATTTGTAGTAACTAGAAAAATCTTTAGGAATTTAGACATGCCCTGTCATTTGTCAGGCTCTAAGGGTCAGAAAAGACCATTTGATCATCTAGTCTGACCTCTTGTATCGCATTTCACCTCAGCATTTTTCCATGCATTCTCTTAATCTTTATGTCATTTTTAATATTCATGTGAACTACTAGCATTTTCTAAAGAATTTATATTGATGTGGAAAGAGAAATTCTGCTGCTATGTGTCATTGCAGATTTAGGAAACATAGGAACCCTGTCACATGTTAGTCTTTAAATAAGAGAAAGAACAATTGACATATTGCATACCTGGTACACCATTATTACCAACTTGTCTCCTCAACTTTCATGGCCTAAGCATGAAGAAAGAACTTGTCACTTCGCCTGAAAAGGTCAGAAAGATGAGATGAAAGCATCACAATGGGGATAATCCTATTACTGTAATTAGGGAATCATCATCTATCACTTCAGCTGTAAACAAAGCCTGTTTTGTCTTCACTTGGGACTTCCCCAGCAAGTGAAGACATCTGCACCCCCTTCGCTATTCCAGTGCATGAAAAATCTATTTCACTAATTATTTGTCTTGTTTTGGTTTTTTATCATCATGGGACATAGGAAACCTATTAAAACCCAATGTTTTAACCTATTAAAACCTTATCTATGCATATAGCAAATCATGAGAAAAGCTGTTTAAAATGTTAAGTATAGAACCATTTGCAAGCTGTTTTCTAAAGCACTAAAACAGCATTCTTGTAGCAATAGTGGCATTGAAGTTGATGAGGGAAATGCTAGGGGGAAAAAGCAATTAAAAAATATTCCTGAGCTATTGAAGGATCACACACCTACTAAAAGCTGACAAAGTTTTAAAAGGTCCTTGAAGCAGCAATTAAATATTAACAAAAATATACCAATGACTGCCTCGTGTGTAATTTACAATAACCTGTGCTCAGACTCACCATAACATTTTAGCCAGTCCTAAACATTATAAACACCCTTGCAAAGCACATTTTGCTCAGTCTCAGCTCCCCAGCCCATATGTTTGAACCTTAATGCCCTGGCAATTGCCAACTAGCCCACATTTCTGTAAAATATTTTCAGGAAAAAATCAAACTACATTAATATACAAGAAATTAAATTACAGAATTCTATCTGATTTCTTTACAGTTTTCTTTTTAGCTATCAAATGCAAAACTATATATAAAAGGAAACAAAAAATTTGAAATTAATCTAGTTTTGAAATTTTTTCCCACTCTACCTCTAACTGTAGTCACAATAACATTTCTGATACCATTTAAAAATATTTCTTTGGGCAGACTTTGTTTTTGTTGTTGTTGTTTCAACAGTAACAAAATTTTTGGTAATGAAACTGCAGTAGCACCACTTTCTCCACAAAGCTGTCTTCTAGTTATAAAAATATCTCTGCCTTTTCTCATTTATACAGGTGCAGCATCTGTGCCTTAGCCATGTTTCACATTGGTTTCAAGTTCTGTGTACAGGCCCGCATGCAGTTTTATGTGCATTCTAAGAATCAAGGTGACATCTTCTCAGTATTAATGTCCTGCCAGCTCTCTGAATTTCACCAGGGAAGAGCAAAAAGTTTTTCTTCCAAATACCAAATTTATTAAATCAGTTGACTCATCAGCCTGAAAGTCACTTTTTGGTAGCAACCAATATTAGTCGCTCCAGAAAGCATAATCACAAAGGTTTTAAAACTCATATTGAAACTGCTATGTTTCTTGGTTTGAATTACAGAAGGAAATTTCTGTGTTACTTACTGTGTTTCACAAGGAAAGCTTTCCAGTTTGATGCACTGAATCTCCCCATGTTGCAAAAGCAAGAAGTAGTGTCCGCTCTACCTTCTACAAAGAATTTGCTGTTTTATCATTAATGCATTTTCTTTTGTATATCCCCTTAGAGAGTCTATGTTTTTTTCTACCCTATATAATTTCCTAGAACATCAGTCATTCTCACTGCTTTTCAGAATTTCTACCGTATTTTTAATACACTGACTGAAATGACTATCAACCATGATCCCTTTTAACATGTCACTTCAGTGCAACTGAATTAAAATATCAGCAAAAACATGAATATAAACAAATAAATTTAAATTATAGTAACTCTTACATATCTTTACAGGATGACAAACTTCTTCAGATCTTCATGAAGGCTTGCTAGTTTTCCAATGGTAGAGAATATACAATAAAATGACCCCGTAATTCAAATCTGTAGTTCAAAAATCAGTGCACTTTACTATTAGATTTAAGTGCCATCACTAATTGCTGATGAAATGCACTGACTCGTTCTCTCTGGGCTGGCCAGTTCAAGATGCAGCGAGATCTGAACATTCCTCTTCTCAGGTGAAGTGCATGATACAACTTGTAATCTTGGATATCATTAAGAAAGATCAGTATGATGGAGTCCCGACTTTGTTCAATAGCTTGCTGAAGAGCATGATACACCTTGAAACTGAAGCAAAAATAAGACAAAAATCAACATTTTCCCTTATGTGAAGGAAAAAGGAAAGACAAACTGTTCTTAACAGGGGTCTTAATGTCTATTTTGTGATATACAATCACTATTACTTTTCTTAAATTAGTTATGTCTAATTAAAAAAATAAGTTCATGTTCTAAAAATATAGCCTAAGTCTACTGTCTTGATACAGCCTTGTTTAGCAAAATTCCTTTCATTACAAGACCACTACATAAGAATGGTGAAAAGACTAATTTAAAGGCAAACAAAAATCATCTTTCAATGCTAGTGGTCTCACTCATCGCTGCTCTTCTTCAAATGTGTAATTTTGAGGAAAGCAATGTGCAAAGGTGGCAGCGTGACTTTTGGAAAAAACCCCCACCCAAACAAAACAAAACGCCTCCCCCCAAAAAAGCCCAAAACCAAACCAAACAAACAAAAAAAACCAACAAAAAACCCAACAAAACCAAACAAAACCCCACACACAAACAAGCAAAAATAACCCACAAAAAACACCCAAGAAAATGCCTAAAACATTGACTGAGATATTCAAATGTCCACTACTGTATGTGTGGAACAATTAACTTTATTAATTTAGGAATTATTCTGAAGTTACAATGTATTAGGTAAATTTATTAAAGTAGATTTTCCATGGGTATATTTCATTAAATGCTATTTTTTATTAAATTACAATTAAAAATGATCTTGTTAAAATATCTCTTAAGAAATTTTCCCCCTTAGAGATAAAATTTTATATCCTACTCACTTTTTACACCAAGGATCCTGTAAGATGTGTTCAGTCACAACAAAAATAATCTTCCTGCTCATTTTTATACTGTTAATTGTGGCTTCAAATTCAGATACACCTGCTTCAAAGTCCCGTTCTTCTAAACAAAACCTAATTTCAAAGTGGTTAATTTTTTCCAGAGACATGAAATTTTTAGACACCCAGTCCTTGTCCTCTCTTGCATGAATAACATAGGCATCATAATAAAACTGTTCCTGTTGTCTCTCAAATTCTTTAAAACCAAGCATTCGATTAACTAAAATATTCCAGTAGAAAGCTATTCTCCACCCTTCAAAATGGATGGCAAGGACAATAAAAATAAGTAGCGTCACAACAGTGGCAGAGATCACAAAAAGAAGCTTAAATGGAGCACTGTCTTTGCAGGCTGAACTATCAAAATACAAAACCAGACTACCATGATATTTAGGTGGGGTGTTGCAAATGTACTGGGACCTCAGTCCAGGTATATCTGCTTGGGTCACATTAAGCCAATCAGCAAACCAAGCAATGCTTTCACAGGTGCAATCAAAAGGATTGGAATCCATCTCTAGTTTTCTCAAGCTCTTGAAAGGTGGGCCAAATACTTCTTCTTCAACTGAGGTTATCAGATTTTTCTGAAGGTTCAACGAATTCAGAGAGGTTTGGCCATCAAACAGAGTTGCTGGAAGCAAATTCAAATTATTCGATCCTAAATCCAAGTGTTTTAATTGAAACAGACCCTTGAAAACCTGAACTGGAATTTCATCCAGCCCATTTGATTTTAAATTAAGAATTTGCAAATTGGGAAGACCTTTTAAAAAAAGAACAGGGCCACCTGGATTTGCATGTTTCCAAAGTCGGGCTAAATTATTGTGCTGCAAATCCAGTATGTCAAGTTTGTCAAGTCCATCAAACAAGTCTTCTTTTATGTTTGCTATGTTATTATTGCTGATGTCCAGGACAGTCAGGTTTCGTAGAGGATGAAAAGGTGAAGGAGAAAGTGCCAGATTACTGCACCCTACCTTCCTAAGCATCAGTTTTCTCAGGCTTGGGACAAACATGAATGATTCACTTTGCAAAGTCAAGTTTTTATTATAGGAAAGATAAATATCTCGTATATTATTGAGACCTTTAAACTCATGACCTGTGAGCTGTTGACTGATTTCATTGAGACCAAGATGAAGAATTTGCAAGTGTCCCAACGAAGAAAATGCCCCACTTTCTATTGTAGAGATTCTGGTTTTTGTGAGGTTGAGAACTTGTAAGCTAGAATTAGCAAGCGATGAAAATGTTTTATTAGTTATTCTTTGTAAGTTTAGGTTGCAGTTAGAGAGACTCAGGTATTTCAGGTTGTTCAGACCTGTGAACATATTAGCAGTTATTCCTGGAAAATTGTTATTATCCATGATAAGGTACTCCAGGTGGTATAACCAATGAAAAGAAAAATCTTCAATTTTCCCAGTAAATGAGTTCATGAGATTCAAATATTTCAGGCTGGATAATCCATAAAATAAACGTGAAGATACATGAAAATTATTAAGCTTCAGGTTTAAGTGTTGTAAACTTGAAAGCCACTGAAATGAGTCATCTTCTATGACAGAGAGAGAATTTTGGGAAAGGTTTAAAATTGTAAGATTTGTTCCTTGCAGTCCCTGGAAAGTTGACTTGCCAATGCAGGAAAGTTTCACATGACTCAGTGAGAGGTTCCGAATCGCTGTGTTTGATAATTCTGTACAAAGTTTCTTTGTGCGATTTTCACCAAGTTCAACATTGTTCAGTATGAGGCCAAACAGATTTCCAATTGTATGTAAACATCCCGTATGAAACTGAAAGGACAAGAAAAAAAAGTCTTGACCTAAACAAGGGGATTATGTAAGAAAGTTGACCAAGAAAACGAAAACTTGGGAGGGTTTTCAAATGAGATTTTCAAGCAGAATAAAACTTCTACACCCAGATTGTTTCACAGCCAAGTTCAGACAAACACTTTTGGGAGTTTACACTTCTTGTGACATTAGTTCTATCACTTATAACATGATTATCATAAATCTGAGTACTGTTATTTTAGAAGAAGATAGAAAGCCCCTTAGTGAGATGCAAGTTTGAATCCAACTACTGAAACTCTTTCTCTAGAAGTATCTTAAAATTTGTGATATCTTTCTTCACCTTTCTTTTATTGGTATCTGCTAGGTATACTAATTTACTAGTTATTAGGTCTGCAGACAGACAGTTTCTCTGTGCAAGCAGAAGCTACTATGAAATCTAATACTACACACTTGCTTTCACAATATGGATCACAAGCTTCTGTCATAGTGCTCGACCCTCATCTTCACTGAGGTATCAGCTGAGTGATTAAATACTCCATTTGTCAGAACGATTCAAATGCAAAAGGCTGCTTTTTAGACAGCAGTACTGTAAAACCAGAGCAGCTGAAAGTGGCACAAAGTAGCAGTGCCCAAGAAAGGAGTACTGCCATTTACTTGTCCACACACTGTACCCTTGTGCCAGAACAGCCCTACATGCAGTCACATGGTGAACCAGGTAAGAACCAGTGTGACTACAAGCTAACTAAGCCAAAATATCTGTAGAGTTTCCCCAGTGATCCAGTGCATAGCCTCATAAAAGCTGGTATCAGAAAGAGGCAGGGATGAAGTGGCCAAGCAAAAGAGGATGGTGGGATTCGCCCCTAGCACTGATGCGAACTTATACCACCTTAAAATATTCTTGTAGGTTCAATGTACATATTCTTTAGAGATCAATGAACTGGGAAACAAAGCAAAACAAACAAACAAAAACCAAACAAACCAAGGAAATTCAATGCATATTCAGTATTAGTATGCTGAGGTCAACCAGTTTAGAATTGTCACACCATCACTCTTCAAAGAATCATAACACTGAGAAGCAGATCAGAGAGAACAGTGAGGAAGGTGGAAGAGAAAACAAACACCCATGCGGGTTTTTTTTAAAGGGTGAGTATACTTTTCTGGAGTGATTATTTCTCTAGGGTTCCCATAGGCACAAGTGAATGCTCTCTTTGATTAACAGGGAAGTGAGACCTAGATTGTACAGCCAGACTTGCATAGTACCACACTTTTTACCCACTTAGAAAGTATGGCAGCTCTTCACCTTCAGCACGTGCAAAAAATAATCTGCATAGAAAATACCTGGTAAGGATTCTCAGAGCATCTAGATCTTGCTTGAGGCCTCTGATCTACACGGAACCAGCCTCTATGAAACCAGCCTGTGCTGATTTCAGTGGCCAAACAATAATTCTCTAAATCACTACTGGAGGTCAGGAGTAATGCTCTATAAAATAGAATGGGTTTTGGACCTCAGTGGATCAAAATTGTAATGTAAATGCCATACAACCATAAAGGGTAAAGCAGGATAGTTCCATTTTATACTTACACCCGTTGAATTTCTGTTGAAATGCTTCCTACCTCTTTTAGTGGATTTGATGACAAATCAAGACTATTCAATGAGGTGTTGCTAAGAAAACTGAAGTCTTCTTTTTTCAACTCAGTGATTTGGTTGCTACCCAACATGAGCTCATGGAGTTTCTCCAACTGTTGCTCCAATCCTAAATTGGCTGACTTCAAAGAATTATGAGATAGGTCCAAAATATTCAAGTTCTGGAGAGAAGATGGAAGAAAAAAAAAGTATAAAATTATTTTTTTATTTTTATTTTATATAATACATGCAAAAAAATTAGAAATATTTCATTAGAGTATGATTGATTAGAAATTTGTTGCAATACTACACTTAAAATAAATTTGTAATAGAGAAATGGCAGCTTTCAAGCTCCTGCTGGAAGAAATATTCTTTATCTTTCACACTAGTAACTTTCATGGTATTCATGGTATTAACCTGCTATAGTACCTACTGGAAAGCAAAGAATTTCTTTAGCTAAAGTTTGTTAATTCACTGAAGGCCCTCCTGCCTCAGATAAAATGATAGATGCAAAAGCCTACAGCTGGCTGCAGTTACAGCTACTGCAGTATTAAACATTACATTCCTCCCTTTTTCAGCATGGTCCAGCCCGGTAAATGGACGTGAGGAAGGTGAAGTTCCCAGCATGGAGGCTGGCTGCACTCGGTTGTATTTAGTTGTGTCAGCAGTCCTACAATGCAATCAAGTACACTTTATGTAACTGAACTGAGTTTAGCAGAAAAGTTCAGACCTACTCAAAACCACATGCACACTCATTAGAACACTGAGTGACAATTAGTACCCACACATTGTCTTTACTTTCTTTTGTGTTTAGGCTCTTCCTTTTGCATGACTCCTTGCCTGTACAAAGACAGTGGAATAGTCCTTTCCTGCCTTCTGTGGCGGTCCCCCAATCTCTGCTACAGACAAGAATATTTAACCACATGTAAACTACCAGGGAAAATGAAGGTACAATAAAAACCTTTTTGCTCTTTCTCAGCTCTTAAAAGTCCTGAGAGACACTACATTCAGCCTAAGCACTGGCCTTCCTGGTTTGAATAATTACACCTCAACCTTGAGAATTTAGGCTACCAGCTACCCTGGCAGCTCAGATTCCACACCATCCACTTCACTGTTATTCTCATCATCTGCTGCTGCTATTCTCTCAGCATATATCCTGCATGGAGAGGTGCCTCAAAAGGATGCAATAGGAAAAAAGGATGGAGGGCACTGATGATTGACAAAGATGACTGAGACTCCTACGTGCTATAACAGAAGAAGCCACAAGGCCTCTTCTTCAGAAAAAATCAGTGGAAGTTCATATGTTGGGTATTTTGAAATACAAAGGCAGCAGTTCTGTAAACACACTGGAAAATACACTAAATTCCCCATTTATATTTTATTTACATGAAAAGGTACATTTCTAAATCTTACCTCCAGGGTTTTGAAAGGATCGTTTTTTATATTTAGTCTGTTGTATCCTAGATTGAGCTCAGTCAGGTTGGTGCAGAAAGCAAAGACTCTGTCAGGGAGCTTATTCAATTCATTATGTTGTAACTGCAGAATCTGCAACAAGGGCACATTTTGGCACAATTTTGGTTCCAGTTTAGAGATGCTGTTGTAGCCTGCATTCAAGTAAACCAGCTGGCTGTACTTGGTGAGATTTGCAGGACCTAGCTGTCTTAGCTGATTATGAGAGATGTCCAAACTCGTTATATTGTTTGGAAGATCAGAGGGAATTTGAGTCAGCTTTAGGTGACTGCAGTCAGCCATTTCATTTTGGATATGACATTGCTTTCCAACTGATGCACATGGCCAGAAGATAAACATCAGTCTGACATATAAGCTGCTCCATCGAAGAATAGCGTTTCGCATCATTCTATCTGCAAAGGCAAAATGAGCACTGCAAATTACAATCATTTTGACACAACTTACATCCTAAACGGAAGGCTAAGCAAGCAAGGCTTAAAAAAGATGTAATTTCACACTGAGCAAACACTCAGTGTTTCTAACCCATATAGTAGCATTCATTTCTGTAGAAGAATTATTTTTAATAATCACTCTAAATAAAGACTTCTATTTAAAAGCAGTAATATTGTCTTACATAAAAATAGTTATGTTCCAAAAGCTGACAACTTTATTTATTATCAATGAAAATTTCCAATCACTTTCTTTTCTAATTAATTTTGCATTGCTTTAACATGCATAAAATACAGTAAGTATGACAAATTGTACACAAGCCTCTCAGTGTTAGTCATTGAGCTCTGAGCTTAACTACATGTAAAATATTTATAGTTATATGCAGTAAAAATACATAATATACCACTTTTTTCTTTTACTGTTCTTGCCAGTTTTTATTTTAAAAGTCAATCACACAAAATTCTGTCTTTCCATCTTATAGAGAAAGAAGGAATACCAGGCTATAGAAACATGTACTAGACAGTAAGAGCACACAAAATAAATCAGTACAAACCTAATCAGAGAAAGAAAAGGAGAAGAGCCAAGGTGTAGAGAAGACACTGCCCATAGGTTCAATACATTTATCCAAATACTTTCAGGAAAACTTACACATTTAAGAATTTATATGCTCCACACTATATCTGTTGGTCATTTACAATGAAATTCTTGATTTTCAATGGCTCTACCTGTTTGGTCATTACATTTCTAATGAATCTCGGGTTTTTTCATAGTTTGTTCATTTTCCATTTAGTATCCATTAGGTTTAAATTCACCTGGTAATGAGACTACTGCACAAGGAAGAAAATTAATTCCATATAAATTCTGACCAGAATGGAGCTGTAAGAGCTCAGAAGGGTTTGACTAGCCTTCTGAGTCATAGAGCTGGTCTAATGAAATGTCATTTCTGCTAATCAAAAGAAGAGTCCTCTGTATTTTCCATATTATTCTCTACAGAATTATCTTTAGTAGAGGGAGAACATATTTTGTGAATGCTTGCCAGAATGGTTTTTTCATGCTTTAGCAGAGGACAGTAAGCTTGGGTCCCTGTCTTCATTTTTCCTTTTTTAAAAAATAGAAATCTTATAATTTCAACTCTGAAGCTTTAAGTGTCTCCACAGTCTTGAAACACACATATCTGTATGGCCTTCTCCCAACAAACTTGGAACCTACCTACCATCCTCAGTTTACCAATGAGTCTAGTCTCAGCAGGATGGGCTTCCAGGCCATTACAGCACCCCAGTACAGAACAGGCTGTAGATGGCAATAAACCTTCCTAGATTTAACAGGAAGCAAGAAGAGCTTCTCAAAAGGCTAACTCACAGGAATTATGAGCTTTCTTACTTCTACAGCTCTCATTTCCCTTTGGTAGGAACCTGTGTTTAATTAATATGATCAAGCCTTGACCACATTAGAGTATTGTGCATTAGCAAACAATGAAACAAGAAATTAGAAGAGAAAGTAAACCAACACATTTGTATAGAAAAAAAGAAAAATTCTTCATAACTAATGTTTTCTAAAGAGACGGATTTCCACTAGCATAAAACACACTAAGGAATTGACACTGTAACCTGCAGCCAAACAGGAGCTGAGCAGATCAGACCCCAGCAGAGTTTGACTCCATAGCTGACCTGCCTTTTCAGAGGGGACACATTAGGACTGCTCCAGTGACAGAAAGTTACATTATAGTGGCCAGAGTGGAACCACATGACTGCCTTTGTGGGAGCAACCTGGCCATCTAAGGAGAAACATTTGTAAAATCCAGTGGGAGTGGGGATACAAGCAATCCAGTGGGAGTGGGGATAGAGGGACCTAAAACATTGCAAAGGCACACACAAAGGACTACAAAAGATGGTTTAAAATAAACCTGAATGAAAAAATAGTTCGCTGCTGGGTACTGCATGTTAGGCTGACCCACATCCTGAAGCTCACATAGCCTGATTCTCCACTCATCTGCCACTGGTTAATGGGGAAGAGGAGGGGACAGCAAACTCTTGGTCCTGCAGACAGCCTGGCATGCTACAGCTGCTGCCAAACACAACACTCGTGTCCCTGTAGCTGAGGAAAATAAAGGACCACTTGTCCTACCTCTTTCCTCTGCACCCCAACTGCTGCAAACACTAAGGAGAACAAAAGGGAAGCTTGTCTGTGACGGAAGCTTGCATCCTGGTCTGCATCATTCTCAGGGTTTGTTTTAGGGTGATCAGAGAGCTGCTGGGTTCTGCAGCAATTATTGCCAGCTCATCTTTAAGTTTGAAAGGCCGAAGAAATGTACTGCACAGTCACAAAACAGGCTGTTTAGCTGACTTCCAGCAAGGCCCAATGGGCTGCCTTTTCCTGGTTTTTTCATTGCAAGAAATCTGGAATCAGCTTAAGGTGTTTTAGCTTTGGCTGGGGATCCAGTGAAGAAAGCACACAGCCATTGTCAAACTTCAGGGACGGCGTTTCAGATGGGCAAAAGAAACGGCTACAGATTTAAATTTATGAGCAAGAGCTTTAAAAACTGACTTGGCTAACTTGCAAGTTAAGAGAAATCCGGGATCAAGGAAATCACCCAAACTCCTGAGCAGCACTTTTGCTTTGCACCTCGATATTCACATTTACTGCTATGAAGTGAAGAATTTTACCGACTCACCTCTGCGGGCTTTATCCCCTTCTGTCTGGAAGCATCCCGCCTCTGCACTAGTTTCTCAGCACACCAAAACCATGAGGAAACACTCTGCCCGGAGACGGAAGAAGTGAAACCGAAAGTGTGGGCCGGCGGGATGAGCCCCCCCCGAGCAGCGGCAGCCACGGCTCCCCCACCCGCCGCGGACCGTCCTGAGATGAAAGGTTTCAGAGGTGCTGAGGGTGGAGATGGCTCCTAACCTCAGAGCTGGGCTGCTACTTGTGGTTGCTGACCACAAGGAGACCGGTTTAAGCACACAGATGTGCACAAATGAGCAGCGGCATCACACGATCCTATTTAAAACTCAGTCACACTTTATTCCTGGCCATTTCCACCGTCTCTGGAAATCCTCAAGGGCATATCCTGAAAGCAGATATCCTGACCAACAAATTACTGACATAGGAATATTATATTTTAAAGTAGAAACACAGCACCAATATTTCCTAAAGAGCCATGTACAGTATTCCTTTTAAAAGGGAATTTGATTATGTGAGAGAGAAGTATATTTCATTTCTAAGAGAGAAAATAAAATATTTTGTATTTTTAGAAAATGAAAACAACAAATTGTTTTTAAAAGTCCAAGTTAAAGTTTCAGGTTCAGCTTTCAGATGTGTGTTTTCATACTGTTTGTGCATTTTTGTGTCCCTGCTTTCCCAAGGGGCTGACCATTAGTTTCCTTAAGGGGCCTTTCTCAGTACCAGCTTCTGGACATGACAAGAAGTGCTATTGCTTCAACTACATTGGCATTCATAGATATTATGCAGAACTCATCCAGCTATACTTAGGACACACCAACACCTGAGGTCACCTTGCATTTTTAGGTAGTTTTATGGTCCCGTTTTAAGTGAAGAGCAGGCAGCTGCAGACTAACCCAGAAAAGAATAAACTTGGGCTTTAATTCTTCATTGGAAGTGTTTGAAATTATAACCTACAGCAATGTGTTAAGTGCCTGCCCATCAGGAACTCTGGGGAGGGAGGGAGCTTGTGCTGGTTTCTACCCTTTATCACATTAAATCTGGCACTACCAACAGATTTACTGTGGAGGAGGCTGGCTGGGAGATAGGCTGGGTAACAAAGAGGTTGGGGCCCTTACTTCCTACTTCTGTTCTCTGAATTCTTTCAGCAATTGCTGAATATAAATTAATTTTTATTCTTGGAGTTGGGACGCAAACTGAGACCAGAACCAAGTTCCTTTGGAGCTGAAAGGCTCTAAAGCCTTTCATTCCCATTTCACAGGTAAACCTTGATCCTCCCTTTCCTCTTCCTATGGGAAGAGTAAGTTTCTGTTCCATGCTGTCCTCTGTGCTTGTGTCAGGATAAGGTCATTTGATCAGAAGCATAGCCACCTGAAGTCACATTAAGTTAATCTGAAGAGGATTTTCACTTTATGTATTGTAATTCTGCTGCTTGAGAACATAAAAGATCACATTGATGGCAAGAAACATAATTAACAACCTTTTCAGATCACTATTCCAGCATAGCAATACTGTCAGGTATTTTATCTCTCCCTACACCATACACATACTAGAGATAAAATGTGGTCTTGATCTCACCTCACAATTTATTGCTTCTCAAACCTCACTTCCCTATGCACATAGGAGACTATTAGGTAGCTGTAGTCGTCCCAGGCACAGTGGAGGAAAACCATCTAATGCTGATGAAGCTGTTAATTTTTTCAGTAAGGCCTTTTCAACACTCTAGCCTTACAAAAATATCAGTGGCTCAGGGCGACAACAGCACATGGATGTTCAAAAGCTTCACTCTTCTGGAGTTCTTGCACTGGGGGTAAGAACATTTATCTTAGTACAGAAAATTTCAAAGCAATGAAGCTCTTGTAAACATTTTGCAGTGTGGTTTACAAGAGCCAGCAGATAGTACTGTGCAAGTTATGCTCTAGGGCATACAGAACCAGTGCAGATTCAGCAAGTATAGGTGGTAGTTCTGAGACAGACAACGAAGTGGATACCTTTGCGCTTACTTCAGTGGTGTGCAGTCTCATCAGGTTCCCAAGTTGCCATCCGTGTAGCTTACTTTACCCTATACTTATGTTTTCAAGTGCTGGAAAGGACATGACAGCACATAATGGAGGGCATAGTCAAGCAATCCACGTGTCCACAGAGTAGAAAAAAAGCAGCACAAAAATTAGGCAAGGCTCTCACACAGTGCTCAAGGTAAGCTTAGGTGAGGTGGTTCTTAATGGTGACAAAACACAGTCGGGCAAAATACTGGAGATGTAGCCATTTCACTTATATGTTTAAGAGCAGAGTAACCAGCAGCTGCACAGACCCAGCTTAACCTTATCCAGGCTATAAACATGGAAGGGTGGGGACGTACGCGCAGTATCTCATGGAACGCTCCCGGAGCTAACATGCCACCAAAACTGAGCCTAGGAAAAAATGAAGTCTACAGATCTTACCTGATCTTCAGATACGAAAAAGTGTATTAACTTAGCACATGGCTAGTGGGACTTCAGTGTTTTTGTAAACTGCAAGTCGTGCTGCAGGCATCAGGGGGAAGACCCAAAATGAATATTGTGGTTGGATTCAGACATCCTATGCTACAATGAACAGGTTCATGGAAACAGAATTTAAGGATGTCTGGAAGTGAGCCCAGCTACCAGGAGAAAGAAAGCAGGAAAGAGCAGACCTGAACAGTAAAGATCTGAGTCGAGTCTTGACAGGGCAATTCCTGCAACAGCAAGGCAGCTAGAAGGGAGGACAGTGTGGCAGACAGATTTAGCTTGGATCTGCCTCCTGAGACAAGAAGAGATGCTTCTTCTCTTGTGATTACATGAATTTGGCTAAGTTAAGTGTACTGTTGAAGTATCTAGCAGGTCACGTGACTTTTGGGTGCAATAGTCCCTCTAAGGCTGCTCAGTCAATACTGCTAATTTACAAGTTGCAAAAATTAAATTACATTAGCTTTTTGTTGACACAAAAGTGGAAAAGAGTACGTGAGGAGTCACAGACAGAATATATTCATTAGTATTGTCCCAAACCTCAAAGACAGAAGAATTTCTTCCATGCATTTCTTTTTTAAATTCCTTTTGTGGAATAAAATGATGTTTGTGAATAAAATCTGAGAGCATGACCTGAGCAGGTAGCTGAGAGCTCCACCCATTGCTTGAGATTTAAGCTATCCAGTAGCCAGCCAAGAGCAGTGGCTCTGACTAAAGCATTTGTCACCTGGAAGCAACATTCAAAATGCACAGATGAAGTACAGCACTGACTCATCAGCTTTGACACTGTGGTGTACACTTTTCTGATGTGTTGCACTGACTGTAAAGATCAACTGCAGCTGCAGAATAGGGCACATTACATGAGCAGAACAAGTACCTGAAATATTCTGGCTTGTAAGAGCATTCACAAAATCTCATTTCACTACAGTTAGGTTGCTTTGCTTAGCCTAGCCAGGAGGCAAATTGGAGAACTGAGAATTCAGCTCTAGGATGGATTCCTGTTCAAACACCACCTCTCCCCTCTTTATTGGAACAGTTAAAAAAGTAGCCTTTGCAACCCTTTTCTCTTCATCTTCCACTGCTCCAGCAGTGGAAGGATGCATCAATACTAGCACGCATATTATGTCAATGCCTTTACTTTTCATCCAGGGAATTCTAATCCCAAAGAGAGAACCCTGGGGCCAGACAAAGGAGAAGTCAGTAACTTTTAAGTTAACCTTTTAGACAGGGTTAGAGAAGGTCAAAACATTTCACTTCATTATGTCACCGTTTTATGAAAGAGGTCTCTCAATGTTTCATATTTGCAGCACTGGATTCATGTATATGTAACTATTGCTCTTAAATGTTTTAGCCTTTTTCCATAAGGAAGTAGTAAAGAAGCTAGAATTTAGGACTCAGATATTCTTGTGTTGTGGAAATATTTTTGTACCGCCAAGAACTCTCACCAAAAGGTGACAGCCTTCCTAAAATCTTGTTCATATCAAGATTTCTCAATTAAGCATGCATATTAAACAATATACTTTCTATTTAACCGCATCTCCCCACAGTATTTAATTGTCTGGTTTCAGAATCCCTTCCTTTTTTTGTTGTTCCCCCTTTTTCTGGCACACTGTCGCGCATGTTTTCACAGCATATTTCCAACAGGAAATCTATATCCCACTGCAGGTCATATACAGTGGCTGCCATGCCAAGTGGTTTCACTGTGAACACAGGAAACTTTAATAATAAAGTAGAAATTCCATCATTTGATTTACACTTGTGCTTGCAATACAAATAGCAAACATTAGGACAAGCCTACCACTTTTAGAAATATTTTCCCACTATGCTTTGGAGGCAATGTGATCTCTGGCTTCTGAAAGAAAGCTATATTTAACAGAGCCAGAGCTGCATTTTAGCTTTCCATTTACTAAAATCTCTATCCAGTTATATCCAGTATATTTTTGCATTGATTTTTTTCCTGGGGAATCACTGTGGCCTCAAAGCCCTAAATGCTCAGATTCCCTTTGAGCTCACAGAAGGTAAGATGCACAGAAGTAAATAACTGTGCAAACACAGCCAGATTGTCCACACTTTTTAATTCCTCACCCCCAAGAAATATTTGGCTGTGCTGACAGCTGATTTCAAATCCAAAATTGCTTCTTTACAATGGCCCAAGTACATGTCTTGTCCACACCTATTTTCTAATGTGTCTCATGAAAATATGGAAACAGTAGCAATAAGTTACTGTTTAGATTGGGTTTTTTCTCATGAAAATAAATATATTTAAAATCCTATCAAGTTTCATTGGTATGAAAGGAGACACTATCAGCGGCCAGGTATTAAAAGGTTTCTAAGGTGTATCACAGCAGCCACATACACAAGTTGCTGCATCTAACTTCACTTACAAGGTAGCAAGCAAATCATGAGCATGCTTTTAAATGCAGTGAATACTGATTGTGAGCCTGCTGGAAATATGGCTGTTTACATGGACTTCACACAGATGATCCTTCTTCTGTGTATTCTACCTAACTGGGATTTTTGGCAATGCTTTGTTTTATTGTGAAGAATATCACACATTGCTCTCAATAGGATTTTTTTTGTCTTAGATCAACTACTAAAATCAGCATAATACAATTTTAGTTATAGTTTTGAGGTTGCTGAGCAGAATAGCCAAAGAAATTGTAACAGTCCTTAGAAAACCAGATATTTTCTGGTATCTGAACAACTACTTGGACAGAGTTTTTGAAGAAGAAATACCAAATAATTTCAACTTCCTCATTAAATTTTGACATGTTAGAATTTATTTTAGTGGTGGTAAATGTGACATATATAATCTTACATGTAACAAATATAGCTCAAAAATTACGAACTCAGTAGAAGTATAGGATGAAGCAACATGATTCAATGTTCTTAAAACTTGTGTTCTACAGGTATTTAAAATTTCTATTTTTCATTCTGAATCCAAGAGAACAAAATGGCTATTTGAATCCAATCAACAGCTTTTTTAGGTCCATTGTCGGCAGTGCCATTGTAGCCCACTCTTTGCAAGACAAACAGAGAGAGTCAGAAAATCGTTCACAAAGAAGGAAAAAAAGAAAGGTCAACCATAACTGCTAGCAAAAATATCAGGCTTGAACTATAATCTTGTTAGACTGAAATATGGGGACTGAATCCCAACACCTGTGTGTTAGATTATTACGAAATTCATCTGCAGACCTTAAACATCTGTTGTTTTTCTAAGATTAGGAACTTGAAAACTTTTATCTATAAATAAAGCATGGAACAATATCTTTCGATTCCTTTTCCCAGCTAGAACAAAGGCACAAAAAATAGAGAAGTGTGTCTTATTGTAACTGGCTAAAAAAAATACTGGGTTTAACAGTTGATACATGTTTACAATTTAATTTAATTAGTAAGGCAAGTTTTATGTAAGTAGTGGAAATATGACTATTTTGGGCAGCAATTTATCTATTAAAATTTGTGAAATTCAAGAAAACATTTTTAAAACAAATTGTAAAGCACTGGGCCTGATTCAATGTCTTGAAACTAGAGACTTTTACAATTTTTTTTCTGTATTGCACAAAATGTGTTCCTTGAGGTCAGTTTCTTCCTGCCTACAGCTTATTGCTTTGAGCATATAAAATAAATTGGAAACATTTGTTTGTAAATACAAATAGGTATTTGCATATAAACATGTTCCCATGTGTGGTAACAGCAGTGCTGCTCTCCATTTGCCATCCTGATAAGGGAATTTAATTACCTAATGTGCCAATAACTTGGCTGTAATTTTGACCCAGTGGGGAATTTAATGGAATAAGCGCAAAACATTCACACTAATTTGCATCAGGGAAAGTAAGACTGCAGAACAACATTAAGGAAGTGTGAGTCACCCCTCTGTTCAGCACAACAAAATCAGCATGTCTGTAACACTGGAAACTGGTTATCTGACAGGTTTCTATTTTCTAAAGTATCAGGGGTACTTGAGGATAATATAAATGGGCAGAAAAGGCAAAAAGAAATCGTGCAGTGTGTTGTGCATCTATGCGGACAACAGAAAATGAGATACAGAGTTTATACACTTAAAATATGGGTACTTGCTGTAGTAATGAGACCACCCCAGGCACACTGAGACTAAGAAGCATAAGGACCAGGGATCAGAACAGATCATATAGAAAAATTCCATCTAAGACTGGCATCTTGCTCCACAGTGGGTTGCATTGGGTGAATTCTGACCTAATTTACCAGAAATAAGGATTTATCATTCACTGCTAGTAACACAGGAAATGTGCAAGATGACCTGACAATTGAAGGTCACCATGGAGACTACTTAAATCTGTCTAAAGTTTTTAATATCCATTTGAAACCTTGTGTTAAGCAACCAATTGCTGATCATTGGTAATTAAAAAAAAGTACTGAGAGCTAGAAAGATTCAGCAAGAGGTGATTTTATATTCTGCAGAAAAACTAGCACTCTGATATTTTTCTGGATGTGAAGATAGCCTGAAAAAAATTCTCTATCCACAGATTTAGTTTATTATTTTTTGTTAAGGTTTCAATTCTGTCTTCTGCTTATTGGATGATGAAAGCTGGGCTACTAATTTGAAAGTTGCTTGAGGAGAAAGCAAGTGTAAAGAGACAGACAGCAACAGGAAAATATGAGAAGCACATTAAAAAGTTCTGTGAAAAACTGCTATATTAATGTCATAGCATTACAGTCTGTAGAAGCAATACCACAGTGAAAAAATAAAAAAAGGGGGAACCTGCCAAGCAGTGCTTTCTGGACTGTTGTATTATGTATTATTATTATGTATTATGTATGTGTATAAAGCATCAGCCAGAGTGTCTCGAAACAGTTATTTTTATCCTCCAAACTACATAACTGAAGTTTCTCTAACTTCTAAGAATCTACTTTGGAAGTGATCTCCCTTAGTCTGCTTTATAAAGAGACAGTGGATACTATGCATCTCTTCTGATTTGAATTCCTTGTGTTAACAGTATTGAAAAAAAAATAAACCCAAACAACCCAAAACCTTAAATTAAAGCAGTGAAACAAAAAATGAGTTTTTCATTTGGAGAAACCGCAGGAGGCAGTGAAGACATCAGATTTGATCCCAGATAGTACTACCTGGCCAAATACATAAGTATTCATACAAATACTGAATAGGTTTCTTGAAGTTCCATGAGATTTTGCGACCTGAAACCATTAGTCGCTGCTTTGTTATGGCTAATTATTGAAATGAAAATAGATAGATACAAAAATAATGGATCCATAATACTTCTAATATGTTTTTGCACTGCATTATTTAGCAACTGACCTAATAATGGAAGTATGAGAAATATTTTATTTTAGGTACTTTAAGAAAGTTAGAAGAAATGCATTGAATCACCTTTTCTGTATAAGAGAATAAAATCATTTCAAAAGCATAGATCTGAAATTGGTGCTATTGGCACTGTTCCACCCCACCCCTCCCAAAGAAAGCTATTTATAACAGGAAATGTCACATTTTATTATTTTGAAAAGGGAGCATGGAAGTATCAGGTTAGCAGTTGCACTTACTCAAGAAGGTGTCAAATTTATCAGGGTTTACTACTCTCGAAGAACACCACTAGATGTCAGCAGTAACTATCTGTAAAATGCAAACCAACCGGTTGGTTTCTATTTAGAAATCGGTACAAACCCTTAAGGTAGCTCACGAAGTCCAAAGGTCCTTACGGAAATCGTGTAACTTAAAGACTGCTGCTGCAGCTGGTTCAGAATCAGGGCCATACGACTGGCACAACTCAATTTGTCGAACTAAATTTAGAATTATGTGAAATTCCACAATCTTATCCTTAACAACTGAACATTTAATACACATAGAATGAATCATTTCACTCAGCTGAAAAAAAAAAAAAAAAAAAAAAAAGGCAGGGCCACAGCCTATAGAATCTGGTATATGTATTGCAATCACTACTCATAAGCCACCTGCTGCTGCTACTGAATTTATCAGAACTTTATCCAAATAACATAAGGAGTAACATATGGACAGAACTGCACTTTAACAGTTTTGTAACAGACTACATCCTGTAAAATTCAGGGGTGCGTCATTATGACAGCGCTGAGATACCTAAAATACACGGCTTATTATTCCTGAGATACAAGCCTTAACCCTCTCCAAGTCTGCCCACAAACTATTAATATGATTTTCTGGTGGTGGATTAATTATAATTATGAAACAAACAAACAAACAAAGCAACAAACCAACAACAACAACAACAAAACATCAAACCAGGAAGCCGCAAGCACTTGGGGGGTCTTTTTGGGCAACAAAGCACATGAGAATTTCTCTCCTGATTCAGCTAAGTGTCTCTTCTATCTGCTTACTTTACTTACTGCCATGAGGATATATGCCTTACTAAAATGCCTTTGACCTGCTTTTCCTTTCTGAATTCTTGTGCTGATTTGTAGAAGCAAGCAGATCTGAACACCAAATGTGAAAATTCACAACGTAGGAACACTTGGTGTTGGAATCTAGACTTTTACACTGCTCATCAAAGCCAGCTATGAAATCTGTTCATACACGGTAATGATAAGTTGTTTTGAACTGGCAGTATAGGTAGTGGAACATTTTTGTACTTAAATTTCAATACAGGTTACAGTATCTAAGAAGACATGAATTGAAGGCAAAAGTGATGAATAATTTTGATTTAATACTTTTGTTCCAAACAATCTCAGTAGGAAGTCATGTTATTAGGTTTGTTGCAGATAAGGGTAAAAGTGTTGCAAATAGTATGCAAATCATAAGAAATTCTATCCTTTGATGTTCCCCTACAGTGTAAGCCTGGGCTGGCTATTTTACTACCTTTTTATCATTTTCTCTATCCTACAGGTAGAGATTAAATTTGTTTTTCATTTTTAGAGAAAACGTGGGCACCTGCAGATAGAATGTACTGCGTATTATCAGCTGTATTTGTGCATGCAGTCAGGAATGAACAGCCTAGAATTGAACTGGTTTTCCAAATCAGTTCCTTCCATGGGATTTTTCCCACCTGTGTAATAAAAGGATAAATTTCACAGAATCCAGGGTCTTAAAGCTAACATGAGTGTTATGCCTTGAAATAAAGTCTTTTCAATAGGTAATATTTACTTTAAGTTACAAAGTTTTGTACTTTAAGTACAAAAAGGAATCTAGTGCAGAGCAGCACATCTTGCCAGTATTGCCAACTGCAACCATGACACACACATAATTTAGATTCTCAGGAAAACTCAGTTTGGCTTGAAATTGACCTTACACCCGGAGTAAAACTTTTGGGCTAAGAAAGCTTTATTTTGCATGTTAGTCCAATTAAGTTGACAGCTGGAAGCTCTTACATAAATATGACAGCTAATGAATAACCTTTCCTCCAAACAAGCTGAGATTGTTTTGTTTTGTTTTTATAAAGGATTATTCTTAAAATTATACCTTTAAACACAAAACAGTGAGACAAGCAAGAAAGCTGTGGATAAGGAACACCAAATATACAGAAAATTTTTGTATGTTCTTTCTGTGCTTTAAAAATTCTCATGTGTTTTTAAGTTATCTCCTGCCTCCTGTTACAGAGTTACTTGTTTGTAAATTCTCAGAGCAACTATTCAAAAGCAATTTCTCTCCGTCTGAAGCCATGCCACTCACAATACTGACAAGGTCAGTGAAGTCCACAGGAAGTCATTTGCTGAGTAAGTGCTAGTCATGCAATTTACAGCTGCTTGGATGAGCTGTTTTAATTTACAGCGCAGTTTTACAAGTTGTCAGCCTGCTTTAAAGAAAAATGCCTGAATTATTCCCATCAATGTTGTTGTATTCTCTCCACAAGTGAGAATGTTATCCAGATTTTTAATACCAGATGTAAGTAGGATTATGGTTTTATGTATACCAGGAATTAGAATAGGAAGTAGTGCCCACTTCTTTTTTACAGCCACTTTTCATTCCTGTCACATGTAATATGAGATGAAGAAATAAGATATGAGAGCTCTGGACGCAGTTCAGGGACATAATTGAAGGAGTGATTAATGCTGTTGCATAGACAGGATCTCCTTAATCATTTGGATACAGAGTAGATCGTGACTCTTCAAAAATACTTATAGCAGACATTAGAACACTGTTCTCTGCCAGTTACCCTGCTTTGTTTCACAGAAGTTTTACATCAACAGCTTGAAAAGTTGAAAAGGGTGAGTGGGGGGGAAGGTCAAAGGATATCAAAAAAAATGATTAGTTCTCTTAAGCAAATAAAACATTGTGTGCATAAATACATTCCTGAACAGTGCCTGGAAACACATCACAGAAGGGTTCTCTAATAAAGTAATCATATTATTCATTAACATTTAAAAACTATTCCAGCACACTGCTCTGTGGTATGTTCTCAGCCTGCTTTGCTGCAGTTAAGAAAAAGGTCCAGGGTTCATAGGGGAGGGCTTGTAAGCAGCTCACAAACAACGTGCTTGAAATTCCTTCCTTTTGTAGCAGGAGTGCAAAACTACAGTTGAATAATCAAGCTATTGAACTAGGATTTATGCCAAAAAGACTAATTTGTAAGCTGTGTCCAAAGTGTCTGGGTTTGAAGTGATTTGCATATTTCTTCCTCTGTTATTCTAGGAATGCTATGGGAAACTTGCTACCCCAGGTCTCAGCAGTAGGTTTCTCACGCATACCTTTCCAAACTTGTCTTTGGAAACATGAAAGCAATGAGTGTGACAAGCATCAATGTTATATTTGTGTAGCTTATGAATACAGGTATTCATGAAACAGGATTCTAACTTGAAATTTCTTACAATGTACAATGAGATTCTGTTTATCTAGGTCACATTAAAAACTAATCTTAATGATTTATGCAAGGGCATAAGGGCTGTGATAAACATAAATAATGAAAGTCTGCCAAATGTTTATGTGCCAAGATAAAGGGCAGACTTATAGCTGTGAAATAGGAAATGGTGATGACACTGCGCCGAATGCTGGGCAGCCCTGGGCATTCCCCAGCACAAACTTACTATTTGTACTCTTCTACAAAGCCTGCTCTTGTAACTGGAACTGAGCAAAAGTAGAAGTTGGCTGTGATATTTCAGTATTCACATTATGTTCCTTATTTCACTGCATAATAAATTCACTAATTTAGTCATGGGAAGTCATTAAGCTAGCAACTTAAATCATTCATCCCTATGAAATTACTTTCAAATTCTACTTTAAAGAATGGGCAAAAATTATGGCAGAAGTATTCACTTAGCTCCAGTCAAATGATATTGAATGGGAAAGCTAATGCACTGCAGTGGATATTCAGTTTCAGTAAAAGAAACATGCAAACAAGCTAGGCACTAAAGGCACGGCTGGGTATAAGCCTATTTTATTTACTTCAACCTACACGTACAGATGTATGTTCTTCCGGGGTCTGACATTTCACTGGGGTGTTTTGCTTTTGACTTACTTTACTTCTTGTTATGAGCTGTTATGTTTGTATCTCCTACACAGACTGAAGCAGAATCCTTTGGAAAGAGAGTGGAAGATAGGCTCCTGTGCTGAAGGGCAAGTGAGCATGCCTAATTGAAAGAAGGTTCAGGAGGACACTGCAGAGTGCATCAGAGTGCTGCCTCACTGCACTGACCTGCCAAGCACCAGGAGCAGGGAACCTTCCTAGTGCCAGCGAGTGTGGTGGGGAGTGCATTCAGTCATCCCTGGCAAGTCCCTGAGATGCTAAAATATAACCTGTCACCACCTCTTTTCACTACCAACTTGTTGTGCTGTGAAGAACCCTTCTACAACCACAGTCCATTAAGGGACATGAAGTTACAGACCCTTGACTTCAAAGCACAGCAACTTTAAGTTAGTCCTCTGAAAAATCATCCTAACAAGACTTATGCTGCCTCATGCTGTTTGCTTATAACTTAAGTAAATATAGCCCATTAACGGGTTAAAAATGCAAAAACTTTTTCCTCTGCATCTAAACTGCTGCTTGAACATCTCAATTTTCTTGGTAGCATTGTTATTTTTTGCTTTAGAATGTCTCAAAAAGGTGCTTTCACAGAGGTTTGATACCACGTTTAGCTTCAGAAGACAGAGCAATATAACAATCAAATTCTTTGCAGCTTGTACAGTATTTTACGAATTTTTACTGCACTTTTTTATTGATCAGCAAGTTTTTCCACAGCTTAGCTGCTTAACCAAACTTATGCTTTTGTCAATATGTAATGCATTGAAGGGAATTTAGGGCCCTAAGATAAGAACAGTCATCTCGTTTCTTGATAGCAATGAAGCCATATTAAATCTTCCCCAACTACTCAAGATCTCTGAGCAAATCTGTCATTGCAACAAATACATATGTTGTGGCAAATGCAACCTGCTTAACTAGATGGCTTTTAAGCTCTTTTAACTTTCATTTTGATGCTTCAAAGGCTCTTGCAATGACATACAGCAAAGACAGCTTTCACTTAACACTATAGTAACACCATGGATCAAGCATTAGTAAAAGGGAAAATATCTTTATAGATGCACATACACACATGGCCAGCAAGGATAGGAGAACAGTGACATTACGACTAATAATTCAGACTGGAAGCATAGCCTAAGCTCATGACCAAGAGCTGCACGAAAAAACAAGAGAATCACAAGAAGCTGATTTTAGATATCCTAAACAGGACATTCAGGGTTTTTTGGACCGAATTTTAAGGGTGGTTTTGGATAAACATAACCTTTGCAGAAGCCAAAAGCCCATCATGTGGTTTGGAATGAAGTATTCAAAGATCATTGCTTGAATGGATTTTGGCAGGGTCAAGGCAAGATTCCAACAGTACATACCACCAGTGCCACCCACTTGCAGCACTGCACAAATAGTTTTAGAAAATAAGATCTGGAAGAGGCACTTTGTACAAAACTACCAGCCCTCACCTGGAAACTGCATTTTCTAGGAAGTAATAGGGAAATATATGGTGAAATTAGGATAAAGTGACTGTCTATAAAAACTCATTTCACGTCTGTACTTACCCACAAGTTTTGATTTAAGGTTGCAGTATTTAGAGTTGGCAAGGTCATGATTTTTTTTTCTGATTCCCATAGTCCTGCCCAAATCCAAACCATTTTGCTATTGAAGCTTTATGTAATCTCTAAAAAAAAAAGAGTCTTTCAGTAGAAATACTTTTCAAGGCTAATCCTGATAATCCCAGGGATGTGCAAAAATCCTTCATCTGAGGAGGAATAACCCCAAGTACCCAAGCACACAGGGGTGCATATGAATGGAAAGTGGCATGGCAGGACAAAACCTGGAGATCTTCATGGAAAACAACTTGAACCCAACCTGTGCAGCAAAACATGCCAACACCTTGAGTTGCATTAACCAGCAGGCTGATGGAGGTGGTTCTCTCCCGACGCTCAGCACTGCTGAGACCACTGTGTACAGTCTGGGCTCCCTGGGTACAAGACAGACATAGACATACCAGAGCAAGGGCAGTAAAAGAAATTAAAGGATTGCAGTGTTTTTCATATGACAGTTTGAAAGTACTAGGAATATTCAGCCTGGAGAAGTATCTGATGGGAGCGTGTAGATTCTGTACCAGGTTCTTCTCAGTAGTAGCCAGAGAAAGGATGAGGCATGGACACAAACTGAAATACTGGAAATTTTTTAAACAAAAAAGTTTTTACTTAAGGTGATGAAACACTGGAACAGGCTTCAGAGGTTATAAAGTCTCCATCCTTGGAGATATTTAAGACCAGACTGGACATGGCTAAAATCAAGCTGGTCTAGGGGACCTTCCTTTGCACAGAGGTTTGACTAAATAGTCTTCAGAGGTCCTTCCTCCATGTTTAACTCTGACTTCACACGATCCATTTCAAAGAGACCAGGCCAACCTAGTTTCCTTTTAATGCATTTTCACTTGGTCAAATCGGAGTCTGATTAAAGGAAAGCACCAAATGTAACACTTACAATGAAAGCAAATTTCAGGCTCCCCTTTACTTTATATGTGATACAGGAAAAAGTTAGCTGATAATATTGTTAGAAAGCTATGAGCCTTAACAGAGATCTTTACACAATGCTGATGGGAAACTGAAACAGCCACTTCCAATGCATTTATTTATACATTTAAGCATTATTAAGCATGCATTTAAACAGAGATAGTGTAGACTGTGCAATACTGCAGCAGACTCAAATGAATGGTTGCAGAGAGGTAGTTTACCTCTGTATATTCAAATTTGGATTTTAAATGTAGTTGGTCTTATTCCAGCAGGAAGAGGGTTTTGTGATTCATTTGAAATCAGGGGTTAACGTCTGGTCCAACAGAGCCTGGAATTTTTGCTGTAACCCATTTGTATTGCACTGGTAGCCTAGGGTGGAGAAATAAATACCCCTTTCAATGTCTGGCAGTAGATAAGAATTAGAAATGTGACCTAAAGCATGGTATTTTCAGCTCTGTAGATCTCTATATGAAGTAGAAGAGGGAATACGTTATACAGTGCTTCAATTTAACTAGCCAAAGCTGTTAAACCTATTAATGTCCTGAAATGAGGGCTTCTGTTGACTGTTCTCTCTGTCAGAAGTGCTGGGTCCAAGATTGCTTTGCCTAGAACAGCTTCTGATCAGCTCTGAGTACAAATGCCAAGACTCATTAACATTCTTTGTCTTAGAGCGTCCATCATGTAGAGGTCTTCGAAGTCATCAATAAAGAAATTAAGGTAATTATTTAAGAACATACAACTTAATACCAGTAAAAGAAAATATCTGCTGCCATTTTCTTGCTGTAAATACCTGTGCACTAGAAAAAGGTGAGGGAGCAAGAAAGTTTCCTCCACTGTCATTTTTCTTGTCATTTTAGCTTTCAACTAAAATACACAGAAAATTATACTATATAGTGTATAGTAAACCCATAGAATTAGTATATACAAATCAATATATTAGCATTAGAAGACTCGGATTTTTATTACTTATATATAGGGGAAAATAAAAAATTAAACATTTTTTAGGCAGCAAATATATTCAAATAAATTATGAGTGATATTTAATTTTGACACTCTTCCAAATATACTTATTATATATCCCAAATGATGCACATATGGGAAAAATATGATCATGTAATAGAATAAAATTCTATATATTGGCAAAGCCAAAAAAAATTACTGAACTTTAAATGCCTGATTTTTCAATAGAAGCAAATATATTGACTATAAAGTTTTCTTTACATCCAAATGCATTTATTCCTTCTAAAGAAACTGATAATGTAACTCTTCACAGGCAACCATAATATGGTATCTTCTTTGTCAACAGCGAATTTTTAACTCTGACCATTTTACCACACAGCACTAAGCAGCCAACACATGCATAAGAAATATAATACTTGTTTTGTCTTCAGGCCTAGAGCTGGACATCCCCTGTTCCACCTCTTCTGTGCTGATAGTAGCTACTGACTCTTCATACTGGACCTGGGAATAAAAGTACAGGAAATAGAGCTTTTCTCGGGGTTCTCGTGCTCTAGAACTTCATGGACGCTCCAGGAAATGAAGAGCCTAATTTCAAGTGACTGGCAGTATGACCAGGCTGACAGTACTTACTGAGCAGAGGAAAACTAAAACAATTTCATTTATTCAGCCACGTTTATTGAATCCTGTTGCAAGCAGTTCTATATGGCCACTCAAGAGAAAACTTTGCAAGACTTCTTTTCAACAAAACCTGATTGTGGGATGGTAACAGCTCTCTACCCAGTACCTTATTGTATTGTAAAGGCTAAACACAGCCCTGTTGGAGTCAATGGAGGTTATACCCATTTGCATCAGCAAAGGATCTGGCTGCAACTATTTAGTGATCAACAGCAGCTCGAGTATATTCTAAAGAACTTGTTTGTTTTGCATTCTCCCGACTTTGAAAACCTTCCAGTTCATGTATAAAAACTTGCACTGTTCTGGAACATGGATCTATTTGCAAGAGGTGACTCATGCTTTTGCTGAAGACAGAATTAAAAGTAAAACAAACTGAACTTAAGTTAGAAAGGAAATAAATACACTGGCAGACAGAACTAAAAGGCTCACTGATGTCACGCTATTAAGTCCTAGAAAATTACTCTATCATTCTGCTGCCTGAGCCTAGGATTCTTTCCTTTCTTCTTAATCTCTGTTTCTGGACATCATCCAGCTTACTTGATTCACCTCTCAACTTGTAGCCTCTGTCAATCTTTAGAAAAATAAGCCCTTTGGATTTTTTTTTCCTTTCTTCTTGTTGCCAAGGATTCTGTTTAAAAAGCATGCTTGCTTGACTTTCTGGAATTTGCACCAATATAGAATAGCGATGAGTTACAGCATGTTCAAGAAATGCACACACTTCCAAGCACAGAAAGAACTGATGACCAACAAGGAAGCTATGGTATTATGGTGCGTATATTGCACCATTTCCTTTTTAAAAGCAAGAAGGTTTACAAATATTTAGCTGTATTTGTTTGAAACTAACCAACCAAGGTCCTAATAAGCCTGACAAACATGTTATCAAGTAAAATACTACAAGCCAGGTGGATATGAAAAGTATGTCTGGAAAGTTAACAAACTCCTGCTCAAAAACAATACTGCAAAGGATTTCAGTAGAAGTAATTTTTCATGATAATCCGCACAGTAATTGGGCATGCTGTCAAACGTTAACTTTCAAGGTCATGTCTATGTATTTTATATTCCAAAATTTCTCACTAAGCTCAAGCATAAATCAGACTTTCAGTCTTTTGGGGAAAGGAGGTCTAAACCAGAAGAGATGGACAGAGAAGCAGCCTTCCTTCAATTTTGCATCACCTGGGACAGCAACCTGTGCCTTCCACAAAGTGGGATTATCCTATGCACCTCACTTGGCTAGGGTTTGTCCCCATGTCTTGTCCTGGAACTATCCTTCCCTGTGCAAATTACTAAACATTTCCAGCAGAAAATACTGATCCTGAACATCCCATATCCCTGGACATAACTTGAAATTAGATTAATATCCTCATCAGCTATTATTTTATTTCTGACTGAAGTGCTCTCAGATTTCTATCTTGACAGTCAAAGACTCCCTGAAGAACAAAATTTTTTGAAAAAATTCTTTCAATTTTTTTCTAAGTTTGCATTTTCTGCTGGAAATTCTCACTAAACACACCACCTGCTTCATATTGTAAATATTCACTTTCATGCCATGAGGAAAAATGCTGCTACAAGGTATCAGATGAAGTGTGCTTTTCAACACACCACTTCTCCAGTCACTCCAATATATGAACAACATCATCCAGTGTAAATTTCACTAACACACCTTGGGTTTAGTGCTCCCTGTGTCTGGCCTTTGGCCTCTAAATGTGTCCAATAGTGCTCAGTGCATGGACACAGGTGAAAAGCAGTTACAGCTTCCTTGGCCTTAAAGCTTCTTCTCATCTTCATTAATGTAACTTCCCTTTCCCTGGCATCTATCTTTTTGTAATCCTGACTAAGAATAACGCTTCAAGTTTATGGTGCAATTCAGACACTGAGAGCCAAATGGATTTCTCTGGCATTAAAAGCAGATTAAAAATCTGGTTCAGAATAACATTCTAGTCTAAATAGAAAGTTTTTAATATTAGTTATCTCACTGTCAGATGTGTATGAATTCCCCACACCCTCCCCACCTCAAGAGTTCTGTATTGGTACCTTCCCTTATTTTGAACACAGCTTTAATGTAATAAAAGGCAACACACCTTCCTGCTAAATTTTCCAGTTATGGAGATTAGAATAATATACCTCAGTTTTTCTCCAATCATGTTGCAAACTGCTAGGTATGTACAGTAGGCAGAACACTTTTCAGAAGAGATATGCTTACTGAACGGATTGCAAAACTCTTCACTCCTTCATTTTGGTCTTTGGCAGAGAGAGAAGGTCAAGACTCTTTCAAATAAGTAGCTAACATCAGAATATGGATTTGGCCTGTGGCTCATTCCTTTGCCAGTCCAAGAAATTCTTAGATGGTCAAAAGCAGGGTGCAAGCCAGGTGAATTAACTTGGCAGCCTGGGATATGGCCCATTGACTATTACATCACTATATTTATCTAAGTGTAAAGTTATGCAGGGAGTACAAGCAAACACCTGGGCATAGATAAAGCCTTCTAAAAGCTAACAAGATCTTTCCCTTTTTGCTGTACTCAGAGCTTTCATATTTTTCCATTGTCCAAACTATATATAATATTCCAGATTTTAGTACTACAGGTTATGAATTTTTTTTTGCTTTCCATTACTCTTAAGGAATTTCAATTTTTCCTTCTAAAATAGAATCTACTAAAGTAAGTGTTGTGCAGGGAAAAAAAAATCAAAAACAGTTTCCTACCCAAAATGCATGAACATGCATTTACTTCATTGTCATATTTCACCTGCTACTTCTATCCTTGAAGATGACTACATTTCATTCAGAATTTCATTCAGGCTGCTTGATGTCAGATAAAATCTTGCCCAGGAAGGGTTTCATGGGAACGAATTACTCATGCATAAAAATGTACATTACAGGGTATCTCAGTCTACCGGAATTTTACTTGCTCTGAGTTTCAGGGTATTAAACTACATCCAGAAGCAAGTCCTGTGAACTGTTTTATTTTATGGGTGACAGAGTGGTTCAGCTCCACCTTTCAGGTGAGCAGGTACCTGCACTGGCTTGCTGACTGGGGTTAAACCACAACACTTGGTTTTAAAAACAAGATACAACACATTGAAAAAATCAAAACAACTTTGAAGCAACCCATTGTGAACAACACTTAATCTTGTTTTGCTCTGTGCCAACAATCACTCTGGAAAATATTTTGAGGATAATAAGCCCAGCTATGAATTAGACAATATTTTAGGACATTGTTCTCAAATTATATTGTGAATTATGAGGACATGTTTCACAGAATTGAAGGAGTCAAATATGGAAGTCCCACTAGGTTTTCCATAGAAAGAAAATGAAGCTGACAAATTGAATCAAGATGGACAAGTGGAAAAATCAAAATATAACTATTCACAAAAAGAACTAACTGTCCTTTTACTCTTTAGTGGGACATTTTCAAGACGCCATTTAAGATTAATCCGTCATCAATAGAAAAGTTTTATGCAGAGAAGTGCTTATAGCAAAGTCACCTTTATCTTTCACAGTGAGGAGGTCAATTGTCTTCAAAGATGTGACCACCAGTCACTACTGTTATTAGTCTAAAAATCTCTGAACCTTGTTTCCAAGCACCATTTTAGATACACCTCAGCAAACACAGCACTCCAATTGTTTAGCAAACATTATGATGTCAGTTTTAGAGTCTTTCAAAAGCAATGTACAACTAAAGGAATCCTGGTACAGAAGAGGGACAACAACATAAAGGTAAAATTGGTGTGTGCATTACGAACATTTTCCTCCTTGTGTACTCTTACTATCTCTGCTATTACTGTTCCCATTCAATTACAGTTACTAGCAGAGGCAAGAGAAGTAATCTGGAGGTCTAGGCAGAGTCCATTGCTTTCTGAACATGTAACTAAACACATTCTAGAGATTTGATCCATAATTATAACACATCACTGAAACTTTCCTTTCTGTTTTGAAATTTAAACCTAAACATTATTTAATTGTAGTGTAAATATCATTAATCAGGCCAAACAACTGCAACTGTGAACACCAAATTTTGTCCCTCTCTTGGTGTTTCTATTGGCTTCTGTAATCTTGTACATGCTGAAAGGTCAGGCTAGCAAAAACTTTTGTTACAGTGCTATACGAAGAGTTATTGCTCTTTGGAAGAGTCACTACTTGTGGTATGAAAAGGTCAAGCTGAAAGTGATACATTTGAGGGCCATCATCCTTTTTATCCAACTGTTAGTAAAAGATTAAGCAGGACAGAACACAGTAGACTCTTCAGTTAAAATACAAGATGCCCAAATGCAGTTTTCTATGGAAGCTATACTACTGCAAAGTAAAGAATCTCTAAGTCTACATTACCCAACTCAGAAAGGATTATTTTAAACTTACTTGGTATCACCTTAAAATGCTTAAAATTATTCTCTATCAACAAAACCAAATCAGCTGCAGAGAAAGACAACAGACAGCCTACTTTCTTACCAAAAAAAGTTAAAATGGTAGCAAAACAAAACTCAGAAAATGTTCTGTTTCGAGAAGGGAAGACACCCTTAAAAGATAGCACAAATTTCTAAATTGCATCAAACATATTTAAAAGTAAATGAATATGTAATTTATGCTTCATCCTAGCCCCAGGAAAGATGTAAAAGCTCCCATATTTTTGTGCTGGGCCAGGAAAAAGGGTATTTGTTGCAAACCATTGATTGCTATAGGAAGGCGTCTGGGTGTCTCAAGCACTACACAATTACATCACTTCTGAACTGTTCACCGAGACAGGATGGCTGATGGCAGCAATATCTTCTTTTCATAAGCCCCACTTTGCTATGGTTCCAGCTGAGTCATTCATAGACTGCTGTCTTCCTAACAGGCAAGAGTAGACCTCCAAGGCTGGCTTACAGCTTTCTACCTCCCCCAGTGAAACCCTTAAGAGTATAATGTAGGCAACAGATTGTTCACTCGGCTCCTTTTCAGATAAAAAACTCTGGATGAGGAAAGCAATCTGTTCCAATTTTTAAAAGTCTGTGTTAAACAAAACCATTGCAACTCTTCCTACTGACTGCTGTATCACCAACTGTATCTGCAGCCACTGAAGTAGCCTGAGTAGATGCGAGTGTAGGTGTACTCACAAGCCTACTGTATGAGCAGGATTACCATAGCAATCACAGCTCCCAGAATCACTACCTTGAGGCATTTAAAGATAAACCTGGTTTTTGTGGAACAAAAATTTAGCAGTATATGCCAAGATCACAGCAGTCCAGAGTGCACCACACCAAGCAGAATCAAGCTCAACACCTCACAGGGCACTTCTGTATTTCAATAAACTGGGTCAGCATCTGCAGTTCAGAATCTAGATCTACAAACACAGCCTAGCAGAGAGAAGTCTTCAAAATAATGCTGTTAAGACAAGAACACTGAAACTTAAAAATCAGTGCTTGCAACAGGTGACAGATCACATCTTTCCCCATTGCTGAAGCCAAGCACCAACTTCTTAATTATGTCTAAGAGAATTCTAAACAGCCATAAAAAATAAACTAATGTAAAACAATATTTTCTTTTAACTGCTATAACAGCGCACACAGTATCTCTCAAAACCAGGAAGTCCATAGTTATGAATTGCAACATTCAGCATGAAGACTCTTTATAATAATTCCTCCAGTGCTGTTACTCTTGGTAGGTTTTCTGAAGGATGAACCTATAAGCTACATCTCAAGTAAACACTATTTAGGTGTTAGAGTACCATATTCACTTGTCAGATTTTCTTCCTTCTCTTCATTTCAACTTTTGCTCACCACCTCTTTCCTCTACAGCAAACAAAAAAAATTGGACATTATCAGTCACCTTTGCCCTGTCTCTGAATACCCCAAGTATAACAGCATGCTTGGTGCAGCCAGCAGTATTTGGAATGAAAGTCGTTTCATACCAATCAAGTTAAATTATAACCCATACTAACCTCAGTCCAAATTCTAAAAAGACCACCAGCATTAGACAGAAAAACGTCAGGGATTCCTAACCTGGGAACTATAGCAAGCTGTAGCACACCAGCAGAGCCTTCCAGGCATCACAAGTACTTGCAGCTTTGGAGAATCAGCTTGCAAAAGCCTAACTGCACTGCTTTATGCTCCTGGTTCCATCTGGATTGTGGCACTAAGGCAACAGCAAACAAAAATCACTGCTGAATTGAAGTGACTGGAAACAGGTAGGTGCTGAGAAGGGATATTAGCTGGCTGGGCATTGTGTAGCTCGTGCTTCTGCTAGACAGTAATGAAGTAGAGAAGGATGGGAAAGAGGAATGACAAATTAAAGTGTAATAGTCCTAAAAACATGTGCTCTAAAGCAGGGAGTCAGAAGAGAAAAGTCAGAGTAGAAGCTGGAATCTGAGCTGGGCTGCAGCAGTTTTCTGTGAACTTGTTTCAAAGTGGGTCTCAATTCTTTCCAGAGAAAGGAGGTTAGTTTATGCATTTAGGACGCAGCTAAGAAAAGTACCACTGAAAAGTCCTCAGAAGGTAAGATAACACGATTTAAACTTTTTCTAAGGTTGTTTTTTACTTTGCTTCTTCCTGTAAATAAACCTAAAATGTGGGAAAGGGAGGTGGGTAGTTAATTGAGAGGGTCATGCACAGAAGTTCAAGTCATCCCTTCTGCAGCTTGTCATTGTTGCAGGCATCTGCCACTCACAGGCAAGGGTCCGCCCACCACCCGTCCCTGCTTGCTGGAATGGCCTTATCTCAAGATGAAACTCCCTCTAACATAAATCACTGCACTCATCACACTGTTGCGGCCTACAAGGCCCACACAGCAAATGGAAGTTGCACAAAAGCAGTGGCCACTCCACGACAAGGCTTTCTCCTTACCCCACAGAACATGCCTTTTTGCATAGCTACAAGCCTTCCCCAAGAGGCTTCACTTTGCTCATGATCACCACAGCAAGCTTTTGCCCACCATATCTTGCCTCAAAATGCTGTCACCCCTAGACAAGGCTCCTCCCAACATATCCCCAGCCCTTTCTTAAGAGCTTCTGTCCCACTTAGTGGGGGCTGCTGCTTTCCAAACAACCACTTTTCACAAGACTAGAAGGCTGCCCCAAACACGAGGCACTCCACTCATGGGTAAGGGCCCCCCCACACAACAGGTCCTCTCTTGGAAGACAAGCCCACCAAAACATGAGGAGCTCAGCCCATGAATAGCATCAGCAGGCTCTCCTGCCACCCCCACCACCTTCACACCATATGGAAGCTGCGCACATGCATGTGCAAATCTTTCAGAAGGCTGTCCTTCCCCCAGCAACCCACTTCTCACAAGACCACAAGCTTGCCTCAATTCCTTAGCCTATGGACCCATGCTGCCAGAGCACATTTCACCCTGCCACCTTCAGAGGCATCTGCTCCTTCTGGACAAATCCATTTGTCTGTTCCCAGCCATCCCCCCTGCCCCTGATCCCTTTTCCATAGACTGCAAGCCCACCCAAATGCTTATTCAAGGCACTTCGTTGGTAAACACCATCTGGTGTGCACCCTTCCTGTGGAAGGCATATACTGCTCTGCACCTTTCCTGTAGAAACTTTTCCTGACATCATCCAGTGAGTACTTTCTCCACAACCCCACAAATCTACTTCAGAGGAGACCCTCAGCCTCTGAACGCCACTGCAGCCACACTCCTACTGGTCCCACAGCAAGTGGAAACTGCTCACAAGCATGTGTCACTATGGGACAAGGTTGCACTCCTCACCAGCAGCTCACTTCTCACAAGAGTGCAAGCCTGCTCAAAAGCTATTCCCTCACTTTAGGAATACCACCATAGAATCATTCCACCTGTGACACCCACACAAGCATCTGCCAACCCTTAAGAAGGATTCTGCCTACCCCCCCAGGACATACCCACCACTCCTGCACGAGGCCTTCTTTCTCCATTTCATATTCTTATTTCTCTAACTCCACAGTTTACTTCAATTGTGAATGTAATTGTGAACAACATAGAATTGTTGTTTCTATGTGTGCAGTTGCAAAATAGTTGTAATTACAAAAAGCATGAGAAGTGACACAAATATTTATTCTTGGCTTTTCTTGGGGTGTTAATGATTAATTCTTAATGTTTCACACCTCCCCCTTAAAAAAAATTAATGCAGGCCTGATAACTAGAGTGGAATGAGTAGCTCTTTGATGACTATTACTAGGTAAGATAATAGCTATAAAAAACAATCAAGTAAAGGCTTGGTTTGAAGAGTATTTTAACTTAATTCCTAGAAAGGTTCTATCACTGCTTTGTTTTATATCTTTTTTTCTCTTGTCAACCTTTTGACAGTTTTTTTAGCAGTAACATGCCAAAACTAAAGAATTGGTATGTATTAGAAAGCAATAATTTTCTAATCTTTTATAGTTTTTTAAAAAGTTTTAATCTAGTAGTTATATGAGGAGCTAAGATTGTGAGAGACTTAAATATGGAGACAGATAGCATACAGATATTATTTGAGATAAAGAGCTACACCAATTTCTATAATCTAACTGTATCCTTTACTTTCTGCAAAATGAGGGAAGTGAGTGTTCAGTTTTTTTAAGGAACAGTTGAACACCTTAAACCCTAGAGAAACTGAATTTTCAGTGAGAACTTAGTGGGTGTTGCTACAGTGTTAAAATAAAACACCTCTTACAGTCTACCATAAAGCAGAGCATTTAACTTGGCAATATTTGTTCCTTGTGGAAATGAGTCCAATTGTTTGTTGTAATATCTACCCAACAGCACACAAGCTTTGAAGAAACAACAGCTAGGAAATCTCGTTTTCAAACTACAAAAGCTCTGGACCTTGGGGCTAAGTTGTAGGCATGATTAAAAATCTTGTTCTTCCTAAAAGCTAATTCTGTGATGGGAAAGAGGCAGGCTTGTTTCTGCCCTGTTCCCTCCTGTTTCAAGATTTTTCAAGTTATGTGGATGTGTGATTTTCAGCTTGTTTCTTTTTACCACACCTTCCTAATTACATTGCTGATGAGATTGGATAGAGTCTTATTTTTTTCTTAAATGGAGAAAAGTTTTATGAATGAAATTTAAATGTGTACCATACTAAGCTTTTAATTTGCTTGCCCTGGTAGATTGTCACCTACTTAACTTTTATATATTTTATTTAAGTCACTCATTGAGAAATTATTTCTGTGAGTTTTCATTTCAGTACTGAATGGAATTAGTGATAGAAGCCTTGAGTTGGGTTGAGAACATGGTCAAGATATCTTTTCTATAAAAATACCAACAAAACAAACAAGAGTTTTATGCTTACTACTGAGGAGAAGAACAGCTTCGGTATCTCATCTAGCCTTTTTCCAAGCCTTTTATTGCTTTTGTAATATTGGATTAAGGAAAGCAGAGTCAACTAAAATAACACAAATTGTATGCTTACCAAAATACAGTAATTCAAATACAAAAACCATGTTTCACAGAACAAGACTAGGCTTCACACTAATAAAAACTTAGTATAGACAAAATTACTGTAATATGTCAAGAAATAGTCAAAGTTAGAATCTAAGAACTACAGTTATCTTCACCCTGGATAAGGCATATGTAGATGGAGTTTTGTTTTGCTACTATGAACTAGCTGTATTTTCTATGGCAAATGTGCTTTAAAAACTATCTGATTATTGCTGGTAGAGTGATTTTTGGTGCCTGTGGCTCCTGAGCTTTTGAGAGAAGTGAGAGAACACTAGCAGAACACTAACTTTTTTTGCTGTGGCAAGTTAGTGAAAATTCAAACTCTGCTTGACTCATAAATTAAGGTAGAAGTTAGCCACGCAATTGATCTCAGTGTAATCCCTCTGCCTAGTGCTGCTGGGCAAGGCACAAGAATTGGAGTGTAAACCAGGTATTATGCAGCAGCTGAACCCTTGTGGAGTGGAATATGAGCTGGGGTTATTTGCACACTTTTATTGGCACAATGCTAGAGGGGAGTTTGCTTTTCATGGCAACTATATCGACTTTGGCAGAGGAACAGAACTTGAATTTCTTCAGAGAGTTTTATGTCTTTAATATTTTCATTTTTGAGGAAACAGTGAACTGTTTCAGTGAAGATTTTGAAGTGTAATGTACATGTAAAAATATCAAGCCAACCAAATACCAACTAGATGCCAAAATAAATGATAGTTACAACGGCATTTACTACAAGAAATGTAAAAGTGACCTTTCAAAAACCAACTGATAAATGAAAAGACTCTCTAATAGCACTCAGAGTAGGTATTTTCAGGTATTTCTGCATGTGCGTGGCTTAATTGAAGTTTCTCTAACTCTTCACTGAGACTACTGTTTCAGTCGTAGTGCTGTAACAAAGTTAGTTAGCTGCCTGCTTTGCACTTGTTGGGGGTACAGTCTTGGAGTTACATTGTCTGGGTACAATCAACAGTGAGGATTGGAGGCAACAAGGTTTAAAACTACAATGGTAAAATAATTTCTCATTAGATGTGGTAGGACAAAAAGTTACTTTTAAGTCTTAGAATCTGCCATAGTATCTGCTGACAGGTAAAGGCAAAGCACAGTTTGCAGTTCTGGTTGCTTCAGGTAGTCCACTTCCGTTTAACAATATAAATAAATACTAGAAATAATTACATCTTATATACTGCTTCCATTTATCCCTTTTGGACATCACCTGTCTCCTAAGAACTTCCAATTTAAGACATTGCTGAAAAGAGAAGGGATAGAAAAATGCATCTTCTCTTAAATCAGGAAATACAGTTCTGGATGAAGGAAATGCCACGTGTCTACTGTAGTATAAATGGTACTTCAACACAACTGGCCACAAATCTCAACTGATTTGCTGCCAGTTTATTCTTAGCTGGGGAGAAATGTTACAAGTAGTCTCATCTGCTGTTTCTGTAGTTGCCCATTCTGCCATTACACTCCTTGTTAACTCTGGAGCATTTTTATCTAGGTCGACCCAATGCTTCTTAGTGATAAGGGAAAACCAATGTATCCGAAGCAAGGCTGGGAGGAGAGGAACTGTCAGGTCTGGTGCTTCTGCCGCATCAGTTGTGAACTGAGAAGTAAAGATGCTTCTGTTTTAGTATTTACACAATTTTACTACTGTGTAACTTTCTGTTCTGACTCTTTTCTCCTTTTTCTCTCAGAGGCAACAAGTTTGCCAGTGCTTCCAAGGCTCTGTCAAGTTTGAAGCAGGCAGTGAAGACTGATGCTGTTTCTGCCCTATACAGCTGCGTGCCTTCTGCCTTACGGTACTCAGCTGTGACTAATAGTAAGTGAGGGGATATAATGAACAACTGGAAGCTTGCACAATAATGTTATTCAAAGTAGTGTGTGCCATTGTCAATATGAACTCAAACATATTCAATGCTATCATAATAACCTAGCAGCCTTCCAAATTGCCTGGTAGACTCTGAAAGCCCTCCTTATTGAGACTTTGTAAAACCCTGGCATATTATATTAAATAAATGGATGTTCTGCTCTTAAGCTTTTCTAATGGAGATTAAAATCTTTGTCAGTTTTGCTTTCTGCAGTGTAGCTTTGTATAGGCCCATATGTTGTACTTGAACGTGCTAAAGAGTCTCACTGAGACTGGAGAAAATGTCAATCCCCTGAGGATGTGAGCACCTCTTAGGTTTTTTCTTTAATCTCATGTTTGTACTTTTTATCCATTCTTTGAAGCAGCTGCTGTTTTTTCTGACATTTTTCATTTCGACACATAGGATACTAACACAGACTTCTGGTCAAGGCTTTGCATTCCAGCAGTGTTGAAATCCGGCTGCTAGTACATAATGTCCTTTGAGGCTGGGTCCTGTGGATAATGTACAGAAACACTTTATTTAGTAGCAGGGTGCTAGTTCCTCTAGCTATTTACCTTTTTGAATGGTAGGTGCTATGAAAATAAGTGAGAATTGTTTAGAAGAGGTTGCCATTTAAGAACTACACAACTCAGTATTTGGTAGCCTAAGGGTACAAGAGATCAAATTTGTTTGTGGGAATGAGCTTGCAAGTGATGGCTACAGCAGAGAAAGGAGGCAACAATTTCTCCATTACAAATGAGTTGCAGATAAATCTGTCAGTGCTTTCTTGAAGCCCAACTGCCTCTGTCCCTCCTAGCTCTGGGACTGCCCCAGATCTGCAAACAGGGCTCGTTCTATGCAGAATTGAGTCTGCTGTAGGACTAATGCCTCAGATAATAGCAGCATGTCAGTGTCAGTAGGTTTTAGCCTGTTAACACACTAACTGGTATTTTTCCAGTGTCCTTCAAGTAGCACATAACATTTTTCAATGAAAAATAGGATAGAGCCTGCAAAAATAGTGGAATATTGACTCTGTTGAATACTTGTAACATTTACTTGATCAGTTCAACTCAGTAACCTTCTAACTTATGATAAATCTTGCTTTCACTGGAAGCAATTGGCTTTTTTAACAGTCAGAGCTTCTAGAATCATATGACACCTGACAGTCTTGCTTGCTATCTTAAAAAATAATTTCTAGTTCATGAAAACATAAACCAAAGTGCACTTTAAAAGTGGTGCAAAGACTGGGGTTATTGCACACTCATTATCAATTTGATCTATTTGGCAAAGGGAAGTAGCTGATCTTTGTTTTTAATGTTGAGATTTTTATTAATTAGTTCAAGAAAATTAAATTGTGGCACATGCAGGTTTTTTTTTGTTTCTGTAATGCTTTTCTTCTGACTTGAGACATGTTTCCTGTGTTCTTCAAGGATCTGTTGTGATTACAGCCTTGTCTTCACTTCTTCATGCTGTTCTCCAAAAGACTGCTTAAAAAAAAAGATAAAGCCACTTTACCTTTAGATTCATTTTCTCAAGGCACTTTTAAGAAAAGACACTGTTCTTGTTTAAGGGAACTTCATGAGGAAGACTGGTATAACTTGCCAGAAGTCACTTAGAAGTCCGTTTAAGGTATTTACAAACAGATATATATCTGTCATTCCTAAAGAATACCTGTGCCAAAGCTTCTACCATATATGAAACTGCTTGAAAAACATCTTTAAGTAGAATAGTGAAAAATAGCAGTGTACCGAGATTAATATACATGCTCTTTCTATATTAAGGTTTATTGGAGGGCTTTTATAGATACAGCTCTTCTTTTGTCTAAATGTTTGATCTCTGTAATGAAACTGAGTCTAAATTTTCTTCTGGTTCTATAGATGCTGCTGTTATCTGAGCTAAGCATTTTAATTTCACTTAATGTACTTGCCTTGGAATTACGTGTTTTATCACTGGCGAGGATTCCAATTAATATTCTCCACTGCAACTTTCTCTACTGAATAGAAATGAAAGTGTATGTGTGATCTACCAAACACAGATTTAGAATGCTAATTCTAATCCCCCTTTCCTTCTGAGTGCTGATTGAATTTAGTCTTAGTGGATCATACAGCTGTTAGATTTCAGTTCAGTTACCTTAAATCCTGGTGGATGGTTTGAATGTGCCCAGATATTGTCAGTGCCCTGAAGCTGGGCAAATGCAGCCAAACATTTCAATAGATGATGGTTGACCTAGCGCAGCTCTGTTATACATAAATGCACAAGGAAATCTTCAATTATGTAGATCTCTTTAAATAGTTGACTGTAATTTGTAGCTGAATAAAATGCTTTGTTTAATCTTACAAAGGCCATGAAGTAGACAAATTGATTCCTGGTCATTTTACGTTTTCTGGTGCAGCAAAAGTAATAAAGGTGTCGAAATTAAAAATAGGTGTTGGGTCATTTACTTTCAAAAATAGAGACATTGAAAGATTTTGAAAAGCCTCAGTCACACTTTCAAAATTTAAAGTGTACAGGGACAGAACTTTAGATGTTAGGTGCTCCAGCTGGATTAAATTGTCCATGTACCTTTCACCTTTATGCTGGAAATCCTTGAGAATAATTTCCAAGCTGGTTGCAAAATGAGATTTACTTCAGTATAGGCATCTAAATTCAGAGGAGTGATTCTGGGAGCCAGAGCTATTACTCAACCTTCAGTTAACCTTGGGAACTGGGATTTGTTGGTCTGGGGATTTTAAAGTGGAGGGGGGGAATTAAATAATAATAATAAAAAGGGATATTACATGGCTTTTATGCATACTTAGATAGCATTGTAGCTTTGACAAGTCTCAGCATATTAACACCAAACAGGATTCACAGATCCTTTCTCTGCCTGGAAGCTTGTTCTGGCATCTGTCCTCAGAAAGCATGTTTAACACTACTTCCTGGTTGGGTTTCTAAACAGCCTGTTGTCTTCCACGGGGAAGGTGCCTTCACAAAATGGCCTGGTGCTAAGAATTTACCTCGTGCGTGTGAGCTGAGGTTTTTTTCCTTCTGATGTGAGTAGGCTCTTAACCACGCTTCCCACTTCATTTGGATATAACTAGAAGGCTTTAAGCTAGTTTGGCTGCTTGTTGAAAACTCTTGACTGAGCTGAAAAGTGTTTCGCAGGAAGAAAACATGGTATTGGTACAGGAGTGGAAGCTTGAGGCGAGGTTCCCACTCCACTTGTGTATGCCAAACAATGAGGTATCACGGACATTTTTATCATAGCTGTGGTAGCAAGAACAAGCCCTTAAAAGGCATGTTAATAACTGTTGCATGTATGAAGACGAGATTGTTAACTTAAATTTGTGTTACACACTTTGCACAGGTGACGATAACAATGTGTTGTAAGCTGTGAAGGGCTTGGGGGTTTTGGGGTTTTGTTTAAAAGAACATCTGAGAAGTCTTTACCACAATATTTGAGGGGTTTAGTAGTAGAATTCTCATTTTCCCTAAATATATACAATATGCTGATTTTTAATATGCTCATTGGTGAGCATTCACTATGTGCTGCAACATCAGGAAAATTATCATCTTTATTGTTAAAAGATCTCTATGAAAGCCTTTCAATATCAGGAAACATCCTGTTTTTTCTCTCAAAAACTGAGACTAGAAGGCACATATATGCATGCTATTGGTTACATTGTGTTGGTAATTTCATTTAGTCTTGTAAAATCAAAAATAGATACAAGAATGCTATTCTCGTTTAAGTGATGCAATTCATAATACCCTTCTAAGATGGATTAGGTAACCTTATTTAACTCTATCCTTTAGAGGTCTTTAATAACGTTAACATATCTGTCATTCCCATCTGTTTTAATTTAAGGCTGATTATACTAACATGCTTTAAAACTGCAAACCACCTGACCATTCAATATTGTTTTAAGCAGATACAGCTTACAGTGATTTCGGAATATAAACACAAAGCTTGCTATTGTGAAGCAATTAATTTTATTAGGCTTGTCTTTGTTTAGTCTACATTTAGTCTATGTAAGCCTGGAAAGCTATTAACCTTTTTTGAGAAGCTTTTCTTGGTTTGGAATTTCCCCCTCCCCCAAGCGAGCTCTGCTAACCTGCTACTGTTCCTGTAACTGTCAGTTTTCTGAATGTGTCTCCTGGGAAATAAATGAGCCTAGCTGAAGGTTAAGGTGTGAGTAGTGAGCTCAGCAGCCATCCTGTCAGATGGGCAAGGAGGTAAATGTTTGATGCTTCCTAACAAGTAACAGGTTTGATTTTGCTTCTTCACTGTGCATGAATGCAACACATATGTTGTAAATGCCTTATGGGGCAGTAAAGGCTCCCATGCAGGTCAGAGAAGAAAGGGCAACACTGGAAGGGTACAGGCATATGCTGCATTATAACCCTGCACGTTATCTGGGAAGCGGAGTGCAGCCATTTTTTGCTGGACTGTTCTCGTTTCAAGGTATTAATATTTTCATTATAATAGAATTCCTTCAAAATAGAAGAATTATTGGGACTGCAACACTATTGATGCGTTAGGTTAAATGATGTATTTCAAGAAAGCACTTTTGTAATGTAAACTATCATTTTTTAAGTGGCTAAATTGCATGTGTTGGTAATTGATCTCCATTGAATATTTTTTATCTTGAAATTTAAAATAAGCTGGAAAAGATGGCTGATTACAGAAGTCTTTTACTGCTTCTATAACTTGGTTTTGTGTATTGCTGTGAAACAAGTGGCAATAAATAAGTAATCAGAATTGAAAAGAAACTGCTGCTGGGGTGACAAGGCATATCTTACTGATGATCTACATGAGCAAATTTAAGGAATGATGAAAGAGACTGGAACCCAGAGACTAGTAACTGAGTCAGACCATGATTATGCCATGGATTACAGTAATGGCAATGGAAGTTTGGTGGAAGCAGACTGCTTGAAATATGCTCAATGGTAACACTGAGTAGTGACATGAGGTCTATCACAGTATTCTTGTTAGGAGTTAATAATAAACAAGCGGGTATTAGTATGTTGAATATTTTTGTTTGTTTCAGGACAATTTAAAAGACAATTCAATAAGCTGAAGCTAAAGATCTAGGGAAATTTAATTGACCAGAGGTCCACAGGGTTGTTTTTTTCTTTTCCAGTGAATGTCATCTTTTGTCTTCTGTCGGTAGCATCTGTCTATCAGCACAGATAAGTGTAGTGTATTTGAATAACTATGGTACTACTAAACTGAGGCTGGCATCTCTTGTTCTGATAGTTCTGTTGTCGCAATACTGGGAAGTAGCAACAATTGTATTTAAGTGTTTATAAATAAAAGGTGACATATGGTTAATTACGTTGAGTCAGTCCATGTGTGCCACATGTGGGTAGTGCGTATAAATGTAATACAGAAACTGATGGCACGTTCTCAAATTATAGGGACAAATCAGAGTTCTGAGCTTTGCTAACTTGCTGAGATTCCATCTTCAAAGCTCATGTGAGTTTTTATCCTGATATGATGTGCAGGAACAAGTTGGTTAATTGCTTGTGTCCGTAATTTTCTCAACTTGAGATACTCCATGTTCTTACCAAAGCACTGGCGTGTCTGAAGTTCAGTGGATACAGGTTATACCTTGTGTTATTGGTCAAACATATGTGAAAAGCTCACCAATCACCATGATAGATTTTCAGTTCCAGATGCCATACTTTCCTTTAAAGGCTTCCAAATTAACTGAAGTATGCTCTCTAATACAGCTATACAGTCCACAGATAATGTGTTCTCAGCTGAGCTGCTGAACACAGACAATTTTATTTATTTCCCAGTCAGTACTCTGATCAAACATTTTTGTTACCCTGATTTACTTTTGATGCCTATCCATTTCCTCATGTTTAAATACTTTGTGCTTTGCACATATTTTGATTTGTGGATTCTCTACATAAAAAACTTGTCATTATAGTAATTAAAAGGTATGAAGAGTTAGATATAGACAGGACTTCAAATAGCTTATATATAAGAATTAGATTATCTAGATTGTGAAACCCGGATGTTCAATTCCTTTCCTTCAGACATCTTTAAGTGGAAAGAAAAAAAAAGGTTTCAGTGTTTTTCCAGCTGTTTTGGAGCAGTTTGGAGTATTTCTGTTTCATATATATGTATATAAATGAATATATATATATGTTCAGATAACAGGAGAACTGGGCAAGTTCTTGGATATTTTTTTTTGTGCCAAATTTTAAAAAGTCATCAATGATTTACATTTCATAAAAGCAGTGCTTGGAGGGAAATTTCTTGGGGTTAAGTAACTTTAAACTGCACCTTTATGCGAAAGAAAAGCATTTACTTTAAATAAATTTAAACTTTTTTTTTTAATGTTCAACTTTTTCTAAGGACCAAGTGCCTTTAGCACTGCAAAAGGGAAAACCTGATCTTAAATAAACGTTAAGAAAAAGTTCGCATGAACCTGAAAACTGATTTCCTGCAGTGAATGGGGTAAGGGTGAAGATGAGTTCTTTAAAAGAACAAATGGGAGAAAATAAACAAAAGTACCAGTCAGTAGCACTTAGAAAAGTTGATGGTCTTAATTTTTGTAATTGTATTTATCTTCAAATGTTTTTTCTTTGTAGTCAAGGTTCATGGGAAGTTAGATCCAGAAAAGTTGCAAAGACTAATGGACTGGAGGTGAGCTTAGGCACCAAGTTTTACTAGTTTTATGGAGGAGACTCCACGGTGAGTGATTGTTTCACAGCCATCTTATGAACGTGTCTTTCTAGATACAGCTTCTGCAGTTCATAGGCTGTTTCAGTGTGATAACTGGGCACAAAAAGGGACTCCTTTTCCTACAGATCTACAAGAAGATAGAGAACCATAATACTACAGTCATGGAGTGAGAGGCATGGGGAATATCTTTATTAAAGCCTTATTAAGACACTCCATTAGAAAAGAAAGTCAAGGCAGCTGTTCGTATTTCATCTGCAAATACTTAGACCAGCAATGTTTATTTATAGCTCTAGTTAATATCAATGCAAGTGTAAGGTCCCCCTATTAATGGCACATAAAAAAATCATTTATGGAGTAACTTCAGGTGTTTCAATTTGCAAATAATGTAGTTAGACAAGATGGATCTGTAAAATGTGTAATGCCATGGTTCTGTTGGCAACACTGCACTTAGGGTGGAAATACTTCACAGGATCATACTAGATGGATTGAGTGAACCGAGATGGTACATCTACCATAAAAAAACATGTAATTTGTGTTCTTGAGGGATATTTGTCAATATAGCTAATAGAAGATAAAATTCAGACTTTAGAGCATATCACATGCTAGGTAATCATAGTTCTGTAAAGTGAGACTTTTTAGATTTCCTTATATTTTCTTATTTGTGTAGACCTTCAAATTTATTATCACTCATGTCTTGATACATACACATCTAAGCTGATGTATCGGAGATTAAAGTCAGTTTATAATGTCAGTTACTTTAAAATAACAAACTAGAATATCAGCTAAAAGAAATACTAGCAAGTCTCTGTGTAATGAAATTAAAAATAGCTAATTAAGAACTACCAGATAGTTATTTTGTTCTCTTAATATTTATTGGATTTTAGCTGTTTGAGTAGGCATCTATTGGATAGACCGTTTCCATTAAATGCCTTCCTTGAAAATACACAGTCTTTAAGTAATTTAACTATTAGTAGTTAGGAAGGGATGGTCAATCTTTAGACAGAGCAATGAAGGATAAATTGACATAATCATCAGTGTCTCAGGGCTAGCACAGAAATATATTGCCTCAGTTAAAGTAAAGCCAGATTTTTATAAAATTTACATTTTAATTTCTTGTGCTTGTGAGACTTAAAAACAGGGAGTGTTTTTTTATAGACATACACGCATTTTGTGTATACTTATTTGGATATTGAACACATGTTCTCTTTCTGTAGGAATGTGTTTGCTTGCAAGCCTGATGGGTATGGTATACAAGATATGCCAAGCTGGTTTTATATAAAGGTACTGCTTGCAACTGTGCTGTAACAGCTTGAAAACTGGGCCCTGTGTTTCTCAGCAACAGACATGGGGAAGCAGAGGTTTGAAGCCCTTGCCAGCAAGTCTGTGAAACACACCAAAAACTTCATAAAACTATTTGAATAATATTTATATAGACTTAGAGTTCTAGTGCTTCAGGGAGTCCTTTCATAAAACCCTGTTCACGTTTGGCAGTAGTCACTGTAGTGCTGTAGGTATCAAAAGAGCATTTAAATATCAAGGAATTAATCTTCAAGACTGGTGTATGGAATAACTAGTAGGAATAATGTAGAAATGTTAATATCACTATCCACTGTACAGATGAAAACTTGGATGCATCATGAAAATTTAGACATGTAATAATCTGGAATCTAGAAAAGCAAAATTGCTTTAGTAGTCCATGCAACTGCTGTGTTCTGCTTGAGGTAAAACTATGAGGAATCTTGCCAGTATTGGTCAGAAAATAATCTGTGTCTAGGGATTTAAAAAATATTTCTCTATTGTTGTATCACTTTGCTCAATTGGAGTAGTTAGGTGAAAGTGTATTTGGGAGGAGGAGTGAATGAATGGTGTTCTTGATGAATGGTCTAGCAGTGCTTTCAATTTTCCCATATGAAGATGAGTTTATTCTGAGCTATTAGTGATGTGGGGAATGACTCAAGTGTGAAATGAGGTGTTGCCATAACCTGGTGAAAAAGAAAACTGCTGTTCATACTAGATTTCAATGATTGAGGGGAAAGGGGTGGTGGAGGAGAAGGTGTATAGTCCTTCTATATACACCTCAGTGCTCTGCAACAGGAAAATTCTTGCCAATCTCCACTAAAATGAGGAAATGTCATTTGAGTTACCTTACTTTATTAGCTCACACTCTTGAAACAACTGAAATGTGTTTTACTGAAGTAGCCACAATCCTTGCAGTGTTGCTGAGAAAAGGTAAAACAGACTGAGCCTATACCATATAATTATAATACATTTTATAGTTCATTTGCTGTACAATGTATATAATTACATCTTGTCAAATTAATGGAAAATGCTTTTCTGAAGTATTCTAACAACCAGAGTTTTTATTGTTTATTTTATATTTCCCCAGAAGATATTGTTTATTTTTAATTTTTCCAGAAGGTATTTTTTCCTTATGCTATGTTCAAAAAATACAGAAATCATCCATGTCTGAGGGCTACTACCTACCAGTTGCTGTAAAGTACAGGCTGACAAAATTAAGCAGCAATGTCATGTCTTCTCAGCCATACTGTTGTATATAACAACATCAGAGTAACACAGTATGGTATTCATAAATATGGAGATCATAAATATGCATTAAATTTAGAGTGCCATAGCCACATGCACTCTGTGCACAGGCACTGGAATCTTAAGTTCTTGCACTTTACTTATGTCAGCATGGCTTTTGGTGTAGAGTGTTTTTGCACTTGTAGGTCGTTTGACACACTCAGGATAATGCTTGCTTGTCTTCAGTGAAGAATTTGGCCAAGATGCTAGATCAGAACATAAAGGAAGTAGACTATACTGTGTACATGTACAATGATTTAACTGGAATTTGCTAGTTTTTCTTAGAAAATACAGTTGAAAACAAATTAATATGGATGTAATGCTCAGATTTCTGATGGAAGAAGAAATGCATGTTAGCCAGTTACCCTGAACTACCTACTCAAGGATCCTATGAGGTCACATTAGATGACAGATTTGATTAGAATAATTTTATAGAAGAACAGAGAACTCAGTTCTACCTCCTCCACAGAATTTTGGACCTAAAAACCATTTAGGATTAAAATTAAACAATGGCCTTTGTTACTTAGGACTAAACACCCCAGTCTTTGCTCTAATGCCATTACATTTAGGGCACTGTGCTTGGTATTAATTCACAGTGTATAAAGGAGAATTTGAGCCCTCAAAACTAAAATTAGAAAACACCTTGGGCTGGTACCTGGAACTATTAGTGAAGTGTTTCCTAGGATGATAGGAGGGTATCTTGACCCATGAACGAAGGTATGCCCCAAAAAGCTGGTTTACAATTGTGAGAACTCAACAGGGAGGAACCTCTTCTGAAGGCCTAATAGAAATGGTTTTACCTACAGTAAATGACTTTTGCATTCTGCAAATGAGTTGAAGTGATGTAAACACACCCTTAATGTCCCATAAAACTGATTAGGGTTACTGGGCAGAAATGCAGAAATATATGAATGGCTGAAGCTTAAGGGTATCAGTGATTAGAAATGCAAAAAATATCCATTAGTATGTACCTACTGGGTTGTAAGGCTTAGTATTTTAAACAGTTCTCAGTAGCTCTGCTTTCCTTTAAAAAAAAATAATTCTTTTAGAACTTAGGCTTTATCACAGCTGTTGCTCTGAGATTTTTTTGAACACACAAAAATTTTACACTTGCCTTTTAAAATTAGGGTAGTTGTAACTTCTTTAATTTTCTATGTTATTTCACTTTAAAATACTCAACAGAAATAATATTTTGCAGTTTCCTATTAAATGAGAAAGCTGAGGCTGAAAAGAATTTGCTGCTTTCAGTTCATTGTGAATTGGTGGATTCAGATTACTTTAAGTAGCTATGTAATATGTTGCAAAGGTGGAGAGCTGATGAATACACAGATTCCAGGACAGAAGATACTGTGTGCTGAAGTAAACTGATATTCTTGAGTTTCTATTAAACTATTCCCCTGAACAGACCTCAGCTAACATCAGAAATTGTGGGAACTGGCTTGCATTCAGGATTCTGTTTTGGTCTATTCATAATTTGTGAAAAGGGGTGGATTGGGATAAACTCTTTTTTATGCAGTGTAGTGATTTACCCAGAAGGTATGAAAACATGAATAAAGATTTTTTGAATTGGGATGATTGAATGAAAATACACATGCTTTTGAGACTGATGGTTGTAAGCTTCTTCTAGCCTTATGTTAGCATTCAGATGCACTCAGAGAACTGATTTAGCTTCACACAGGCTAACACAGAACTAGAAGCACTGGAACAGAATTTATGCTGCATTTTTGCTAGATGAATGAGTCTTACTGACATCATTACACTATGTCCAGTCCCTGAATATCTGACCTCTGAGAACCAGTTTATTATGCTTTGGGTATTTCTAATGATATTTTTCTGCATGGCCCTTTTTAGTGCAGCACTCTTAAGACAAGACATGAAATTCTTTCAGTCCTGAGAAAAATTCACTTACAGTGAGGCAAATGACATCCTGGCCTGTATCAGCAATAGTGTGGCCAGCAGAACTACGAAAGGGATCTTTAATGATTCTGTATTCCAATTGTACTGACTTTTTTCGTGTGTAACTACGTGTAGAAATACAGTTGTTAGTGGAGAGTTTTTCAGAGACGTGTCCCATAGGTGAAGAGTTGTAGTGCAGTAATATCTCTTTAAATCATGGCCTCTGTGCAGGGGGCTTGATAGAAACACCATATCAGTTACATATCAAAGTCATAGAAACTAATTCAATCACTGCATAGCTCGGCCTAACTACTAGCCTATTCATGTTGCTGGATGAGCAAGATACTCAAGATGGAAATAACTACTTTTCAGGATTTGGGTTATAATTTTAGATGGTATATAATAGCTCTGCAGTTTGTAAAAGTTTATAAATATCTAGTGTCTAATCCTGGCCTGCTGAAGTTGTGCTTAGAAAGCTTAGTTATACACAATAACTTCAGCATTTAGTACAGGCATCCAGACAGGTGAGCCAGGAGTTCTGTATGTCCATGATTAAAGTAATTCAGAAGCACTGCAGAAATAGTCATATCAATATCAATTCAGTTTGAATGTCATGTTCCTGAGTTGTACAAAAAGATGTGTATGCATAGTTTTTAGCCAGCCTTTTAAATCTGAAATTGTGTCAGGAAAGCAAATGTGGAGTTGCTTCAGACAGAGGTCTGCCTGAAAAGCAGGAAGGGTTTAAAGATTCAATTCAGACTGAACAGTATGCTGAAATGTAGTTTATGCAGAGCACAGTAGGTGCCACCTGAGCATCTAAACTTGCTCTGTAATGCATGGACTGACATGGACTGGTGATGCCACCATTATACAAGGGTATTGGAAACTGGACTGGATGAGAAGGTATTTCACATGAGATACTGAGCCTGTGAAGGACTCTCTGCACCTGCTGCTCTAGCCACTATCCAAGTTTGCAGGAGCTAGCCCCTTTACTGGAAATTAAATAAATCCTGTCTGCCTCAAGTGCTTCTTAAAAGTAGAGAGCTTGCAGAGGCCTGTAGGTAGCCTGCCCAACTGTGATACTTGTCTTTGCTGCTATTCGAAAGAACTTGGTAGTCTTCAAAATGAATCAGCCTGCTTAAGTCTGACATTTATGTCTTCAACAGAACATAGCAAAACTGCAAAAGATGCTTAGTATGCCCATCTGTTTCAGAAGCGTGGCAGGCTTCAAGACAGTTTTACCTTAATATGCTGCTTAGGATGTGTGTTGCAGGGTTAAAGATACCAAGTATCCCTTTCTCAAATAGGAGTATCTCTTAGAAGACAGGTGAATAACTTTGGAGATACAAATTTTGAGTTATCTGCTGCTTTTCTTTAAGATCCAATATTAATCAGATCAAACCCAACTATTTTCCTCCTACTTAGAGTGAGAAATAATTTGATGTTTTACTTGCTGATGACTACTAGAAGCAGTCATTGTAGCCGACTTGTAGGCTTTAAATTTGGAGCATGAACAGCTTCCAAATACCTTAGGAAGTGAGCCATCTTTTTATTAAAAGAAAGCTTTATAAATGATGTTTCAAAACCTACGTGTATGAATTCATTAAAATTATTTAAACCAACAAGTAAAATTACATGTGTGTAAAAACAAAGTGTATAATGAATGCTAACCCTGCTGTCTCCAGCAGATCTTTGTTTACATGTGATGGATTTGTTTTGATGAGTCAGATTTCTCTGCAAGGGAGAAATCTTCAGAATTGTTTTTGGATAGAGAAATTAAGGCATAGCATCTTGCTCTCACTCTATCAATATCACTGTTTAGAACTTATACTCTAGCTATAAAGGTGCTTGTGTCAGGAACTTTTTATTAGAATTAGTATACCACTGTAGGAAAGCTGTATTTACCATGAGATTTATTGGTGCGAGTCATGTGCTAGGAGTGTTGACTATTTTGTAATTTCATGTGTAGTACACCTGGCAAGTCTGTTCAGTAGCTTTTTCCTAGCTTAATTCCAGCAATATTAATTAGCTGCACATTGCAGCAGCCATGTGTTTCCAGGTTTTTGAATAACATCACTGTACTGATTGAAGTGCAGTGTCACACCTCAGTACCAAGATACAGCACACCTTAATTTCTTCTATAATTCAGTCTTACCTAAGCTTTAATGTTCCAAACAGAAGCAGCATCTCTACAATTGTTTATCTTCGGAGCACAAAGGAACAGAACATATGTCGATACAAGCCAGAATTCTTAAAACTTTATAGGATTTCAACATCAGGTGTGTCTCAAAGAAAGCTGTGATTTATAAGTTACATAGTCTACACAAAAATACTCTTTCTATTTTTCTAGTTTTTCTACTTTTCTGTTTTAAGGACATGTGTACCTTCGTAATTACATGCAAAAGATGAATCTAGTGGAAGCCAATTCAGAATTCTTCAGCACTAATTAGGGGGAATAGGCTTTAAAGAAAGCTGGAATCGATGGTGTCATGAGACTTATTTCCGCTGGGTACGCCCTCCTAAATGGGTACTTGATTGTGATGGTGATCCTGAAAATGCTTACTTGAAAAATGTATCTGTTAAAGATAGAGTGAGTTTTAATGTTATTAGTAACTTATTTCAGGATCAGGGTTGTGTCAGCTGCTGACATTGGTGGTAATGAAAATACAGCAGAATCTGTGAAAACAAATAGAGACCCAGGCAGCCACCTTCATGGCCTTACCTCTCAGTAAATTTTCATGCAGTGATTTCAATATAAGGTAAATTCCTAGTGAAAAGCGGGCAACTTGTCATTTTAACATAAGCTGGCCGGCAAATGGTTGAAAGTCTGTTCCCCAGTTCAAATGATTCCTAGTTAGTTGAAATGTTGCCCGTTTTTCTAGTGCAAACAAGTCCCAGAGCACTAAAGTCTGGGGAAGTTGAGAACATGGAACTGTTGAGAAAGAGAGGGAAGGGGCTCCCTTTTTTTGTATAACTTGCACTTTTTCAACAAATTTATGATTTCTTTTCTATCTTACATAACAGCAAGCAAACTGGAATCCATAAATATTTGTAAAATAAAATGTCTCATCAATAGTACATTATTTCAAGTATTAACTAAGTGATAATTATAACTAAGCAGGTGTCTTTGTCTTAAATCTTCAAGTTCATCACCAACATCAATCTCATGTTTTCTGTTGGTTTTTAATACTTTCATTACTGTGTTCTATCTTTGCTATCTGTCGTCTGTGACCTTGTTTATCCTTGGATGAACTGAATGTTTATGACCCAGTCTTGCTTAACAGGGAACATGCCTTTTATGTCTGTCAGTTTTCTTTGACCTCATCTTAGTAATGCCTGAAAGATTTTTCTGCTGTATTTTTGCACAACTCTCATAAAGCAGCTTCAATTGGTTCTGCTATTGCCAACTCATCTGTAGCTTTTTGTGCCCGCCAGTACGCCTTTAGGAGAAAAGTCTGTCCTGCCTCTAATGTGACTTACCTTTCCTGAAATGAAGCTTCTCTGCTTATTATCTGGTTGTCCTAGGCTTGATTGAAACCTGTTTCCACTTGAATAAAGTAGTTTAAGTATTCCCTGTTCAAAACAAAGGGCAAAATTCACATTGTCCTCAAAAAAGGCAGTATTTTATTTTATTTTTTTAACATTTTATATAAGAGAAAACAAAGCTCTTCTTTCCCAGAAGAACAATGGACTGTATTGGGACTTGCAAAACAGAATGACAAGGAGCCCCAAAGAATTATAAACTAGAAGCCCTAAAAATTAGGCTCCCAAGATACCAGGTTCACAGCTATGTGTGCCTAGGAGCTTAAATGTTCATCTGGAGCTTCTTCTTCCAGATGTGAGGAATACAAGCTCTCATGCTGGCTGGAGTGACTGGAAATCTGCATTCCACAGCTGCTGGTAAGGACATAGGCAGGTTTCTACTGGGATCGCCCTTTGATCTGAGAAAGCTCATCAAATTCAAAATATTATTGTCAAATATGGAGGCATCTATTTTTTTGAGTAAGAAACTAAGTTGGAAAATTTTGAGCCACTCTAGTTTCATGAAACCTGTTTATAAACAGTTATTTGAAGGGATCCTTGGGTGCCAGTGTGTTGTATTTATGTACTGACATTTGTGTTTCTGGGAGTTTACATGTTGCTTTATGTAGTACTTACTCTGGAAAGCTTAGTCCTGAGTTGAATAACTGTTGGACAAATGCTAGTTACTCATCTTTGTAAATTAGTTCACCTCCAGCATAGCAGTGGACTTTTAAAAAGTATTTTTCTCATGTTCTATTTATTGTACATCTCCTGCCATGACTCTTAACTTTTTAGAATTTGTCCAGAACTTAATTTTGTGTTGATAATCATGTGAAATTTTTAATGTAACTCCATTTGCTTGTTTGCAGAAAACCAGCTTCTGACTTTCTGTTGTAATTCTGACTACTTATTCAAATTAATTTTATTTCAGCACAGCTGGATGCATCTGAAATTAGAACTCAGATGCATAGTTCGTTGAAAAAAAGACAATATTTCCCCTGTGTTGCTCTAGAAACTGAGGTATGTTAATCATAAGGGCTTGATGGCTTTATAGGTGAAATGGAGTCTCACTATAAAATGGTATTTCTGCCTGCATTATCCCATGATTTCATTTATTATTCTTGAATAGAAATGTAATATATGGTTATATTATGGTTACATTCTAGATTATGAAAGCTACCTAACAGCACAGAGTTCATAAAAGCCAGGTTTGACAGTCAAAACAGTCTAAACCAAAGCAATTGTTAGAGCAGCTAGTCACTTTATTATTTTTTGTTTGTTTGTTTTTTAGTCTCCACAACCACCACCACCAAGTGATCATTATACTTACTGGTGTAGGTAATCTTCTGAGACACTCAACTAAAACTCTTGCGTTGGTGGCAAAGTTCAGCACTTTGTTTGAAAATGCTTTTATGAAACCATGGATTTATTTTCTTTTTTCATTATTGAAAATTAAATATTTGCAATTAGAAAAGTTTTGACACAGATTTCTAGATCTGCTACTGCAGAATTGTAATCCAGAGTAGAAATGGTAGAAGCTCTCAGTAGCTGTGGGTTTAGGGCACAATTACTTTAATCTAAAGTATGAAGCTGAAAGGACAAATTTCCAGCTTCAGTTAAATTGCTTATTTCCTTCATATGCCCTAAACTTGGCAGCTGTTCTTATAATCAGCGGGTCAAAGTATGTCCTTGGCTATGTTGACCCAGCTGTGTACTGCTGCAGCTTGTGTGGAAATCTGAAGGAAGAAAATAATCCTATCAAATAGCTTATGGAAACAGTTCATTTCAAGCAAGTGCACGCTTCTTTGCAAGGTAGATCACAGTTCTCAGTGTGGGTAGAGGGAACAGCCCTTAAAAAAAGGAAAACTGCCTCTGAGGGGCATAGATGTCCTCTATTACTACCACTGCCAATTGCCTGAATTTTTCTTCTGAGCAATTAGCTGTTTGTGAAGCATATGGTAAGTGGTTTTATTTTCAGTGTGCTTGAGGAATTGTTTTGCTTAATGAAAGAAAAAGAAGTTTTGCTCACTTAGCAGTGGTGATTTGGTTAACAAAAGTAACTGCTAAATTAAATCATGTCAAGGAAGCAGTTACACCAATCTAGGCCTGTTCACCAAGTGTTGCTGTGTGGATTTGGTACAAAGAGCTTTTGGGAGTCTGGGGGCAAGAAAGGATCACTAAGGCTAGTAAGAAAAATTGCCAGGTAGGCAAGAAGTTTCATATAGAACGCTGGCTGATTGACCAGACTGACAGTTTGATGCATTTGCCCTTCCTTCATTTGAGCACTACACCAGGTGAGGACAGATCCATAACACAGCTCTGTGACATGCAAGTAGGGCTACTTCATACTCTGATTCAATAGTGGTGAAACCTTTCTGTAGTATCTCTGAGTAACTTCACAGTGTTTTCTTGTGTTAATTTTTATTCTCATGTAGTAAAGCCTGAAAGTTGTAGATCTGAATTAAAAACCCCAGAAAGTGTGTCCTGAGAGGAATCTTAATCATAATAACTTTGTTGTAGGAGTGAAAGTAATCTATCAAGAGTTCCTTGCTTTCTATTTTCTACAGCCATAAGAAAACCAATGGATCACAGAGATATTTAACAGCAAAGCAGAACTACAAAGTGTACATTGTCTCTACCCAGCAGCACCATGAATACTGCCATTCTTCCTTTGCCTTTACCTTCCCCATTTCTGGCTGGGATAAATACCCAAATCACTATTGTGTAGGTTGGTCTGGTGCAGAGTGAGATGTAGGAAAAGCACCCTGCAATCTTCAGTAGCTGGACGTTTTTTTACAAAATACTGTTTGTTTGGGTGGGGATTTTTTTTGTTTTATTTTGTTCTGTTTTGGTGGGTGTTTTTTAGTCCAGAAGGTAAATGTAGAATATAATTACAGAATGGCTGGCATTGAAAGGGCTATCTGGATCTTCTGGTCCAACTTTTCTGCTGTCAGAGCACATACAGCTAATGCAAGTTGCCCAGGGCTGTGTTAAGATGGGTTTCAAATATCTCTACGACTAAAGTCTCCAAGATCATGCTTCTTATCATAATTCTTTGAGCCTGGCAGTTCAGCAAGTTTTCTAGTCTATTTCATTGACCACTTGCCTAGTCTGCATTTCAGTAGTGTGAGGATATTATAGAGGACTGAAAGAATTTGTCATGTCAAGAGAACAACTGCTGTTCTCCCCTCATCCACTGAGCCAGTGGGTCACTCTCAGTCTGCTAAGCATGATTTTCCCTTCATAAATCAATAAAGAATAAGTGTAATCACACTATCCTTAATATGTTTGGAAATTAGAGAAGCTAAAATACTTTGAATAAAGTTTGAAGATAGGAGCCCTTCAAGGAATCTGATCCCTATGATCTTTTTAAAAAGATATTGTCAACCTTATTGATGTCTAAGCTATTTTAATCTGGGTTGTGTGCGTAGTGTGAAGTGATCCTGATATATTTAGGCTGCAGAAAATCCAGAGCAGAAAAAATGTTGATGCTACCCTTGATATTGAACTGATGCTTGCTGGATTTTATAGGTACATGAGGAAGAATCTACCTTGACTCTAGAATGATGAGAAATATTTCAATTCCTGTCAAAGACAGCTGGAGTTCTGTTTCTGGTGGACACATTGTTCTCATGAAGGAACTGTATTTTGGTGTCTAGCAGTCATAATTCAAGTCGCCTATGTTTTCCCTTTCTGTAAACTGGAGAGTTTTTTAGGTTTTATTGAATTCAGTAATGAAACCAGCCAGTTACATTTGCTACACAATTTGAAATATAATTTTGCTCTGGCCAACTCAGGTTTGTTACAGACATACTAATCCTGTAAAAGGATTATTTGCAATAGAGTCCTTCCACTTTTGCTGTAAAAAATAAAGGAAGGCAGAAACTACTTATATATTTTCCTTCCAGTGGGATATCTTATTTTCCAGGGCAACTTGTAATGACATAGGTGTTCTTGTAATGACTTAAATTGTGTTAGCTGTGCTATTCTTCAAAGGAAAGTAGGAAGCAGTGTTAAGTAAGCTTTCGTTTAAACAGATGTATTTTTGTTTAACAGTATGGGGAGGAAAAGAAATAAGAAATGGCTGGCAAATGACATTAAAGGCTGAAAATCAACATTACAAACCAGTAATTTGCTAAACATGTTTGCCTTAAAACATTTTAAAATCACAAGCACTGGGGTATCAGCTCTGCGAACAGTGGTATTTTCTTCACATAATCTGTTGATTTTACCATCTACTTACCTGCTAGCCTACCTTGAGACTCCTTGAAGACACAGATGAAGTTGTGTTGTGAGGAAGCTTGTCAAATATTCTTACTATGGGTATTTTACAGCCCCTTGGTCACCCATACATACGTTCCCTTTCCAGAACCTGAAACCCCTATCTGTATCTGTGAGTGGCACCAGATGACCTTCCAGCCAGAATTTTACTGTGGTTTTTTTTTTTTTTTGTAGTTCTTTCACTGCTGCAGCAAGGGATGCAAAAAATGCAGGTGAAAAAATCCACTAACACTTCTCTTGCATGGAAAACTTAGCAGGGCACGCAAATAACCAGACAGCCTGACCAGTATTTTCAGCTGGTTTTTATGGAGTAATTTGGGAAGGCTTTGAGAGTAACAAGAGTGTTAAAATACATAATGTAGTAAATGTTGAATTAGACTGGTGGGTAAGGACCTATGTCCAGTGTGCAAAATGTTGAGGAATGTATCATATGAAATAGTTCAGTGGGGTTTTGTATTAGATTCTCCTAGAGCACTTGGCTTAACAGTTTTTGCCCTTCAAGCAAAACTTTCAGGATGAGGTTGAACACTTCTCCTGCAGACAAAAATACATAATACTTCAGACTTGGTTTTTTGATAACGAAGACTTCTGCTGCACTTCAGTTAGTTGTTTGTCCTGAGGGTTTTATCTGTGAGGTGGAAGACGGTGCACTATTTCAGGCTCATAAAATATCACCCTTTTGTAAAGACCTAAAGAGTTCTGCTCACCCTCCATGTTTAGTTTTGTTGAAAGCTGGAAAGCACATAGCACTTCTACTGGAGAAAAACCCTTTGCAGAATGGGAAATCTACCTATGTTTAATCAAGTTAGAAAACTGGGAAAATTCCCAGCAGTAATTTCATTTAAGTTTTTTATTTTAGTCCTTTCCATTTTTGCCTGTTGCACATTGACTTTTTCAATGCAAACAAATGAACTTTTCAACTTCTACATGTAAGGAAAAATCTAATGATGTACATCCAGGCACCACTGCTCATATTACTATTTGTCCATCAGTATTTTTTTTAGCAAGAAAATACAGCAAAGCACTCAACATTCTACTTTACATACAAGAAATTGTTAAAAGGAAGTGGCTATTAATGCAAATGAAATAACTGAGGAAATACAAATTGTTCTTGTTTCAAAATAAGACTCTCACGGAGATTTTATTCAAGCAGGTATTCAAATTTTTTTACTTGTAAATACTGCATCAAATCTTCCACTATATAGATAGGGGCTGAACACCATTACTATTGCATTGCATTCCCACTGTGTGGTTCTAGTTTTTCTAGTTTTGTTTAAGGTGGTTGTAGTGTTTTTAATTGGAAAAGACAGTTTTACTGAGCCCAAGTACTTCTGAGAAGTATGGATGCACAAGATGCAAAGGGATGACTCTTGCCTTATCGTGAAAATATTCAGGGGACAAGATGATTTTACCAAGAAATTGCCACCTTTGTGCTTGTAGCTCAGTGTTGTAGGTCTCAGTTTAAGTGCAGGTCTAAGTAGGTCCATTCTACCACCTTGATATGGGAATGCATATGTGTAGTCTTTTTGAGAAGAGTGTCATAATAATAAATGATGTGTGTTTGGGGTGCATTCCAAAAGCCATTTGGTAAAAAAAAGTACTTGAATTTCAAAGTTCATGACATGTAATGAAAAGAAATGAAGATTACCCCTAAAAAACTTGTAGCAGCTGAGTTTCCCTGAAGTGTGCTCTCAAGGCTTATTATTCAAAAGATGGGTGACCTTAGATAGTTCACTTTTTTACTTTATGCAAAGTACACTCATGTTTCTAAGTAGACTTTGTGTTGATTGTGTATTAAAGAACTAGAAATATTAGCAAATTCTGACAATTGATGCTTAACAGTATAAATGTGTTTTCTTTTATGGCCACTTACACTGCAGTATACAATTCTAGAGTTCAGCACTGTGAACATGCAGCAAATAACTCAAAGTTCATTATGAGCAGCATTATATAGGAACGGATCTTTCTTTCAACTAGAATGGCTTCATAGCATCATCTGAAATTGCTATTCCACCGCTACAAAATCTGCTAGTTTTCTGCATTACCTTCTGCAGGAAAATATTTCAGCTACTCTGGACTTGGAACCTTTCAGCTAACTCTGTGCTGTAATGTCAGAATTATTCAGGTCAGACTAACGTGCCTAACTAGGAATTAGTACTGAAGATTTAGATAACCTTCTGTGGCTGATGAAAAATATTTGTGTAGGAAATGTGAAGCTGCAGATCTTGCCCTGGAAGGGTAGGGCAGGAGGGATTACTAGCTGAAGATTTAACTAAAAGTCAAGTGGATTGAGGAAAGTGGCTGGAAGATGAAATAGTAAAATACTATTACATTTTCCTGCATCCTTCAAGCTGAGGATCTCTAGCTGATTAATAAACACTGACATCATTCTAAAGCAGGAAAAATTCTTTTAAAAGGACATTTTATGGAGAGAAATTTTGGATGTTGCTCTCTTGATCCAAAATATCTCCCCTTTCACTGAGATTTGTGATTAAACCTTTGAGGGGTGGGACCGTACTGGCTGGGTTAATATGTATGATGAAGTATAATTGATTAATATAACAAAGAGAGAAGGAGTTTATGTGCATCAATAACTGGAAAATGTACTGGAATGTCGGATGTAGATTAAAGTATTCTTACATTAATTCTTCATAAATTGTTATATTAAGCATGACTCTTGTCCTTTTTGTCATGCCACATGCTTGACAACACTGAATTTCAATTAGCTAGTTGCATTACAAGCTTTAACTTCATAGTTTGTTTCAATTTTCTTTCTAAACCCCTCATTCTGTGGGTTTCCTAAACTTTGCAAAGTTATACTTTGTTCTTTATCGTAATTCAAACATCTCTGCTTCTGGCACTGTGTAGCTCTTTTATTCCAGCATGAATGGTCTATGTACTCTCTCCTCCCATTTATTTAAATAAATGGGAGAGCTTTCTTTTCATCTGTGGTTTCTACACTACTATAATATTCCCTTTGGCTTTCTTAATTAACTTCAGAAGGCTAAACTTTTATCTACTAGTTCTTTGGCTATCACTTTTTTTTTTCCCTATTTGTCCTAAAATCTCAGGGAAAGCAGTATGAAAGCTGCACTACTGGTATTTGAGTAAAATATTTGCTCACTGTCCTTTTTCCTAGCATTGACTTGAGTTTTATAAATCATACAGTTCACGTCAACAGTTTTTTAAAGCTAGTATAGGTGGTCAGCTTGGAAGCTTCAGTTGCTGGTGACTTCTGTAGTGATGAAGGCTTTTTAACCTTCCTTTTGTGTAAAATTTTATCTATAGCTTCTGAAAATCTGAGTTACTCTCCAAGAAAAGCCAGTAACACTTACAGTGCATATACAGTTGTAATAGTCTCCAACTATGGCATGCCTAAGCCTTGCATCATGTGTATGGCTATAGTTGAACAAAATTATGAGAGCTCACATAGCAGAATAGTAGAATAATTCGTCAAAAATACAGTCTAGTTTCTGAAAAACTAAGGAGGCGGACTTTGATCTGAAGCTATTTTAAGTGTGTGAACACATGGGCTGAGATATTCTTATCTAATCATACTGGAGGTGATTTTCCAAGGGCAGCCACAAACTATTTCACATAGTTCTTAGCTAGAATGGACAGATCCTAGAAAAGATAGAGCGTGAAGGGTAGTAACACAACTCTTTTGTCTCAGATGTGGGGATGATAGTACCCAAGACCAGAGGTCAAATTCTGTACAGAGAATTACTGTTTCATGATAAGGCTGATTCTTGTTGGTGGCTCAGCTCTTAAAATAATACTGGAAAACACTGGCAACCAGAGCTCTGTTGCAAAATTGATTTGGATGTACTCTGCCAAGTATAGCAAATATACTGCAAAGGTAACCAAAAGTCACAGCAGAAGGCTCACACTCATTAAGCCAGAACTTTTTATTAAAAAGACCTTTAAAAATAAAATAATCTAAACCAACAAAGATACAAATATGGAAAACACTGATCTCTTTGTACTACTTACAATTATAAAATACCAGCTTCTCCATGAGTCTCAAAAAGGGCAGAGTTTTCTTAACATAGCACTGAACTTCTTTTTGACAGATTTAATTAAGCCAATAGGGTATAGTTGACTGATTCTCAATAGTCCACTTTAATGTAGACAGAAGTTTTGTGATGGAAAGACAAACAAAGACCCTGGCCTTGAGTGAGAAATCTACATACATGCAGCCTTTGACCAGCTCAGATCCCTGTACTTATGATGCTGACAGGAAAGTAGGAAGTACTGACATCACTCTGTTAAGACTATCCTTTGATGGATCCAGTTGGACACTGGAGAGAGCCTCTTTTTACTTAGGGTAGTATGAATTTTAGTGTTAGAACAGAAAGGTTTATACAGTTGTATGGACTAGAGATTTTTGTGGTAGGAGAGTTTAGGAACTGTTTAGTGAGACCACCTTCAAACTTTAGAGCAAAACTTTACTAAATTCAAGCATTAACAAAAGAGTACGTTTTTGCCTGTAATGGTAATGCAATTACTGTATGCACCAAACTGGCCTTTAAGCACGCCTTATGCTAGCTGCAAGTGTACAATATCTGAGAATTGATGAGCTGTGTACTTAGAGCTGGTGGTAGTTGTTCTTGATGTGCTTAATCAAGGAGGTCAAGCTGATCAGGCTTTCATTCTGAGAGAATTCAGAAATAGTGTATTTCTTTTTGTCCTCTTCATTCTTAGTTTTATACTTCTTGTCACCCTATATGAAAGGAGGATCTTGCCTGCTCTTCGTCTTGTTTATGGGTTTTTTCAGTCGTTTTTCTTAGGTATTTGGTAGGATATCCCACTTCTTTACAGTCCTGTGTACTTATCTTGTTCCGTATCTTGGAATTTTAACTCTAATGCCTCCAAAATGCAACTACATTGGTGATCTGGACAAGGGGATCAAGTGCATCCTCAGTCAGTTTGCAGACAACACTAAGCTCTGCAGGAATGTTGATCTGCTGGAAGGTGTGAAGGCTCTGTAGAGGTACCTGGACAGGCTGAATCAATAGGCTGAGGCCAGTGGTATGAGGTTGAGTAAGGCCAAGTGTCAGATCCTGAATTTGGGTCACAACAACCCCCTGCAGCACTGCAGGCTGAGGGCAGAGTGGCTGCAAAGTGGCACATCAGAGCCAGGACCTGAAGGTGCTGTTTGACAGGGAGCTGAACATGAGCCAGCAGTGTGTCCAGGTAGCCAAGAAGGCCAGTGGCATCCTGGCTTGTGTCAAAAATAGTGTGGCCAGAAGGACCAGGCTGTGATTGTCCCTCTGTACTTGGCACTGGTGAGGCCACAACTCAAGTCCTGTGTCCAGTTTTGGGCCCCTCATGACAAGAAAGACATTGTGGGGCTGGAGTGAGTCCAGGCAAGGGGAATGAAGCTGGTGAAGAGTGTAGAGAGTGAGTGATCTGAGCAGGGGCTGCAGGAGCTGGGGGTGACTAGCCTGAAGGAAAGAAGGAGACGTTATTACTCACTACAGCTACCTGAAAGGAAGTTGTAGCCTGGTGGAGGTCATCCTCTTCTCCCAGAAAACAAGTGACAAGAGGACATGGCCTCCAGCTGCACCTTGGGAGCTTCAGACTGGACATCAGGAAGAACTTCTTCACAGAAAGCGTTGTAAAGCACTGGAATGGACCATCCTGGAAGATGCTGGCATCACCTTTCCTGGAAGTGTTCAAGAAACAGCTGGATGTGGCACTTAGTGCTATGGCCTGGTTGACAAAGTGGTGATTTTTCAAAGGTTGGACTCAATGGTCTTGGAGGTCTATTCCAACCTAAATGATTGTATGATTCTATACATAATTTTGTTTGCCCTTTTGATGGTCATACTGTCTGTAATTACATAAAATGGTTTTGTTTGGCTGCATTGTAAGTTACAAGGTATTTGTGTGCTGTTTGCTATGGTTTCTGTAAAACTGACAGTAACCTGCCTGAAACACAAATATTAAATATATCCCGATTACATATATTTACAGACATCACAGCCCTGTGCTTTTAGTTATGCAGGGAGAAACAGAAAACCTTCTGTATACTGAATGTAAGAATTCATTTAATTTGAATCTCACCCTGACAAGTACTCAAGAGGAGAGCACTTCTCTCATAAAATGAAGGTGAAGGGTTTTGATGTAGTCAAATCACAACCTCAGATGAAGAGAAAAAAATGTAAAAACCATTAAAATAATATTCACTTGACAGGTTGAGTAGAAAGTGGATCAGGGCTTTTGATTAATAATTGATGGATAATGACCAGAACATTAACTCCCTGGATAATGTTGTGGTTGAAAGCTTCATCTCCTTTTAAGTTCTCATAACAGCAGATGGGTTTACTTCTGTGTGTTGCAAAGACCATGGAATGCTGTGCCTACATTTTCTGAAAGAACTGAAGTGTGAAGAGGTAACTAACGTGCTTTAAAAACAAAGATTTCCCTTCAAGAGGGTTAAGTCCATCGCTAAACTGGAAAATAAGATAGAGCTCTGTCTTATTCAGAGCCTGTGTATAATGTCTAGGCGCAGGGAATTTGTATATATATATGGGCTCTGAACCTCTGCACATACAAAATAATATGAAAATACCTAATAGCGGCCTCATCAAAAATGCAAATATCAAATTGTCTGTCATGAAGAAAGTGTTAAGTCATGTTTAAACGTCTTTATTAGTAGCTGTAGACCAGTTGCTTATGCAGAAGCTGCTGGCAAGAGGAAACTTAAACTCAAGGCTAAATAATGATTTTTTTTAAATTTAAATATATATAAGCTCTTGTCATAGCAACAATTCCTGTTTTACATCACGTGTATAATGAGATAATGCAAAAACTCAGTGACTTGAAGGTTATTTTCCCCTTTTTAAATATTTTGGCAGCAAGCACCTCTTCTTCCTTTCCTCTGACATAGAATTGTAAGTGAAACAGTCAGCAAAACTGTGGGATGTCTTAATCCTTCCTTTGCAGTTATTAGAAATGTAACCTTAGTGTCAAACATAATGAAACTTGAAGGTGGCTATAATTTGCAAAACTATGCTTCCGCTTACCTTTTTTCAGTTGATAACTGAAATAAAAAACTCATAACTGTTTATACAAGTATTACCTAATGCATTTTATTAGGTAAAAACAGGCACAACCATACATATATTTGACTGCTTTTCTATACTTTTCTGCATGTACCACCTACTGGATATAATGTGCCATATAATTGAGAAAGTTTATATAAAATCCTGAAGATACCTTCCACATGGGCAGATCAGAAGAGAAAATTATTTTTATTGTGCTTTAGATTTTAAATATTAAAATAAAAAATAAAGTAGTCATAATTGTTTCATGAAACTTTTGTAAATACCTTGTTATCTCCATACTGCTTCTCCTAGCACGTAGCAGTTTAGAATTGTGATCCTGTGATACTAAAATCCATGACCTTGGAACTCTCTTAAAAGCTTGTAATTGACAAGGTCAGCTGAATTTTGCCTGTTTGATCAGTAAATTAGACATACTTGACTCAATCAATCAATCAAACTTGAAGTTATTTGTTCTTCACACTGTTATGGAATCCAGTAAAAGATGTGCACAAAAATTTTCTGTGTTTTATCAATATTGAATGTTACACCAAAGTTACAGCCATTTTTCAAATTTTATTACAACTTTTCTAGCTCAGTGTCTGTTTAAGAATACTGAATATGTAAGACTGTATCTTGAAAAAGGATGTAAAGCAGGCTTTTCCTTGAAGCCGTGATTTCTCTAATGAAGCACTGTTTTTTCCACACTGCTGCGAAGAATCACTTGCCAAACCCCTTGGTCTTAATTTCTAGGATAAAATGGATTTCTATTAAGTTCTGTCTTCTGTATACAGATCAATATGATTATCTACACAAGGAGAATAGCCTTTCTAGGTCAGATTTTTACTCAGCAGAGCCAATAATAGAAGCATTTGCTGTGTCCTTGTTCTATGTAGGCCTGAGGAAAGGCGGCCTTTCCTTAGCTTGTAACACAAATGAGGTGCATCAGGAGAGCGAGCAAAACAAGACAGACCTTGAAAGCCAAGCAGAGAGTATAACTTAATTCTTTCTAAGCTGAAGTCAATTCTATAGCATGTGCTAAAATAGATACTCATCAGCCAAAGAATTATGTAGTTTTCTTTAATGAGGAAGAGCTACCCAAGGGACAACACTGAAGGTGGGACCATACTTGATTCCCTGCACTTCCGAGCAGGGAAGAATTCCGTGTTTGTAACTTATATTTTTCTGGTAATGGTCATTTAACTAATTTCAGTTAAATAATAGAACTTTTCCTTCCTGTGTAGTAACATGATAAAATATCAGGAAATTAAAGAACTTGACTCAGTCTCCCTTTGCCATCAGTTTTAGTTCATTGTTTTGTCTTACAGAATACTCTAATTGTTGTGTTTTGATTTCTGCAAGGCAAGTTCTCCTTTCTGTGTTCAGGAGGATAGCCTTTCACATTTCCACAGACCAGTGAAGGAGCAAGAGCAAGGGTACCCACCTGGAAGGGCCAGTCCCAGGTTTCAATCTGATTGAAGGGCTGTGTGTGTATTGTAGCCTTGAATACTTGAGAGAATGCACACACTAAGCAGGAGTGTCCCAGAGCCTGTGTCTAACCACTGAGCTGTTCCATACAGGCTGACATCTCAGAAGGCAGTGCCACTGTGCTGCACTTTGGGACTTGAATATCTGTGTATACTAGAGTAAGCCAACTGTCTCTAGCCCCAAGCTGATATGCATGAAATTCTGTCTGAACACAAGAAAACTTAGGTAATGAGAGTGATTAAACACTGGAAAAGACTGTCCATGGAGGCTGAATATCTCCCTGTAGCTGTTAGACCCAACTGGCATAGATCGGCAAAACCTGCTCTAGCTGATCCCACTTGAGCAGGCTGCTGCTCTGGATGAGCTCCTAAAGTCCCTTCCAACCTCACTGTTGTTGTGATTACATAAATATGTTATAGAGATCTTTGAGGTTGAAGAAAGAGTGGAAGAGAACTAAAAGAGAATATAATGCATTAAAGAAGGGCAGTTCTTTCATCTAGTTGCTCCTGTAGTTGCTTTTGCCCAAAATCTTAGTAGCGGTAGAAACAAAATTAGTACGGCTCATATGAGAACAAAGCAAATATTTCAGTATCTTCATCTCGGGATGAATTACCAGGTAATATTTGACACTTGTAACCACAAAACGTCACTGTACTTACAACACTCCTAGGCATTGCAGGAAAATTTCTACACTGACTTTTCATATTATGTTGGAATTTTGCCACTTGAAGATATCAAAGACAATTCTTAAAACATTAGGGAATGTAATGTAATTTTTGAGTTGTAATAGGAGAGTATGCTCCAAACTAAATTTTTTTCAGCTCAAACAAGCTGTGGGCTTACTGAGGGAATATTCAATAGCAAAACTGTTGCTATTGAACAGAAAACTAAATTAAACCACTCCTCAGTTTTCTAGTCCTTCAAGCTCATGTTTTCAACTCATCTTGTCTAGTTTTTCTAGCTATTTCAGTGCATAGTAGTGCCAAGAAGATGCTGTCTGTGTTGTCTCCAGTTTGTAAAGGTAGTTATGGAATTTATGCAACAAATAGTCAAAAATACATATTAGTACTGCATTTTAAAATATCTGATATATTATGTTAGTACTTCTAAATAACATTGCGTGCCTCTTAGGGAAGGCACAAATAATTTGTTTTGTACAATAACAAGCAAGTTTTTAGTACTTGGTAATCTGAATAAACCAAAAATTAAATAATCTTTAAGGACTCATGATATAGAAAAGCTGGCAAGAGTATTATGTTCAAGCTTAAATTGTTTTAGAGCACTTGTGAGGATAGAAATAAATACTTTGAATGTATCTTTTGTACAGTAAACGTGCTCAGCACAACAACTGCGCTCTTTAAGCCATCCCTAATTTTACAAAGTACAGTTTCAAAGGTATTTATATGTTAACAAATGTAGTTGGGTGTAGATGTCTCTAAGGTGGCCCTGCTGCTATATTTAGGAAATGCTTTCTCCTGGAAATATAGTCTAAATTTCTCATTTTTGCCACTGAGTAATTATGCATAATTACTTTAACTCCCAACTGTTTTTCTTGCCTAGTCTGTGCTTAAAAGAATAGCATTTCTCAGTTCCCAAAAGCTGAAGTGTAACAGCTTACATACAAGCAGTAATTCCTGTGTGGATTCTGAGGTTTCTGTAACAGCTAGGAAGGAAATACTGATGTGTGAAAAATGGAGGGACATAAGTATTCTCACGCCTTCCAGGTTTTTTCTGTCATCACTTTTTTCTCTTGGGCTGGCATCTCCCAACATATGACGCCTGATTATATTGCTTGGCTGGGACAACTTTAAAAGTATAAAAACTAAGTCTGGCTTAACCGTGATAATTTTCCAAAACTTTTAAAGAAAATAGAAGTATACCACACGCCATCTATATTCCTGCTCATAATGAGATAAAATCAGTTCTTCAGTATTTACCAGAAATAGGATTTTCTGTACTTGTCATCTGAATAAATATAGTTATAGACTGAAGAATTCAATACTGCTTTGTGTGTTCCTTCTAGGAAAGCTCTGCTTCTAGTTCATGAAGTCTAAATGCTTTAGCAAGTATGTAACAGGCTTTAAAAATGTAATTATCAAACGTTGTTTCTGTTTGAGTGTGGTTGAAATGGTTCCCCAGTGAGGCAGCTACTTCTATTGTGTTTGCTCATATTCCTGCAGAGATTGCATACAGGCTCTTGCACACGCTTGCACACTCAAGGGAGAACACTGACTGCACATACACTACAATCCATTGCCTGGGAGTAGGCAGGTGCTTGCTCAAACTCAGTACTTCCCCTGAGGTGCTTCTTTACAGTTATTTGTCTGAAGTAGCAGCTTTATTTCCACAGTTCAGAGAACTCCGAGAATCTTTTATTGCTACTGTTCATGCTGATTAGTGTAGCTAATTGAAATTCATGTTAGTGACTTCAGCTTATTTTTCACAAAAAAAAATATTCCCATCCTCAGTTCATTAATCAGTTTTGTCAATTTAATGTTTTCAGTTATGAACTCAAAAGCCCCAAAGCTTCTCTAGTAAATACTTGTAGTCTAATAGCACTTTTGTAGAAAGCAATTTTTTTTCATTTCTGTACTTTGTGGTGAATCTTAAAATGAGACCTAGAAAATCCGACAAAATCCTAAGAAACAAGTCACTTGTAAAACTGAGTTTTGAACACCACAGCTAAAGTTATTGGTAGTATAATTAATTCCAAGGTTATATCTCCTTTTTGCTGTATTTTGTTTTAATTGAAAGGAACTGTATAGTAAAGGGTACCAGATGTGTACTGACGCCTTTTAACTGCTTTAAGGTTTGCTAAATCTCTGTGGGGAACTGACAGTGACTTGGTGTTAAGTGAATCTGCTTGGTCCCTCTGATGCAGAGATCACAGGCTGGAATGAACTTTGTGCTGCTTCTCACAGGGATTCCTTAGAGAACACCTATTTCCAGGCTGGCTGAAACTCTGCAGTGTACTTACTATAGGAACTGAGTTTAAGTGCAATTTTATGTTATTAAGCTGTTGAGTGAAACCATCTAGTTATCCCGTGTCTTGTATTTCAGCTCAGTTTAGCATTTTTTGCTAACTTGTGATGAATCCCGAATTGTGCTCTTAAGGAATGACAGACATGTACTGCGAGCTGAAGGATGTCTTGTAGGATCAGTGAGATGAGTCGGTTAATCTCTAGCCTGACCAAGTAAAACTTACTGAGACTGAATCTGGTGAAATTAGGTTCAGACCATGCTAGTACCAAGGCACTTTTTGCATATCTTGAATCGTGCTGGTTTGCAGTATGCGATCTAAACATATTTCCTTTACTGACTGAGGACCAGGGGCAAAAGGTAGCAACAAAGAACGTCACGATTTTTCTCAAGGGTATGGTTGTGATTATACTGGTGATGCGTTGACAGTTGGACTAGATGGTTTTAAAGGTTTCTTCCAACCTTGATTCAGTGATTCTGAGTGATATCTCTGGTGCCAAACTACCCTATTTTAACCTGCCTTATTTGGCCTGCGCATTTTATAAGATGTGAGAACAGCAAACTGATTCTAGAACATTAGGACCCTTTTGAAATTTCCTAATCTTTGCTTGAATCTAGGAGATCAGGATGGAAAGAAGGCAAGAAAAAAAATTCTGAAGTTCCAAATCAAAATCTTTTTACCTTTTAGTCATATTCTAAGTTCTGTGGAAGCTCAACATAGTGAAAAAAAATTATTCAAGCTCCCTTAGGAAAAAAACAAAAACCTCCCATATCTAGTTTGTAGAATTCAGAAATTCACTTGTTTTACCTTCTGCTTTTTCTTCCTAAATTGGGTTAAGGTATTCAGACCAAATCTTCTGTTGAGATGAGTAGTTTATTCTGTCATGACAGTACAGGAAGGGTGTAAATGATGAAAATGCTCCAAGTGCCCTAATCCTGCACCCAGGACCCACTTATCATGGGGACTCTACTAATAATGTGGATTCTTGGCAAGTAGTAATTGACATTTTATCAGTTTCCAGTAGCATTTGAGCATACCATATGAGTATGAATGAAAGAATATTTTCACATTTTAAACACTTATTAAGATTTTGCTCTGAAGTTACAAGACCTCATTAACTGTTTATCTCTGAACTGAAATATATTCTTATAATGAAGAATCCTCTACTGAGTAAATTCCTATGGTTTTTGTAATTATACTGGGTGTCCGTTAGCCTGAAAGGTGATCTTGACTGTGGTTATTTAAATGCACCGAACACCTCTTCCCATATCTGCACCTAAAACTCGGTCAATACAGCTTTTTCTGTCTTCCCTGGTGACATTTATCAACAACTCTGCTTTTGTTGCCTAATTTGTGTTCTGTGCATTGTCACAATTCATAAACTACTTTTTATTAATCCAGGTGAAGACTGAAGAAAAGATCTAGCTAGAAATTGCTTTCCAAACATATAATACAAATACCACTTCGCTACACTAAACTACTTGGAGTGCCTTCCTCTTGAACAATGAAGTGGGCTGGGGCACTATTGCTTGTATTGCATCTCGAAGTATCCTGCTATCTCATGTGAAATTAGTTCATTTACATTTTTTAAACGGCAAAGGTCAAAAATGCTTGTTTGAATATCAGGCTTCACCCAAGATATGTGGTCACAAATTTCTAAGTGATTGTTTTAGTGCTTCAGGTTCAGAATTAAAAAAAAAGCTAACGGCAGTGCTTCAACATCAGGTGACCCCTTAAGGGTTTTTTGGGTGTTTTTTTGGTGAGGGTTGTTTTTTGGTTTGGTTTTTTTTTTTGTCCTTAGGCACATCCTATTTGCAATGCCAAGAACATTATTTTAAAAAACCCAACAAAACACAGACAAAACCAAACACTTTTAACGTGCTTGGGCAGATTAATCATAAAGTATTTGAAACTTGACTTGTGACACAAAACAAAGTTAATGGCATAACTGGTTAATGCTAGGGTTTCTGGTTTAGTAGAAAGAGGACAGAATCATCTTCTGAAACTTCCCCTGAATCTGATTTATAGTTGATCTTGACATCATTTCATTCTGTGAGAGAGGCCTATCTTTGGTTTTCTTTCTAATGTAAATAAAAAAAGAAGTGTAAAAATTCTTGTCTTTACAGAACAGTTTTAGGTACGTAATGCTGTATTGAGTGGCTATACAAAAGGAAAATCTGCCTGTGGAGTATTAAAGGCAGTCTTATATTTCCTAGATTACTTCTGTGCGATATATGCTTGCTTTGTCAACTAAGATAAACACCTGTAAATCACAAAAGTTTGCAACAGATGTAGTAAATTTAGGTTTTATCTAGGTTTTTTTATCAGTTTGATTAAACTGCATGTGTTCTGCCACATCTCAAAACAGTTGTCTTGGAATATTTAACACTAAATAATGGGGCAGTGGTATTAATGTTTTGGAAGTTTGGTACTTCTTGAGTGTTTAGTAGGTCCAGTTTGTTTCTTTTATTTCTGTGTAGAAGATAGGTCTTGAACTTTAGTATTTACTTGTTTTTCAAAGGAAATGTTGAATTTTTTTACTGTCAGTAACATACAGTCCCTCTGCTTTTTGTCAGGCCTTGTCTGACCTCTCAATGGCCCGGACAATAAGGCAGTCCACTGGGGCTGTTGCTGTTGGGGGAATACCCGTCATTCGGGGCTTTCCAGGGTAGTGGGAGTTCCATAAAACTTGATCAGTACAATACAAGCCAAAGTAAATTTGGTGCGTTTTCTGTCAAAGCTTCAGTTGCCCAACCTGATGAACTACAGGATTGCAACATAACTGGCATTTTAAAAGGCTTAGGGAGACTGTCTAGTCCAATCCACTCTGCTCAAATCTGGATAAGCTGCAGCAGGTTGCTCAGAACCATGCCAAGACAGATTTTGAGCATCTCCAAGACTAGAGATTCCACATCCTCACTGGGCAACTTCCTCCAGTGTTCAGTCACAGTAAGGTTTTAAAATTGAATTTCTTGTTTCAATTTGTGCTTTTTGCGTTACTGTTCTTTCATGGGATGCCACTAAGACAAGGAGAAGGAACACTGCAACCATATACTTAGCAAGGTTAGACTTGTTATTTTTCAAAAACTTGTTACATTTGTGTATTTTAATGGTCACTTACAGAATAAATACTTCCAGTGCAGCGCTTTCTGTCTTGTAGACTCAGCTGACCATTTTATATCAGTGAGACAAGCTTCATCTTCATGATGTAGTACCTCAAATCTGGTAACTGTTTTGAGTTTTTAAGGGAGCAGTGCCTGTGCTGTAATGCAGACTAACTTTTTCTTCCTCTGTCACAATGAAGACCATTACTGCTTTTCCTAGTGCAGACTCTAGGATGTAGGTACTTTTGCATGTCATGAATCTCAGCTCTCATGGTATGGTCCTGAATTGTGAGTTCTTTACAGTTTGCAAGATTGCAATGCTCATGTCCAAATAACTATGGGTACAAAACATTTTGAGACTGCGCACTGTATAAAAATGTCAGCCAAAACCTAAAAGCAAACAGAAAACTTGTATCACTGCAGGGAACCTCAGAGATGGACCCAGTAGATCATAAAATGGGTGTGCTGGTGTATTCATGTATTTTTGTCCCTGCAATCCACCTTGCTGTTTTGGTGCAAGTGAATGCTGTATATCATATCCAATAACTGTGTAAAAAGAATTAGGATTTAGTATGCTGAAACAACAAAGTATTCTCAGTTTTTGAGAAACACAGTCCACTGCATCTTCTGTTATTCAAACTACCATTGCTCAATTTCTCACATTATCACTGAGGCAATTGCACATAGAAGTACACCCGGGGTATTTCAGATATGGGTGGTGTTTCCAGGATTGCGAGTAGAGATGTGGAGTTGCTGCCATGCCACTGACTACCTGCTGTGAAATCTGGCATGCATGTGGCTTCATCCTTGGAACTGCTTCTGTAAAAGCTGTGCTTCTAAGAATGGCTGGAATGAGCTGCTCAGCCAGGAAATGCTGATTTGCCCAGCATAGTGATATACTCCCAAGAAAAGCTTCTTTTGTGTTTAAGGGATGCAGATTAACACAGATAAGAATTTGTGGTAAGCCATCTAACACCAGTTGTCAGTTACTTAAACATTTATTACATGAAAATGCAACACACTTTCAATATTCAACAGTGAAAAGTAGCTGCTGTATCAAAAGGCTGGATATAATTATGGACCTTTAGAATCTACACATTTAAATTTCAGTCCTACAAAGTTGCTGTATCTTTCTCTATATGTGCTTTCTTCTCTCCATTCATTTTAACTTCACTGGGTATAAAGGATATTTCTCTTACCTCGAATATCCAAATAGGATGGCTCTCCTCAAGACAAAATAGGTACTCTCTGTGTTCATATATGTGATTGCTTGAGTGTAAGCAAACAGATTTTAGTGCATTTAATTTTTGTATTTCAGTGCTCTGAAATGTCTATAATCTTTTAAAAATATGTTTTGAACGGTATAATGTCGTGCAGTAGTGATTACTGAAAGCCTTCAGGATTGCTTAATTTCCATGTGCATCGCTCAGCACTGGAAGCTTGCTGAGGCTGAAGCTTGTTAGTAAGTGTAAATGTTTGTTAATGAGATTAACTTACAAATAGCAGCTATGGTTTACTAGAAAATGCTTCTTAAGGCACTGCTTCTTAAATAAAGCTCTTAAAATATTAGCATGAGTAGAGGACAACCACAAGGATCCATCTGGAATGAGGAAACTGCCAAACATCTGCTATGTCAGTATTCCGGTTTATGATGCTAAGCCATGGACAAGGACTCTTGGCCACGATTTATGACAATCGCTGGCTAGAGCTACCTGTCGGAAATTATGCCTTCAGTAATCCAATTCCATGAGTGAAGATAAGAGTCCATGGCCAGGGCAGTTTCCACCTTAGGAAAGGCTCTTTCAATTTTTATGGCTTTTGCCGATAAAAATTATTCATGAAAAATCGTAAGTAAACAGCTTTGTGATGGATCGTACCAGTGTGGCTGTATCTGTAATCACAATACTGGGAATCCTGTAGTGAGACCTCAAGTCAGTAGAAGATGGAGCTCTCTTCTCATGGGAGGGGACATGTTGTTGCTTCATTACACTGGAAAGACAGAACTCTGGAGGAGAGTTCCTTTTAAGCAGGACTACGCGTAGTTGCACACTTGAGGGTTTTTCTAGTGATGTTTTATATGTATTTTTTTGAGCTTAAATTCAAGACTAACTAGCTTGAAATAATCAGCAAGGGGGTGAATTACCTTTATGCTTAAAGTTTTTCAAGGAGGAAAGAGGTTTTTTGCTACTCTTTCCCAGACATATCCTGTTCCCTGAAGCAGAGAGAGGTACAGTGCATACAAAAGAAATGCTATATATTAATGTTGCCTGGTAACCTATTTGCTGTGCTAGAAATCATAGCAGTAAAAGCTTTGTGGCATCTTAGTTTTCTGACCTTTAACAGCTGCTGTATAACTTGAAAAAAAAAAAAGAATTATAGTTCAAATTCTCAGTAATTTCATACAGCTAAAAGTGTTTGTCTCCTGTTAAGGTTTGGGACCTCTCCTCTTAAGAGGGGCAGGGAAAAAAAAGAAAATTAGTTAATTGCTTTAAAGAGAATAATTAAATTCAGAGCTGAAGTCTAATGTTGATTTTCATCTCATTCTAAGTGTGCAAGCTCTCCCAAAAATGCAGCATTGATTCTTTATGCAGCAGGTAAGAGATGAAAAATACAAATCTAAATTCACTCACTGATTTAAAGTGATTAATTCATCTGGTTTTGTGATGTTGCAGTAAATGTCATCATTGCTTTATTAATACATTTAGAATAATTTTTTCAGAGAGTGTAATATATCCATACACTATTTTTTTACAACAAATACTTAGTATCCAATTGTTATACAGATAAAATACTCCCCCCATTTACACTTGTTGAGGTATGAGTGCTGTGAGGGAGTGAATTTTTTTCTGCATCTTAAATCAGTTGATTCATTTGACTTCAGTAATATCTAGACCAACCTCACTACTTAAAATTGTACCTCTCATTACATACAATTGGGAAAAAAAAAAAAGAGTAAATGCAATGGCTAAGGGCAGTGATTTTGCACAGATGGGACCTGGGATGGTATTGGGCATGTGGGATGTTTTCTATGATCATGTGAATCTGTGAGACTATAGATCAAATCTCATTGTAAAATGAGACCCAGCCTTTCAGAAAAGAAATGTACTGATAAAATGTGGTGGAAGTCATCCAGAAAAAAAATGAAACTTTACAATGTTACTTTTACAAGCACTTTAATAACTCCTACACCGGAGGAGTAGGCTGGATATCCAGTGAATGTTTTTCATTATATTAACAATCCAGATATTTTTAATTAAAAATGTAACTGTTTCAAGTGTGTATGTAGTGATATTTAAGAGAATTAAATTATCTATTTGGAAAAAGACAAACTTCTTTTTAAGTTTATTTTAGGATTGCATCAGCTTTCAGTTATGCCACGGCTTTTTATAGCTTGACCAGTGCCAATGATCTCATTCTCTTAACCTGATAATAATAATAATGGAATACCTTGATTAACTTGAATGGCAGTTCATATTTGATATGGTGGTTAAAATTAACCACACTGCAACAAGTTGCCACCCTGAGCTTTGTCTTACCTTATACAACCAAATAACTAGAATAAGATGTTGGTCTGATTAAAAACAAACAAACAAATTAATTGGAGGGTGCCATAATAATTTCTTTAGAAAGAAATCTGCCCTCTTTGTTTTTCAGAACACTTAAAAATACGTGAGACCAATCCAATACAGACAACATGGCCAAAAATACCATCAGTATTTTCATATCTCTCCACAGATCATATATAGCGCAGGCAAGAGAAGCATTGCTGCTTTCAAGGATATCAGAACTCCCCTGAGAGGGAGAAGACTGGACAAATTTTTCTCTAAAGGCAAATTTTAAAATGGGTACACTGAGATGTGGATAACTCCTTTAAAGCAGATAAATAGCTTTGGAGTTCTTAGAGGTCCTTTCTCTTTGGCTGCCTTTAGCTCAGTTTGACATAGATGGGGAAAGGTTAGTGTGCTCTTACCAGTTCTTCAGGTCAACTGCTTGCTCTGACATCTGTTCCCTCCTGTTTCATGCCCCAACCCAACCAAAATAAACAGGCAAGACTTGTCAGATTGGTAAGATACCTGCTTATGTTTCTGTATTTGCTGCAAGCTTTGAAATGCTGGAATTGTAAGCATGTGAATATAAATTTATACTGTTAAATAGACAAGACACTATGAGAAGATACTGTTATGGCTAAGCTTCTTTTTAAAATGCCTTTCTGCCCCTAAGTTTACTTTTTACCATCAGTTCACTGCAGGATGATGCCATTAAGAAGTGCAGACTCTTCAACAGCTTCTAGTAACTAGCAGAAGGAATCTTAACTGCATCATCAGCTATTTAACTACAATATAAGTATCCTTATAGTGATATGTAAATCAGCATGAAATTATGAAAGACAAATATGATGGTAGCCTTTTGGTGTATCTGGAAAACTTGCAGGAAACTAGAAAAGGAGACACTGATTTCTCTTGATGAAAGAGGAAATTTGTGAGATCTTAATGATAAACATGAATTAATACAATTCTGAAGTGTGTGAAACTTGAGGCTACTAAAACTAGTGCAAGACTTTCAGAAATTCAGAACAGGTTCTTTTGAGTTCAGCACATCAAACACTGACTTCTCATCATACAGTTTTCTACACACTGAGCGAGCTACTTACAGTTAGGGCTCCTGCCTACCACTTAACCAAATGTTAGTGCTAATTCTGGCATCTCCTGTAGGTGGGAGCCCAACCAGTAGAAGAGGCTGAGTTGTTTTTCTGTTCTCTTCTAAAGTATGGTCTTAGAAAGCCAGACTTTCAACAGACTATATATAAATTAAGCTGATGAGTCTCAGAAATGCACATATCACTCTGTTTATAGACTTTCAATGAATGCTAATTCATTGACAAAGTGTGAAAGTGTAACTTTTCAGCTAAAAAGACTAGGAGTCAGCTCATTCGTTTGGAATGTACAGTATGTGATTATATAACTTCCTGAACTGGTGACATCACTGGTGACCAATCAAAATAACTATACTTCTGACTATGATTTCTATTTGTAATATTTCAAATATCAAAGATGAGACTAAATATTTGGCTTGGCATTTTTATGACAGAGTTATAAACAAAAACTGCTTTGATGTTTTTGAATATGTCTGATTCAGGCAGCTAAAACTTCTGTAAAGTTTTGAAACTAGGTTCTGACTGCACTGGGCTTTCAGGAGGGAAAGGTAGGAAACTGTTTAAAGAAGTAGCTATTCCCTTGGGTCTGAGTGCTTGAAAGCAGTGACGCGTTTTAGCTCAGCTGATGTAATGGACACACACTCCTCAGGATGTGGCCAGTAATGAATGGATGTTTTTCATAAGTAGCTGGTGTTCTAAAATAACATCAGTGTGGGTGAAGCTACAGCAAGTGATAACAAAATAAATTATTCAGTTAAGTTAGCCCTTCAGAAGCTTGGAATTTTACTTTAGACTCTGACTTCCTTGAAAATTCCTTATGTTTATCACTGGATTTAATGCTACTGTCATTTAAACATTAGAGCTTTGCATTTGTTCAGACCACAGTAACAGATTTAGAGTTGCTTAGAAGGAAGGCATACAGTATCACTCAAATTTTATTTCCTCATTGTAGAATGCATGTTGTAGTCCTAAAGACAAGAAACTAGCTCTGAATATTCTCCAGCTTTCAGTGGAAGTGTTGGAAGGGCAGCTAGGTGCTGTGTTCCCACAAGTTTTTGGCTCTTAGCAGTATTCTCAAAGTGTACACATTACTGCAGTGTAAATCTTCAATTTCATAAAGCAGGTTCTTATAGGCAGGCTTGGTCACTGGGGCCCTGGTGGTGGTACCAAGAATACAGTCGTGTTATTAGTAGAATATGAGAGAAGAGATGGGATGGCTGTATCCCCACTACATACATTCTGTGCAGGGTCTGACGATAGCTGCTCCTCTTCAGGAAATAAGGAGCAAAGAACTCATGTTAGGAAATACAGTGACTTCCCTGGCCTGCCTATGAGTGCATCCAAGTGAAAAGATTTATCTCTTTCCAACATAATTTATTATTGTTTGGTGTGAGATCATTCTCCTGTCATTTTCTTGTCCTAAGGGATAGGATATGGCTAATCCATAGGCACCAAACCATTTTGATGTGGCTTTATCCATAACAATTTATGTGCTTCAGGGTAGTCGTGAAAGCTCCCTAATAATTCACCATGGTGCAATCGTCTAGAGCATCCCATGGCAAAGGCAGTTAACTGTCTTGTAAACTTGTTTTCAAATACTGCACAAGAGAGAAGTTCAAGTTCTCAGCTTTTTGAAAATTGTCTTTCATCAGTATGGAACAGCAGACTGAGTTTTACTTGGAGCCCGGGAATACACATACACCCACACAGTACTCCCTTGAAAGGTGTTAACTGTGCAGAATTGGAATAACTGCTCAGCTCAGAGTTGTTACCAGTAATTCAATTGTAGCTGCTAATTACGACTAACAGTTTTTATCAAGAGCTATGAAAGTTCACACAGCTACTCTTGTTGAACCGAGTTCACACTTACATTATTCTAAGAACACAAATCCTGATACCTTATGAAAATATCTAGATCTTTTTATTTATTGTTAATACTTTCATCAGATATGACTGTCAGTGTAAATTCTGTCTATTACTTCACCTATTTCTGCTACTAGCTCTGATTAATAAAGGTATATAAAATGTAAAGGCAAATATAAAAAATGGGAGAAGTATCCTGAAAATCATGACCCGTTCCACATATTTTTTTCGCATGCGACCTTATTGTGACACGCATATGTTCACCCGGTCATTTACCAAGTGTAGGTACTTTGGAAAATACATAAATTTATGTAAAATTTACTGGTGTGATTTCTGAATGCTCTACTGAGATTTCTTGGCACTTTTAAAAAATATAATTTTATTACTATTCAGGAAATCAAATTATTAGAACTCAAGAAAATTAATGAAAATTTAGGAAAGCAAAAGGAAACCGAAACAAAAAGAGCCCAAACCAAGCCTGTCTGATTATTTAACAAGGTGTACCCTTTAAACATTTTGCTGCTTGAAATTTTTATTATAGAGGAAAACTTAGTTAAATTAAGGACCTGATGACGATGCACAGCTTTGGAATCTTGTTTTTTTATTTTCCCCTCAAATACCTGCCTAAATTCTAAATCTGAAAGAAGGAAGTTTCAGATTTATACAGTGAACCTCTACCATCCTCAGGCTCTTGGAAACTGCTTTTCTCATAGTGAAATAAAAATCACCATACTATAACTTTGAATATTCTCTGTGCTGTGAATCATGCTTTTCAGATCCTTTTAGTAACAAAGAATTCTTTTTCTTTCAATAAAAATAATTGGTTCCACCCACATTTTCTTTGGGGACTCCGTAATTACTGTCAGAACAGAAACCTCAAGTGTACCTCAAGGTACACCTCAAATGATTTTTAAAAATAAACTCTATTAGTAATTATCTGTAAGTAAAGTTCCAGTGCAGAAGTACTGAAAACAATTGGTTGTGATGTATGTTTTTCATTGCAGTCTACGAAACTATAGTGAATGGATGAAAATGAATTTTTTTTGGTGTGTGTGTGTTGTAAGACTAACTCAGTGCCACTTCTTTTGGTGATACTACAGATCTTAAAAAGAAATTGTCTGACAAGAAAGTGTGTAAGCTGACAACTGAGATTTGTCCTTATTCAAATCCCGTGACTCCTTCCATGGGCAATAAAATTTTCATTGTTCTTGAATTTTATTTTTGTTTATATTTGCATCCCTCATCATTCGTAGTATTAATTATGAAGTCTTACTTTTCCAGTTGTGTATGAAGTTATTCTTAGCAAGGATACTAGGTGTTGAGGAACAGCTCAACTTTCACCACTATGTTCTTATTCTGACAGAGCCACGGCCACTCTGCACCAAAAAGATTACATGATGTTTTTTTAAAAGCAGGGGAGATTTTTACTTTTTCTGAATTCTTATACCTTGTTTCCCATGGTTGTAACTAGATCTTTAAATCTGCAAATAAGTTCTGAATGAACTCAGAGAAATAACATAAGCTTACAGCCTTATGTGTCGGCGTAACAGTTCTGTAAAAGCACATCAATCAGATGATCTAGTCTGGCCTGGACCAGTTTGGTAGATTAGGATTTAATAAGTAGGAAGAGAATAATAAATCTGGGTAGGAAATGTGCATCCTGAGTTCTAGACTGCTTTCTTCAAGAGTGGCTCCAGCTGTGGCCCTTTGGGGCTTTCCTGGCCTAAGAGTAAATGGCCTGGAACCGTAAAGCTGTGGTTCAGGACCTAAAGTTGTGATACAGCTAAGGTACTGATAACTTGGAAATTACCCATGCCTTTGCAGTGAAAAAAGTGGCAGTGTGACAGAGTACTGGCATGGGGTTTGTTGCTGCCATTGACAGAAGAGTCAGTATTTGGGATTGGACCTGGCTGCCAAATTCAGGGTCAGCAGTTACTGTACGGTCCTTTCTCCTTCCCCCTTCTGGAATGCTGACAAAAGGTGGACAAAATAAATGTTTTGTGTTTTCTGTGTATGGATAAAGGACTTGTACAGGCTGGAGGTGGACAGATGGCATGCCCTATCTTTTTCTTCTGTATCCTTGAATTTAGAGCCAGAACCTAGCAGTGTGAGGTTTTGAACAGTGGAACTGGAACTAGGATTGCACCCTACAGTCAATTGTGCAAATGCAAGTTGGCTATGTGCTCCTAACTGGGAAATGGAATTCTGTTTCAGTTTGGACTGGTACACAAGAAATACCAGTTCTGTCTCCTCACACATTTTCAAAACTCTGGGCTCTTGTTTCACTTAGAAGCTTGAACATTTCCTCAATTTTGACCTTGACCAACGGAAAAAACCCAACTTGGTACTCATAAATGTAATAGTGTATTCAGAGTTTCTCTATTTAAAATATATGCCACTGGAGAAGGAGAAAGTGATAAGCCATTAAGTAATTACTGAATTACATTTCTGGTAATTCATTTAAAAGGAGGAATATACTTGGAATTCTTCTTCACACCAAAATGCAGTAAGATTTCTCCTGTCTGTTTCTGACTATTTGCTTTAGTCATGTTGAATATAAAGTCAAGTTTAATGACTGTACATCAAAGTTTTCAAGTGGGAAGTTAAAATTCAAAAAGCTGCTACTGGAAGCAGTGATGGGTTTAGAGGAAAGCAACTGGGGCCAATTGATTAAGGCCTTTGTTCTAATAACAAGAGTAAAATTTAGCAATCCAGTGCCAGAATTTTCTGCATAATTTGAATATTGAAATATGTCAATCTGGGAAACTACTGTAGGTTTTGTTTGCTTAGGTGATAGTGCAAATCATGCATCTCACCCTGTGGACTGATGGAGGAACCTGAGGTTGGCACTGGTGTGATATCAGATCACAGGGAATGTCTGTGAAGCTGGGCAAAAAAATGGCCAAAAAAGCAGGAAGGTGAGATTTCTTGCTGTTGCAGCCATTGGCCCATAAGATGATTTTGGGCAAATTGCTTGTCTATGCTTGCTTACCTACCTCAAAAGTGGCCATATTTTTGTCTTTGAAGAGCTTCTTCATTGTTCTAACATTGTTCAGATTTTTTTCAGCTTCAAGTATTTTGAAGCTACTGAAAATCTTTAGCTCTAGAAAAGTTGAGCTGTTTTAATACTAGCTAGCTAGACACAGAAAAGGTTGAAGGAATGTTAAAACTGAGTGCCAGACACCGATAACTATAAGTAGGTTGTAGACACATCCATTTTCACATCTAGTGAAACCCTTACATAGGATTGGTAAATTGAGTATTACTAAGATCAGCCTGGCTCTGGTGAATTGCATGAGTAACAGCTGGCTTTACAATTTCAGAGATGCTATAGAAACCCTCATCCTGATTGTCATCTCTCAATTCTAAGCCAGGTTTTTCTGTTAATTTTTGGCACTGAGACATCTTTCTATTCCTAAATAAAAGATTAGCTATTCAGAAAGCACACCAGGATTGTTGTGTTTCTTGTCCTGTTTCATCACTCTGTGAGGAGAGAAGGCATAATAACCTGCTCCTTTTTCAGATACATTCAGGAGAAACTGGATGAAAACATTTGCAATGAGTTATGGGCAAAGTTACAGGCCTGTAACGAAACAGTAGTGTTATGCTGGGCCACTGTCCTGTAGTCAGTCAGAAAGATTTGTTAACCTTTCTGCTTTCAAACTTTAATGTTACACTGAAATTAAAAGTAGTTACTCTACCTGATAAGCATGAGACTGCTGTGGCTTACACCAAGCAAAGTGCTGTCAGCTAAAGGTTATCAGTTATATATTAAAAGCACGATAGGGTTTTTTCAGTTTGCTTGTTGCAGTTAGAGACATTTGTGCTTCAAAATGGTTTTGGATTGATTCACAAATACCCTTGTGTCTCTGCTGAGGAAAACTAAGAAAAGTTTTGGTGTTTCCCTTTGGGAGTATCATGTTGCAAACTACTGCTTACTAACTTCTGCAATACCAGGAGCCAGAGTTCGGTGTGCTTTGTGAAGCTTGAACAGCACAATTCTGCAGTGTACTTGAGCAAGAAAGGAAGAAAAGCTGACAATTGTTATGCACCAGCACTACTTGTCTGCATAATTATTTTTCTCCCTGTTTTGCTAGTCTAAAATCTTACTGATCAAAACTACCATTATCTGGAGAGCCCAAATGATCAATTTCTTTCCCTAACAAAATTCGTTTATAGAAACGTGGCCCTGAAGCATCTGAGGAAATCAGAAATTTTTCCCAGAACTGCTGCCTTGGCATGAAACATTTGTAGTATTACTTAAAGAATTTCAGAGAATGGAAATGCCCAGGTGAGTGTTACAATCCCCTGGACACAGCATTCCTCAGCACCAAGAAGAGTGGTGGTGTCAGGATTCTCCACTGCAATCTCTCAGTATTATGTGAGTACTGAATGTATGTACACGTAGGCAAAAGCTGATGGCATTTAAACTGGCTGCTGCAGAACTGCCCAACATAACTGCAAATGAACTATTTACCACCAAAAAAATTAAGTTTATACATAACCTTAATAACTGACCGGTAATCACTGCAAAGCAAGGGCTTTTTGCTATTATAATGTATATATCTAAAATTGCATACAGTGAAGCCTCACTTAATTTGTTACACTCTTTCATCTAGGGATTTTGTTTGAAAAAGCTAACTTGTTAAGTAGGAGTACATGGGCATAAGGATTTCTTCCATTATCACAGTTCTGAGTTTAAAATTTAAGGCAATGCTACTTGCAATTGAGCTGCCTCATCCCTGTAAACTCCACTTTCTGAAAAGCCAGAAAGAGGATCTGAGTGGTGGAATTTTCATTTCACTTAATGTCCCTTAACTTCTCAAGGGACATACTAAATAACAAACAGCTTTTTTTTCTTGGAGCAAGCACTGGGTACCTTGGTAACGAATCAGTTATCAAAAAAATATGTATCAGATCTCTGGTTGGATTTTTCAACAACAATAATAATTATAATATAGTATGATAATTTTCATCATTTAGAAGGGTATTTCATGAGACTCTGAGACAAAATTCACTAATTTTTGAGGTACTATATATTTTTAAACTACCCAATCTATTCTTTATTTTTCAGATATCTCGACATAGCTGTCTGTCTTAAACCTTTTATGTGCAGTTTTTGTTCAAAATGGTGTTTAGTGTATCAAATAAATTAAGTTACATGTCCTGTAGAAACTGAAGACTTTCTGAGGGAGTTCAAAACTGAATTGGAATTTTGTGATATAGTTGTTCTTTTTAGCTCTTCAAATGCAGAGAAGCTTATACTGCCAAGTCACCTATTAAGTGCTAAAACAGTAGCCTTTATCGACATTTTCTCAGCATTGCAGATATCTAGCATTACACTACCTAATGCCTTACAATTTACCTATTTTGAAAAGACATCTGCTGTGCTGTGTTGTTGAATGTTGCCAAGTTTGATTGCTAGCCAAGGCCTGTTTGTTCTTTAGTCACTGACAAATTCGTGACTGTGTTCCAGAGATGTGACAGATAATCAGCTGCCTCACCGTGTTCGTGAAAGGTAACCCTGACCTTTCCTACAAATAATTAGTGTCAATTATACTCCCCACCTACATCCTTTTCACCACTGTGGTGGAAAAAAAATCCGGCTTTTCCTTATTTTGTTCTAATAACAAAAGTAAATTTAGCAATCCAGTGCCAGAATTTTCTGCATAATTTGAATATTGAAATATGTCAATCTGGGAAACTACTGTAGATTTTGTTTGCTTAGGTATTCTACCTCTTGTATGGATGTTAGGATACTGATTTCTAAAAAGATAAGGTACTTGAAAGACATTTCAGATGAGGAACAAATCAGCTGAAGTGGTCTTGGGTAGATGTTGACTTTACCTGTTGATTATTGGCAGAACACTTGAAAATTATTATTACACTGAACCAAGTATGTGAAAATGGTATACCAACCTCATTTTTTTTCACAGACATTAACTGCATAGCTCTGAAGATCCCAAGAGTGTTGTTAGCACCCCTCTGAAACTTTGCATCAGACTGATCTTTCCATGACGTTTCCCTTTTTATGATAAGCAAGAATGTCTTTGCAATCCTACTCCTGAAAAGTTAGTTACAAAGGGCAGAAGTCTGGCACTTGTGATTCTGAATTCCTTTGGTTCATGTCCCTGGACATGTGTGAGGGTGAAACTGCATACAGCTGTCCTATGTGGCTAATTAGCTTGAAATTGGATTTTGCTTCCCTAGTAACTTTTATGTGGTTGAAAATTCTGAAATTGTACTATATATCAGATGTAGCCTGATATAGTATAGAAATATACAGTTCATAAGGCTTTTCTGCCATTGGTGCAAAAGCCATTTATTGAGCATAGACAGCACTTAAATTACAAGTTTATGTTATTTCATTTCTCAGAAATGGTGATAAATCGGAGAATTGTATACAGGGGTTTGCTCTCTCAGGGGTCTTATGCCTTTCGTTTAGTACTTACTGTGAAAGAGACCAATTAAGGCCTTTATCCAGCAGAATCATAGTTCCACTTTCTATTACCAAGCATTTGTCCACTACTAAGTATTATTTCTAGAACGCACATTGTCTTCCTTTGTCTTCCCTAAGCTCAAAAAGTATAAATTCTCTTCTTTGCCTGTATTTTTTAATGGAAAGGGTAATTATATCGACTCCAACAACTGCATGGGCAAGAAGCTATAAAAACATAAGCACTGCAAACCAATTGAGTTATCTGATTCAGCTTAGTACAATGCATGCTCCTTCTTATCTACTTTATCCTGTCTTTCCTTGGAGTCACATAGCTCATTTATTCTGACCAACCAGGGAAATAACACTGGACACCAGCTTCGACAGTGAGTGGTGAGTGCCCAAGGCACAGCTGCATTAACTGGTAGTGTAGTGTTCATCTTGGATTCAGCCTGCTAAAGAGTTGGAAGACAGGCTGTCAAGTACTAGGGGTGTTTCACTGTGCTGTTTTTACTCTTTCACTCTTATTTTGTTAGTAGGGTAGTTTCACTGGATCTTGACTCCCTTAACAAGTGATATTTCTTGTTATAAACTTTGTAAATTCATCAGTCCAATCAGATCATCAGTGGGTGGGCAGTATCTGCTTTTAATCTGTATGTGGTGCTGTCCTTTAAAATCCTCACCCTGTTTTTCCCCTGCTTTCAAATATATTAGTTGCTATGGAAACAACATCAGTGTTGTGAGCTTCTAAATCTTGAATACATCTGAGTCCTCTTGTTTTCTTTCCTCTTGTTTATATACAGTGGTTCTTTTCCTCCCACACCACATCTGCAGCTTATTTCAGAAAGTGATGCTGAGCAAACTCTCCACTGCTGCTTAAATTTAAATCCTGGGAGTCTAGTATCCAGCCATTCCTATATCAGAGATTCTGATACTACTTTTCGTGTTTCTGCTGATCTGAGTCTGATTCTATTCAGAGAAATCAAAGATCTAATTTTTTGTGCCAGAGAGTAATAAATATCTACAGTAACTGGAAAACAAAAACTTGGTCAATTGTTGTTTCTTGTATCACAGAATGGTTGAGGTTGGAAGGGACCTCTGGAGACTGTCTGGCCCAGCCCCGCTGCTTTGGCAAGACCACCTAGAGCCAGTTTTCCAGGATGATAACCAGAAGGCTTGTGAATATCTTCTGCAACAGAGACACAACATCCACTGTGCAACCTGTGGCAGTGCTCAGTCACCCTCACATTGAAAAAGTATTTTCTGATGTTCAGACAGACTTTTCTTTGTTTCAGTTTGTGCCCATTGTCTCTGATCCTGGATACCACTGTAAGCAACCTGCAGTCAGTGCACACAGCCTCCCTTCAGGTGCGTGCAGATAGATGAGATTCTGGCCCCTGCCCCTCCACCAACCCTCTCCCAGCTTTCACTGGGCTGAACAGTCCCAGGCCTCTCAGCTGTACCTCCTAGGATGGCTCTCTGAGTCCACGGGATGCCTCTTTGCCGCAGTCCCTAGTGTGTTAATGGCTTCTCGTACAGGGAAGCCCAGAAATGGACACAGTACTGCAGCTCTGCAGGAGTGGCCTCACCAGCACTGCACAGAGGAGAAGGATCACATTCCTATTTGGATATTTCACCTTTCCCTTCTCGAGCGTGAAGTCTAGATGAAGTTTCTGTGATAAACTCTTAACGTAAGTGAGGTACCTGATGGAAAACTGGCAGCAAACATTTTAAAATCATCATGCTTCATAATTTTATACCTATTGCTTGAACACTATTCAAGACCAAAACTTAAGACAGAGTTGAAAGTCACTTCAGGCCAAAAGGAAGTGAATGTTAAATTAAGTTTAAGAAGCCAAATCATGGCTTAAACTAGAAGGCAATTGTAATCTAGAAGTACTGTAACAAAAAAGCTGATTCACTTCCTAGAATAAAGGATATATCTGGCAGGTGGTCTGCTAAAGTCCTTAATGTGTTATGTTATACTCTAGAGAAAATAAATAAGCTACCAAAAAAGTACAAACTGTTAACCTCTAAGTGGAGGTAGACACTGCTGTTTGTTTAAGCAATTCTGGAATGCTTTGGCATTGTTTCACTTCCTAGCACAAAAGAAGAAATGACCTCTTCATGAAAAGAATGCTGTGGATAAGATGGTTGGTACCTTATCAACTCTGCTATTGTAGTTATGCCAGCCAGACATGTTAGTGTGACTTAGACATACCCTGCTATGGTATTCATACTTTGTCAGAAGTGTTTTGAGATTGATTTGTGACCTCATCTGGCATAGAGAGATGCTGCCAAGTTCTCAGAATTGATAAAAACTGAGTCCACTTTCCAAATTTATTTAAAACTTCCTGTCTTCAAAGAACTTGGAAAAATATGGTGGTTTGCTACCTTTATCATACATATTTGCTGCTGTTGTTCCCACTCATCTGCTCTTCACGAATCTTATTGCTTCTAACAAATGATGATCTGAAATACTATAGCTACTGGCGTTTATTTCAGATACTTTTGAGCTTAGGTTTTAAAGAGTAATTTTTCCAGGGGGATTGTGAAGATAAGAAACGCTGCATTCAAGGTGTGTGGATTCTAACTGTAATGAAGGGCAGATCTTTAAATGTTCTCTGGTTAGCTCAGAGGAGAGTCAGAGACAGATAGGACTAGCCCAACATGCTCTCTATCACTTAATATGCCAATCTAATCAGGCAAGAACAACCCTTTTGAGATGAGAGCCACAAGTATGGTCATGTCTGGAGAAGTGTTCTCTATTTTTAGTAAGCTGATTCTCAGCATTGTGCAATGTTGAAAGTAATGGGTGGGGGAGCTGGAAAGAGATCATTTGGGGTTCATTTTGTTGCTTAATTTCTTCGTGGTTTTTCCTATGCCGGATTGAACAAAATTAGATTGGTCAGAGGTATATTAAAAAGCATACTTATTGTTTGCTGGGTAGTAGTGCAAGGGGTAGAAAAATACAACAAAATACACGTGGCTGAAAGAGATTGAGGCTATAGGGAAAAAGGAATATAGATATAGACAAACAAATCTTTTTTTAAAAAAGAGCAACAACCCTCATCCTAATTATTAGCAATGACTCAGCTATCTCTAGACAGTTCAAGTCGTACAGAAATAGAACAGTTTGAATTGATTCTTGTTGGTTTGGGTCTTTGTGCTAAGCAGGCCTGAGGTAGGATTCGTGAGGAGGTCTAGGTCAGTTGTAAAAGTCTCTTGCAAAGTATTTGCAAGAACTGTGAGCAGCATGTGAAAATCAATGTTCCTGCCTCATCTTCCCACCAACAAACTCTTCTTCTTGCCATTTTTTTTTCCATTTCTCACAATTGATACTGTATATAGGTAGTGATTAGATGTTGAGAATTGTTTCTCAAAATGGAGAAGAGGAATGCATACCCTAATTACTAGAGTATGAACGAGCAGTCCATTAAGGTAGTTATAATAAGAGGTATGAGATGAAGTGGTGTGAAGCAAGCTTTTCAAATGAAAGGACAGCAAATTGGGAATACAAGGGCCTGAGGTTTTCTGGCAGCTGCTCTCAAGGAGTTACAAAGCTGAAGCAGTGATTTAAAGAAGAGGAAGTGATGCCAGTGGAGAAGGTGCAGTTCAGCAGGACACTGGCAATAGTCCAGGGATGTGGCTTCAGGTCTTAGGTAAGGAGAAGGTGATGAAGGATAACAACAGAGGAGTAGGTAAAAGCTTCAGATTTATGTATTATAAATGGAGGAAAGAAGAGACTTGGAAACTGACAGCTTATCTTCCTAAACATCTAAAAGGGATGTTTGGGAAATACTCACAAATTTGCAGCATAGAGGAGTTGGCTGTTGGTGTCTAAGCAGAGGCAATAACCTTTATCCTAGATATACGTTTATTTGCTTCCTCTATAAATTGTAATATGTGAGGAACCTCTTATTGAGAAGTTAATAAAATTTTCACTTAAGAATTCTGTTTGCCCTCCTCTTGTGGAAAAGATGGGAAAACAGTTCCTTTTCATTAGGTAGCTATCAATCTTAAATTTATACTTTTATACACAAGTATAGAATATGCAATAAGACTTCATAATGTATGCTGCCAGATTTGCTTTTCCAATAAATTGGGAAAGAAAAATTTTCTAGCACTGTTAGCAATTCAGGTCTCTGTGCCTTTTGACAGAGCATTGTTTCTGAGACTGGCATTCAATGTTCACAGGAACTCAGGCTTGTAGGGATCTCCAGTTCATAATGGAGAAAAAACTTGCTTTTTGGGGGTTCTGGAAACTAGGTGGCCTGGGGTGTTCTTCAGAACTTAATCTGAACTCTTGCTTAGGGCTATGAATTAATGTAGTTATTTAATGGAACTGTCAGTACATGACACAATCAGGACTGGAAAACCTTCAAGTACAAATCGACCAGATAAACTGTTAATTGTCTTGACAATATCCTCGGCACTCCCTGAAAGCACAGTGCATTTCAGTAGCAGTTTCCCATTTTTTATTTTGCTTTACGTCACAGTTGACTTCTTGGTACTTTTTCCAAAATTCTGAGGATAACTTTAAGACACTTCCTGTCTGTGTGTTAGCTTTGTTTTGAAGATTTGCTATTTTCTCTTAAGACTGCACATTTAAGCATTCATTTTTGGGAGAGTCTTGAATATTATGTCTTTTTGGGTTCAAGTTCACCTCTCTTCTCTCAAATACCATCCTAAAGATCTGAAAATGGAACATTTATCCACACTATAGTTCTCCTGATTTAAAATCTGCTCAATACATCATAAAATTTGAGATATTTTCTTGGGATAAATGAAAACAAAGCTATAAATATGTTATAGTGTATATATATGTATATGTATAACTTTTTAACTTATATGTTAAATAATCCAATTTAATAGCCAAGCAAATAGAAAAGAAAAATAATGAGTCTGTTTCAGATTCTATTTCATCTTACTTAAAATGCAGCAGAAATTAATCCAAACTGTATGTTCAAGCAGCTAAAAAGCAGCTTAATTTAATTTTTATAATATTTTGTATTTGAAATTAGATGGTTATATGTTCACTCTTGCCTTTTTACTAAATTATATCAGAAAGTAAAATACTAAATGTAGGATAGGAAATAGTGTGGAAATTGCTCCAGGAATTTAGCAGCATCTTTTACCCTGGTGTAAAACATGAGGGATATAGTCTTATTAGGTTAAGACTCTTTCATCTCTAATTAATTACAAAAGGGCTTCAGGGTTTCCTTTTAAAATTTTTAAATATTTGTTTTTAAGAAAATCAAAGTTACTTCTCTCTTATCTTCTATCCTATTTTATGGCTGTACTACATATGATGAGGAATGTGTCTCAAAGGGCAACTGTGAATAAAAGAATATACTTCCTGTGGTAAGAATTTTCCAAATACACTCTAGAAAACGTTTCTGCAATGCTCTTGTGATTGTTTTATTTAAATGCATGACATACCTTAAATACTTAAATCATTGCTCTCAACTCATTGCTCTATTCAATCTAGATAGAATTCTCTGTCAGCATCTTTGCCAAGTATCTGAATGAACCCACAGTACAGAAAATTGATCAGAGTTGTTATTGTTGAGAACCTGAAAATACAAAGCTAATAACTAGAGCTGAACTCAGTGTTCAGTAGCTGGAGGAGCTACAAACAAGTTTGACCCTGGATAAAATTAACTCTTTATGTCTGAATTCTGGTTTACTCTTCTACAGGTTGTGTGTCAGGCAGTTAATTACAGTAATGTCGTGGGAACTGGATATCGGAGCTTTTTTTCATAGGCTTGTCATCACCTGGAGCCTTGGAAAAACATTGTTAACCAGTCTGTACTCCAGCGTACCCACCCACAAGTATTCGTTGTGTTTATCTACTGCTTTGCATTTAAGCAAGTCGACCAAACAATATTAAAAAAAACCCCAGTATTTTAAAATTTGAGACTTTTGAAAGATGATGATTTCTTTATGGTTAGAACAGTCCAACTTGCCCTCATAAGTCTTTTTCATTTCGAGATATCACCAAGTGATTACAGAAATTGAATGAGGGTCAGAAAGATCTGTAATTGTTAATGATATTCAGGATGGCTGAACACTAGGTGTTTTCTGACTTAGATTGTTAATATAGGTAGGAATAATTGAAACTCAATGCAATAAATAAAATGCTGATTTTAATATAGTAATTGCTTCTTAACTTAGGATCTGGTCTTTTGAGATTTCCTGTCCAAGAGTGACAATGCCTTTTAATATTTGTTATAGTTCATGCTTTTAAAACCGTGTTAGAATGTAAATTAATTATTCATAAACAATGAATTTTAAAAAATTATATGCAAATCACAGTTCTTGAGTTGATTTAAGAATTAAACGTTGCCTTAATGGAGGTTTATGTTTTATATTGTATGGAGCTGGTTTGAGACAGCTGAAAACCAGTTTGTGAAGGAAAGTAGGACAGGCTAAACTACAGTGGTGAATGATATGCTGATACATGTATTGCAGATAAGGCTGAGAATAACGCTTGTTATTTCTGTCTCAAAACTGAAGACTGTTAGCAATGTTCTGGTGAAGAATTGGTGAATATTAGTTTTCTTTCAGCTCTGATTGGACTGATGTGAGCAACTGTCCTCCAGGTACTACAGGTGAGATCAGGAAGCTCATTTGAATTAACACGTGAGTAGGATTTGAGCAAAGATACCAAATGATGTGTTCTATTTTCAGCTCTGTTCTAACACAGCAGGCAAGTGGTTATCTTTAAGCACTTAAATACTCATTGTAGGGTCAGTATGACTCTATGCCTTGCACTTAAATTTTTGTGTAAGGGGAGCGTGCTAGCAGCCACTATTTCAGCTGCCTGGTTCTGAAGCTTTCCTAGAAACACAGACATACCAGTGTGACTGAGCCTTGGGGGACTACCAGAGGTTATTCAGTCTCACAGCTTCACTGTGGGTCCAGTTCAAATCCTTTGATGTTATGATTTTAGTGGGTTTTGCCAGGAGAAATTTTGCATGCAGAGCATGCACCAGAAACTGTTTCTAGGACTTCTGTGGAGCTTTTAGGTAAACTCAGGTTAGCTTCTCACAATTTCTGCTTTAATTGTTTGCTGAATTGGAGCCATAATCTGCACTTGCGTTAAGCCTTTTCCAATTTCTGCCTAATCATTTATAAAACTGCAGACAAAGAAAGGTTGCATGTACGTGTATATTGTTAAGTCCTATAAGATACTGCAGGAAAAAGCTCCATCACCCTTTTCTGGATAGAAGTGTGCCTGCATTAGAGACAGAATTCTAGATGGCTAAATATTGAATTATAAACTTGTAATCTTAAAACAGGCTTTTATTTAAAAAAAAACCAAAACAAAACATTTTAATGAATATACTTTCACTGTACTTTCAGGTGCCTGCATATGTATAGATACAGAGATATGGGCAAACATCCTGAAACCTTTCCAAGCTGTAACATACTGTTCAAAAACTCACAGCCTCTATGTCTCCAAAACCTATTTTAGTCTGTGTGTGGAGAGTATTGTGATAGTAACCACACTTAGTGCAACAAAGTGATAGAAAACCTGTTTGTGTCTTCCCTTACTGAAAAGCAATTTTAATTTTTTTAAGTCAGTGACTGGATCAATGCATTAAAAAGAAGGAGACTGGATGTGCAGTCTGTTTCATGTTGCTTATTAACAAAAAAAGTTAGTGAACCAATCATGGTGAAATGGTATTCGTGTAATGCAGGCTGGTTTTATTTTAATACTTAGTATGTAAATAATTACTTCAGTAGTTTAATGTTTTCCAGGCAAAAGCTTCAAAATCAGGTTGCCAAATCAGCAGACACCCCTTTTTATCATAAAGGACTGTTGAACGGTAGTCATGGCACCAAAAGAATCAGTTTGAGTCATGGGAGCTGGGAGTACTTTCACCTGATGCTAGCACAGACTCAGTCCCAGCTGCAGTTTGAGAGATGTGGACATCCACCCATCCTTTTTAAGAAGGCCACGAGACAAAGAAACGAGACTTAACTAGCATTACTGTTGAAGCACCTATTTAAATATACTGGAATGTTTCAGCTCCAACACCTCAGAAATCTGAACAGAATTTACCTACTTGTTTCCTTGTGAGCCCCTCCCAGGTCACTTTCATAGAGCTTAATACTCACTTTCAGAGAAACTAGCTCTTAGACAAGGAAAAGAAGGTAAAGATGCCAAGGGAAGAAATGTGTAAAATCCACCCAAGTGGACCTTAGTTCTCTGCCTAGGACTCCATAGTGACACCACTGCCCTTGGATCCTGAGAGCAGCAAATTCACTTGGAGTGGTGGAGCAGCAGAGCTTTGTCTACAAGTTGTATTCAGAGGCAAAAAATCTGCTGTAGTCCTAGAAAAGTATAACTGAACAAGGAAATGCAATTATTTCATGTATGTACTAAGTCAATCCCTGCTAACAGCTGGGAAGTTCTGACCAATACTCAGAACTCTTGTGTATGGAATGCAGTATGCTTGCTTAGATACATTTAATGCTTCTAAATGACTTTTTGAGAACTTCAGGTTGATGGGTGCTGCTTGTGCTCTCTGGCTTTTATTCCTGACTCCTTAGGCAGCTGAGATATGAGTTAATGACAGCCCTTGAAGAGTGGAAATTTTTATAAGCAGTTTTAAATTGCTCACAAATGTCTCCTTTTCTTCCTACTTCTAAGTGAAATGAAAAAAAAGTGTTATTCTAAATAGGATAAAATTGTTTTACATGGTGATTGCAATGTACAAGCTTTGAAAGTCGTCTAACAAGCAGCAACCTTTAACCCTTTAAGATCAATCAATGTGTTTATGAACACTAGGAATTGTGATAATGTCAGGGGTTAGCTTATTGTGAATGAGCGGGGACTTGGGCTTTATTGTTGGAAAACTGGCTGACTATTGTGTAATGGTTATCCCTAATGGTTATTTCCTAAGTAAGGACGATTATTTACCCTGAGTGCTTACACAGTGCCCTGTCAATTTTGGCGCTTCAGTTTGGCGCATCAGAGGCGCTTCCCTGACCGCGTTCACACGGTAATTTGCAGCCCCCGGGCCCGAGTCGCTCCCAGCGCCGCCCCATCTCCGCGCCGTGCGGGGGTTCGGGGAGCGCGGGCGCGGTGCCGGGGCGGTGCCGGGCCGGGCCGGGCCGGGCCGCTGTTGGCTGTTGCCATGGCTCCGGCAAGCCGGGGGAGCCCAATGAGCGCTCTGCGGCGGTGCCGAAGGGACCAGCCATTTTGCTTATGGAAAACAATGTGACATATTATGCTGTGCTGTACCGGGGAATAAACAAAAATCCCGTCGGGGGACGCAGAAGAAACGGGCATATTAGTGAGTAATTCCGGCGGCAGAGCGGGCTCGCGAGCTGCCATTTTGACAGGCTGGCGGCTGCCGCTCCCGCCGCTGATCGGGGGAGGTGGAATGCGGGGCGATAATGCTGCATATCTGCTGTCAGGCGGCGGAGCGGGGGTTTGTCGTGTGAAGGCAGGGTTCCTCCGCAGTGCTGTCTCGGCAGCTCGCTAGCCGCCGCTCGGAGCGGAGCCGGGGATCCAGGGGAAGGATCCAGGGGAAGGGAGTCGCCCCTGCTGCTGGCGCTCGGAGCGCGGCTGGCGCCGGGGCGCGGGCGCTGCCAGGAGCAGGTGTGCGGCTCGGCCCGGCGCCGCCGCGGCCCCCGGGCTGCTCCCGCCGGACTCCGCCACAAAAGGGAGCCGCTGGGCGCCTCGGCTGCTGCGAGAGAGGTACCTGGGCACGGGCTGGCGCGGGTCTGCGGCACAGCTGAGCACAACTTCGTGCGAGAAACACGCTTCTCTGGGTATCTGCGCCTTGGAAGGTTGGCTTTGGTGGGCGGCTGGTTTAGAGTGAGTGCTGAATTCATTGCTCTGGCTGCGTTGCCCTGAAACGTTTCGATGTGGTGTTCCATATGGTTGCTGATTCAGAAGGATGCTTCCAATAGATGATAATTTTTTTTGCAGTTAATTCTACTAAAAGGCAAGGATTATTTTTTTGTTTGGATTGTCATGGTGTTTTTTATTATCAGGATAGCGTGGGTGAAATAAAATATTGTAGAACTCACGAGCATGTTTGAAAAGCCTTACATCACTGAGTTCATCACTAGTGGATTCCATGCATTGTGTTCAGTCTCAGTGTTAGATTTAAATTGCCCAACTGCTGCTGTGCAGTATGTAGGTCATAATAAAAAGCAGCTTTTTCACCAGCTTTCAATAGTCTGCATGCCCCAGTGCTGTGGTTGATTAGTTTGTGGTACTTGTGCTGTTAAGAGTAGTGGTATTAAAGCCAGCTCACACCTCCTTTTTAAAGATATCGCACGTTCCGTGCTAGACAGAGCACAACACACCCATTGTGTCCCTCCGTTTGGCGTTCAATAAAAGGAAGGAAACGAGCACTCCACATGGAGCACCAGCACATTAATAGCACAAGACGGTTAAACTTTTATTGAACAATCCCAGTGATTCTGAGATAATCTACTGAAGGCAGAGACAATAAAAACACTTAGACGTATATAAGGAGCTAATTGAAATGGGAGAGGTCTTCTAATAGGGACTGTGTGGTAATGCTGTAGATTTTCAATGTGAAATGAATTGTTCTGAATAGTTATTATTAACAACACATCTGCTGTAGTTAAACCTAGGTCAATAAAAGCTCAATCCCTCAGGACAGATAACGTTTCTATTAAAAGTAGGATTTTCCAAACTACCAACCGTATTCTTATGCATTAATACAATTTATGAATTAGCTTATAATGAAATGCACTGAATTATTTGGACAACTGATCCAAATATTCTGATTCGCTTTGCATCTATAGAAAATGAGATGATATTTTGGTCTTAGGTCTTCTTTAATAATTATTTGGATTTAAATCCCACTGAGATGAGCCATTTGTTTGGACAGTTGAGTGGGCATGAAATCAAGAATTTGAGGTCTGGTATCTTTATAGTTAAATTAGCAACCAGCACTCTGTAACTAGGAGCCAAATTCCAGTGTGTTGTTTCTGTATATATCCTGCAAAGGCATTTGAACAAGCATGTTCAGCAGCTATCCCCCCAATGAGACGCTGCATTTGGAAACAGCAGTATATAATTGAATTGCTACTATGTGTTCTCCCCATTAGAAAAGCTCCATCTTACTTGAACCATTTCAGCATTTTGTTTTTTGGTGAATGCACACATCAACTTCTTTCTTTATGCCTCTGTGTAGGGGTCACACAGTAAGTGGTTTAGAGAATTGCCTTCATCTGTAATCTAGAAAGTGGAATGTGCCTTTACAGTGTGGTACTGCATGAATATTTATGATTGAGTCTGTAATTATGACAATTATAAACAAGCAGAGCTAGTATTTACTTTAAGATGTTGTTAAGTCTTTAACAAAGAGGGAGCTTTTGTTACAACAGTGAAAAACACGGATGTAGCAGTGTACAAAAAGTGAAGGATGTGGCAGTTCAAGGTGGATTGATTCTCACTGTGGATTCTTCTCACTATGAAGAATTTATGGTGTGAGGAGAACAAGTGAAGACTAGCAATGACTAATCACTAAACAGTGTGCACCCATTAGGTGCTGATAGATGCATCTTATTAGTCAGTATTATTTAAACCAGTATTCTGTGCTCTTTCCATTCTGCTTTTCTCCTTTTGTTATTTTTCTCATATCGATTCCCAGCTTCCCTCTGCTTCCTTACTGTCTCTTTGGCACCATCTGATCCCATCAAAGCTATTTGTAAATCAAATCGGTGACTGTCAGTAATGATCATGGAGGTGCTGCAATAGAATCTGATGTGGGGAAGAATTTAAATGCGTTAGAGGTAAGAAACAGCAACCAAGTAATGAGCGTATCCAGTGCAAACTAATTCCACATGATGTAAGTTTTAAAGGCCTAGAACTGGGTCACTGATGTAGAAATCAAGTGGGCATGCATGGAGAGGGACATTTTTCATCTCGTGATGAATTGAAGTGTACTTATAAACAGAAGATTTACAAGAAGACCTCGACAATAATATGACATAGGACAAATTGGAAAGTTTTCTATTAGAAATGTTAGTGTTGAGTTCTAGTTGAAGTTTAGAAGTTTGTCAGGTTTCAGTGAAGCTACGGTTTTTTTCAAGATGTGATTATGCATTATTTGAAAGCCTCTGGGTTATCCAAAGTCACATTCTCTCTTGGTCAGCAGGGATGTAAATAATATCAGCTGTCATGCTTTAACATTACAGCCGCTTCAAACATTTTTTTTAGATGACATTACAAGGTAACTCTGAGTCCATGTGTAGCTCCTTAACAGAATGTCAACAAAGCAAAAGCAGGCAGATGAATCCTATAATGCAGTCTCATAGAAGCAGGTGCAAATAGTAGTGGAAATAAGAGACCAGGATGACCGAAGGAGGTAAAATCAAGTGGTGTAGCAGCTTATTTGGTATGCTCTTTGTTTAGAATAATCAGGTTTGAGCAAACAGTGATAAGCATCAACCAATCATGGGGTGTGTGGAGCACCATAACCTTATAAGAGCTGGTGTGGCAACGTGTTACCTACCCTCAACTGATGGGCTCTTCTCAGTGTACTTGCATACATGACCAGCCTGTGAGCAGCAATGCAGATGGGTTGTGCCTGGGGTAGACACTCAGGTATCGAGTTAGGGTGTGTTGTATGATGTTACACTGGACAATGGCTGAATGTCACTTCTGGACCGGAAGGATCAGGTATTGAATATAACACATCAATTATGGGGTTGTGTCTGGAGTGCACAACCTCCATCAGATGTGACCTTGCAACACTATTTCTGCTCCAGTGAGGCTGTCTGCACAAAAATAGAAATAAAACTTGTCAATTTCTGCTCATTTGTAAACTAGAATTATACAAATGTGTACTTTGTTATTGTGTCCTACTGCTCTGATACCAGTCCTTTCTCATGTCATTGTTTCCTATTGAATTAAGCATGTTTGTGTTGCCAGTCTGAATTTCCTTTCTTTACTGTTGTATGTAGTGTGTAGCTTCCTATTTAAGAGAAGACTTAAATAGGAAGATGCTGTGTGTTCATTTTTATTCAAGTAGTCTGATGTCTTTTCATGAAAGTGTTTTGACAAAAGCTTACCTTTCTGAAATTATGAAGCTTCTTAACATTTAAAAGCTAAAACAAAAGCTAAAAAGACTTTCAAAGACACTGATGTAATGGAAAACTTCATGTATGGAAGGGAAAAGGGAGAGAAGTAAGTACTTAAAAGGCCACCATGTATCTTTGAGTAAAGGCATGCTGGATGACCACATTTTAGGTCTACTCCTGCTTTCAGTGTTTGTGAAGCATGTAATGTATTTTTCTGTTCAGATGTATTGTTCCATAACAGTGATACATCATAGCTAATGCTGCTGTAAAGTAGGAAATTCCAAATGCGGACTCTTTTCTTCTGTTATTTCTCACTTCTTTCCTTAAATAGATTGATTTTTTTTGGTCTTTCTGTACTGAATACAGATAGTGTTCTGACTCATCCACCCTTACAAACCTCACCAACCACCATCAGGGGGTTGAAGAGCACAGATGTGGTTCTGTGTTCTTAAGTAACCTGAGTAACATAATGCAGTTTTGAAGAGGTGATGCTGAAGGTTCTGAGTTTCAAAGAATAGTAGGAAAAGCAAACATTCTTCTCAATTGTTACTATGATCAAGCTATGTATTAAACATTTTCATTAGCCTTTTCATAAAATAGCTGTTAAATAATGCTGAGAGATAGACTAGTGAGAGCTTTACTTATTTTAAGGGTACTTGTCTTGCATTTTATGTACAAGTATTAAAGCAGTCTATAACTGAATTTTCTCATGGGTACCTAAAGGTATCCTTAGTTTAGCAGCAGTGGCTGGTCAACTAAATTTGTCCGCAAGCATAGCAGCTTTGTTCTTTTGCTTCTTCAGGACCTAAAAGAATATGCAGGGATGCATGAGGAAACCAAATGGAAACGGAATCAGTAACTGCAGTTCTCGCAGCTGAAAATCAGATTCATTGAAGTTTATAAAAACAGTAAAATGCATTGCTTTCTAAGGATTGCATTTGGTTGTAGGATCATCAGTTATGATAATCAGAAGTCAGTAGTTGTGACTGAAGGTCAAAATAGGTGGAAGGGTCTTGTGTTTATTCAGTTTAAAAGCAACATGTCTGATTCCTTAATGTATTGTTTTTCTGGTTTGGTTTTTTTTTTTTGTCTGAGCAGCACCAATGGGTGAAATCCCAGTTCAGCTGCAGCAAGGCTGAAAGGTGACTGTAACCCTTCCTAAGAGGCTTAGGGTTGGATGGTGTAGCCTGTGATTAGAAGGGGTAGGGACTATGTCAAGATCAGGGCAGCTGTGGAGTGTTCTTGTCAGCATGATGCCACGTTGTCTGAGGACTCCTAATTAACTGTAGCCGGAATGTAAATCTTCATCACCATAGTGTACCTTGAGTGCTATCATGATTAATAAAGCCATGTATCTCTCAGTGGGATTAACTTGCTGAAAACTAATACATTGTCAAAGTTTAGTTTTAGCAAATGGTGGTGTGGGGGCGACTGTCCAAGATTCAGTTATCTGGATCAATTCTGGTGTCTGAAAAATGCATAAATTAAAATTTGCATGTTGCTGCAGAGGGTTGCTGTGCACATGAACAATATTTTCACTATTTGAAGTGACTACAAATGAAAAGTAGTGATTCAGGTGATAGAACAAAAATTTGAGTGCTTTGACTGCTGTTTTTCTTTTAATACTAATTTTTCCTTAATAATAAAAAATAGACATAATTATTAAAAAAACCTTAATTTTTTAAACATACATAAACACGTATAAACATTTATGTAAACATGAAGGTAATTTGACATGTTGGCATCAAGCAGGTGCAAAATGATTTTTGTAAGATACTAAATGCCTGTTTCTCACTGAATTTTGTGTTCATTTGAGAACTTCACATTCACTATTTGGTTGATATGAGACCTTTTCTTGTACCTTGGACTATGATAAATAAGGAAGAGTAAATAGTTGGTATGAGGCAATTATTGATTGGTGAGAATTTCAAAGAATTGTATTTCAGGAAGGTTATTTAGGAAATCTCTAGCACAGGATATTTTGCTCTCTCCAATGGAGCAGCCATCATGGACCTTCATAAGGAGTGGGTTAATGGGTTAGATGGCCCAAGCTTGGCTTGGTATTTCAACAGCTGTTTGTAAACACCATGAAGCATCTATGTGAGTTTTGAATTTCAGACTGTTTCAGCTTTTGAGACAACCCTAAGCTGTAGTTGTTGGCCTAGATGAAGTATACAATAAATAATTCCCTTTTGAACATAGAGGTCACACTACTGACTTTTGTGTATTTTGTGCTTTGCACTTTAAAATCTTGAGCAGTTATTGTCTGATTTAGGCATCAACCTTGTATTTTTTTTCTTCCTACTAATAGTAAAGATTTTAAAGGAAAGCAAGCAGTAGCGACCCAAAGGGGTGCCAGTGCAAAACACTGATTATGTTTCATTTAATTCATATATTGATCGGGTGCACCACACTGCTCCTTCTAGCCAGTTGTGCAGTTACACATTTTAATAAGTAAATTCTGACAGAAGACAGCAGTTGCCAGCACAAATTTAATTTAATTTAGTTTGTACTGAATTTCTAATGAACAGGGAACTCGCTAAGCGGTGACATTCTCCAGATAATCAAATTCATGGTAATTGCAGTTTTTCTTTTGGAGAAATCTGTATTTGTTAGGAATCTGGAGGAAATAATTATTTCAGTGTGACTGATGCAATCAAATGGTTTACTTTGAATAAGTAAAATATAAAAGAGGCTAATCAAATGAAGTGCTACTGGATGAGAGCAAAACAAAAGGCTGACAGGTTTGACAGTAGAATAAAGACCAAACCAAAGGCTTTGTTTTGACATACATGCAGATAGTCAGGCAAATTCAAGTCTTTTAACAGACCTCTTCTATAAGGGTCACTTTACAGATACGGATCATGTAATCTGAGCCTTGCAGATTATCATTCTACTTTTAAACAAGCACAAGAGAGAGGTTTTTAATTCCTTATTTGCATAGCTGTAGATTTACACATTCACATGCTTTTGCCATTGGCATTTGATTCGCAGATGACTGATTTATGGTCTTGAGCAAAGGCCAAATTCAGGACACACTTTTAACTGTCAGGACTGCAAACTCTACGAAAATTGTTTGAAAGACAGCACCTGTTGTAATTAACACATACAAAGCAGTAAGAGGATGCCTTCCAGCTTGAGGAAATACTCCTCTTATGAGCAAGGTAATAATAATTGCAGAGATGGTATGCTAAATTAATTCTGGTGTGAATTTATTTTTTGTTCTATTTAGTGCCGTGATTACCTTAAACATAATTCTCTAAAATCAGTCACTGCTTAGATAAAAAACGCAAATGAAGATAAACATGTCAGTATGACTAAAAGAGCTACAAAAAGTACAGCAGGGTCAAGTTCTCTTTGCAATAGGTGCTGAACATAAAAGATGGAAAAGGCTTGATGAAAAGGTAAACTGAAAGGCAGGTTTATTAACAGGTGGCTTTGACCACTGCTTGACTACAATACCAGTGGTCTCTTGATTTCCTGTAGCAGAAATGAAAATTTAAAAGGTGTCTGAGGAAGAAGCAGATAGTAGTGTTGAAGATGAACTTGGGAAATGTTATGATAAAAGATTACTGCTTCTTATTAATGGATGAAATGTATGTGGGAAAATTTGAGCAGATATTGTGAAGAGACTTTTGGGAGCTGCAAGAGGAGATAGGAAGAGAATTACAGAAGTGCTGAAAAGGGAAAAGGAGAAAGATATCATTGCTGCAGTGACAAGACAACAAGCCATCTATATGCGCCCTCTATTCTGGGGCAGGGACAGCCACAGTGGCTTCAAAGGGAAAAAAATTAGACTAGTCTCATGAGGTGCATTTTGCATAGACCAGAACGTGTTACTTAAAACCGTGGGTTCAGATACTGTAGTTAAATTGTGTGTTGACAAGAGGCCTAAACAATAGCATTCCTCATGGGAGACCAAAAAAAAATTAGAAATCAGACTTCAAAAGTGCTGTGGAGAAATCAGTCCTCTCAGGAAAAGCAACAAACATGCTTAGAGTGAAGGGGAAACAGGTGTGAAGAAACATGAGCCAGATTCTTGAGGGATTCACATACTTGAGTATTCAAGGGGTTTTTTGGGTTTTTTATTTTTAAAAACCCCCAAAAAGTCATGTTAGCATTCTAGTCAAATTTCCAACCTATACACAGTGTGCCAGGGCAAGCTACAGATTTTTTTTATTTTTTTTTTTAAATTAATAGTGTTCATATGGACACACAGTAATTCAAATTAAAATTTTCAGATTTTAAAACAAATGTATCTCCTTTTTTGGTTTTATTCTTTATGTTGTATTTTATTCTTGGGAGACCCAAATGGTCGAGTCCTGTCTCTTCATTAGCACTTTAGATGAAGCATTAGAAGTCTATGTTTTTGATGCGACTGCCGATTATGGAAATGGGATTCTCTCTAGCTGTCCTGCACCAGCAGTGGAATAAGGCAGTTCTGAAGATGAGATCAGGTGGTTGGCAGCTCTAATTTCTGTCCCTTGGTTTTGTACCAAATTGTTTCAACTGGGACAAATTCTGTTAGAATGTTGGTGGGATATTTCGTGTGTTTTGCTTTACGCACAAGTGTACTAGGACTGTAAATTTCTCTATGGAAAATGTCCATTTCTCAGTATATTACTCGGTTTTAAAATTATGAGCTGAGCTGGAGCTTAGAGGTGGCTTGAGTTCAAACAAGGCTTGAAAGAATAATTATATTGCAAGCCTTCTTGTGTGTAGTCCTGTCAAATCTATGTAATTCTACTGTCTTCAGTTTTGTATATATTGTAGTTAGACTTCTGTGGACTTTATCTTCCAGTATGTTTAGGAGCAGCTTCTCTTTACAGTCATTAAAAGTGTGGGGTTTTTTCTGAACTAATTGCAGATAATGCTGTGAAATTTTCACATTCAATACCTAAATTGGTCAAAACAAGTTAATAATATGTGTAATTTAAATCTTCATGAAAAAAAAACACTTCTTTTGAATTCTGGACTTATTTTCTCTAGTGCTGACATGTGGATAGTTTTTTACTAAGCACTTTCTTAGAGAGCTAAAAGGATTTTTAGCTTTTTTTCGCCCAAAAGCAGGTAATTTTTTCAATGAACATTTTTAGGGATAGGTTTAGAACTATACTCTGAGGCCTCTACCCTTTTTGGTGGATGCAATATACAATTGTAGAATTTTTACCCTTACGTTTGCAAAGCTGTGAAATCTAGTTTCTTGTTTCTCATAATCTGAAATTAGTATCTTATGCTCCAAGTGCTGAAATGATGATTCGAGTTTGGCCTTATAAGAATGCAGTCTGAATAATGTTTTTAAAAGCAAGGGCATGACTTCAAGGCAGTTTTTCATCTGTAACTTACCTCAAACCTGGGTGTATACAGTATTCTTTACAAAGACACATACTAAACAAGGAACTTAGAATTTATTTAAATGTTTGCTTGAAGAGGGAAGAGAGGAATTTAGCAAAATGATACTTACAAATGAAGTTATTATAGACTTTGGTATTTTTGAAAGCTCTTACTGATGTTTTCTCTCTTTGAATGCAATGGTAGGAATCCTCCCTGAATTAATTCAAAGTAGTTACAGTAAATTTGTGTGCTTTTAAAGTGCCACTGAAAAGGCCTTAGCATCCAGCTTTTTGCTATTCTAGTATTAGTTTCAGCCTGAAGTGCCTGTAAATTTCTTTTGAAGAATACTGGAAAGATACAGATACAAGATGAAAAAAAGTGTTGCACTTGTGTCTGTTTGTGTCCCTTGATATAATGATTTTCTGATTGTTATTAAGGCATTTAAATCTTACTATCATTAGTAAGATCTGGGCTGAAAAGGTTGGCAGCATCTTGAATGAATCTGCTAACCTTATTTACAGTGTATTTATTACTGGAAATGGCTTCACATGTTTATATACACAAATTTTACCATGTTTTGGAGATGTTCTGTTAGATAAATAATCCTGCCTCTTAAACTTGATGAACATCAGAAGTTATGTTCAAATTATGCTGTGCACTTCAACTTGGGATCCTGCAAATGCTAACCAGATTTGCAAATTGAGGTCAGTGCAGTTTTGATGTTTTTTCATCTTTAACTGTCTGTGCTGTCTGTATCAGACACACCTGTGAAGTTGAAATGTCACCATCAAAATCCAGGTAAGCGGTCACCTTAGCTTCATGAAGAGGAATCAGGAAATAGAGATGTCTTTGTGTTGTCATTTCAAAGGCAGCAATGTTTCAATACTGAATCATAAAAATATTTTGTGTGTTGACTTCTTTAGGTGTGGATCAGATAAAAGTTAGCATAGAGGTTTGGTTTTTTATATTTCAATGCTACTTCTTTTTTTAAAAGTGCTGTTAAAATGATTTGAACTACTCAACTTAGAGACAGTTTAGACTTTGATCTTAACTCACGTGTTTCTAGTTCATGCCACCCATCTATCGTAAGCTGATTTTGTTATAAATAACCAAAAGCTGTACAGATACTATGTAAAACTATTAGTGATTTCCCCCCCTGTTGTTGCACTCTGGTTTCAAACTCTAGTCTTCAGATAACTGTGAACCATATGTAGTTTCTTTCCACCCTGCTCGTCAAAATGTAAAGGCAAAAAAATAACATAGAATGCTTTTCTAATGTTGTCCTTATAAGCAATTTGTTAATTGCTGTAGGAATCAAATGTGCATGAGCTTAAATTTGAAGTCAGTGGGTTCAAAGCAGAAGGCAGGGCAAACACAACACATGCAGTTTAATATGTTTTGGACACTAAATTTGTAATAATTAAACTTCTGCTAAGATAGGTCTACTCTACTTTTGATGTCTTTATGTACAAGGTTGTAATTTGACAACTTTTTTATCTCTACCCTCTCTTTTGGGAAGTAAGATGGAAAACGGTGTGATTAGCTATTCTGTATAAATTTTGTAGAGAAAATTTACCTTTCAACTTCTCTGTTTCGTTTTTCTGTATATGTGAAGCTTTCAAGCCACTTTAGAAGCAGAGGATACCAGAAGTCACTGACTTCATCCTTCAGATTTTTTGAGTGGAAATGATATTACTCTTGTTGCTTGTAGTGATCCTTGTCTAAGGGTTAGAATTGAAAATTTCTGTTTTGAACAGTCATTTCATCAAGCTGATGAACAGTAAACAGCCCTGAGTGGAAAGAAGGGTCTTTTAAGCTGTTATTACTAATAGGCGGATGAATTTGAAAAACAGAGGATGTTAAAGTTCTGAGGAAGTAAACAATTTCTAGGAAGGGAAATCCGCCTTTCCATGTGTTTATTTTTCAAAGAGAGGAAACTACCTAATAAGTGTAAAACTTCATGGGTACAAAATAGGATATCTACTTCAGATTATATTACCTTTGACTTCCAGTTCTCACATATCTTAACAACTCCCCTTCAAGCCTTCTTTTGTGCAACTTCAACTGCCATAGATTTATGGTATGACACAGGTGCTCCTTCCTCTACCCAGTGTGCAAAATATGTATAGTCATACTGTTCCAGCTTTCAGTTTGCTGCTGTTGAAGAATATTTTTAAGGACCTTTTCTCTCTGCCTTTCTAGGTGCCACTGGCCTTTGTTGTATGAACTGGGGTCACTTTAATGGCCTAATTTCCCTAAGGAGTACACACTGTATCTCATAAAATGTCATACTGGCTACTAGAACAGAGATCGCAAAGAAGTCATGTTTTAGAGTTGTGTCTGTAGACTGTCTTCCTTGTGGAAGAATTTTTTCCATTCAGGGAGAAAGTTTGTGGTGGAAAACATGTCTGCAGTTTTGAATTCTTTGTTACTGATGTTCACTGATCCGCAGTGAAAGTGTACTGATGGAGAAGAATTGGGAAATTTCTAAAAATCCTTCAAGTAATGTCACCCACGATGACTTTGTACTTCTTGTCTCTGTTATTTGCCACCTAAACGAGGGTCAAGTTCTGTTAGCTGAAAAATTAGTTCTGACCTACACGTAATTCAACCCAGAGCCATTAACTGGCAGCACAACTGTAGCATCCTATATTGCCTTAAATACAGCAAACATCAAATTGTCTTTCCGCAGCTAGGAAAAGCATGAATATAGCTCAAACAAGCATTTCAAACTAATAGCCTGTTCTGCAATTAATGGTCCTGTAAAGAACACAAATAACAAACAAAAACTATGAAAGAGCTCTCATTTTCACTTAGCTGAAGCAGTACATGATAGATGACTACATTATAGTGTGCCTCTGTTAACAAGAAGACAAAACAAACACAAGCTCAGCACTGATTCCCTGAGCCATTCTCCTAGTGGGCTAGGACTAAGTGGGGTATAGAGTATCCACTGGAGGGTATTGGTGTCGTGCTGTAACTTCAGCTTTGGGAGATGAAGAACTTCCTGGAAACCAAGTCCTGCTGTCCCTCCGAGCTACTTGTGTGAGGACTAGTCAAATCTTTGGGGAAATTATGATATTGAGGAGCAAAGGGATTTGAACAGGAAGGGATCAGTTTTCTGTTGTAGGAGCTTCCTGTTGAGCATGCTACATCATAGTGTAGAAAGGAGTTTTTTTCTAGGGAGGAGGAGCAGGAGCGGGCTTGGTAGGCTCAGGCATTTTGGCAGCACCTTTTCTTGCTGGTAAGCAACATGAAGGTGGACAAAGGTGGAGGCAGTGTAGCTGCAAGTAGGTTGGGTCTGCTGGTGTCATGTACCTGAGCTCTTGAAGTAACTACCTTCTTTGCGGCCTGAAGGACTGATAATTGTTGTGATTATGTGACCCTGTGAGCCGCAAAGAAAGAGTTTGCCAAAGCAATTGTATCTCGGTGAGCTTTGTCTGACTTCAGCTGTTTTTATTATGTCAGTAATATATGTTGCAATTGACAAATGCTGGGTTGCTGAAAACCCAATATTGCCCTTGAAATCAGACTTGTGGGGAATAAAAGAAAGAGATACCAGAAAAATATTAGACTCTGGTAGTATTACCTTGTATTCTAAAATGCTGAAGAGTTATCTTTATGTCTTTAGGTTGTGTTTTCAGTTGGTGGATCATTGTAGTAAAATGAGTGAACTGACTAAAGCAACATAGATGGAAAAAATGGTTTTCTACACTGTTGTTTGAGTTGTAGTGAGAGGTTTGAGGTGACAAGTGTTCACCCTAGGGTTCAGTGCCTGAAAGCTTCAGTTGCAGTAGCTCGGCTTTCCTACCTTTTATGCTATGAGTAGTAGAATTAAATTACTTAATTGGTAAAGCTAAGGACTGTTTTTCATATGGGTCCCTTATTTTTTCATTACTAGATTGGCAGCTTAGAAAATTGGCAGAAAACCATTGTGTTAATTATTGAGAAGCCTAAATTCCTGTGTGGATTTAGTCATGGTAATTGGAATAGGAGCTCAATACAGAGTGCGGAGGTGTAAAGCTGGCCTGGCCATAATCTGGTGGTTTAAGAAAAAGCAGAATGGCATTAGGCCTTGTGTACTCTGTAACATAAGTCTTTGTGAAGCGGAAGGAAGGATTTGGGACTGGTGTTACTTGTGTGGATTTCTTTTTCCTTACATGGACCAGCAGCTTGAGAGTGGCAGCTGCACATGGGATCATGCATGGCCCCAGAGCCTGGTGATGGCAGTTCTCCCTTGAGAAGTGAGCACAGTTTTATCCATCGATAACTCTGGGGAGGTGTTATTATCTCAGAGTATATTGTTCAGATGTAAATATTTCAGAGTAACTGAAGGCAGTTGCTCAAACTTGCCTTTCTCCTAGGTAAGTTTTTTCTTTCTTAAGCTGGTGAGAGAGAGTCCAGTTCTTGCTCTGCAAGCCACATGAAGTATGTGATTACTCTGTGAAGGAAGGCCAGTGTCCTCAAAAGACCAGACAATAGCATGACGCTTGGTATTGTGTTACGGAAGTGGGAGATGTGACTGTAAGTCCTTCTGGAAGTTTAATCCAGGTTTTCCATATCCGGGGCAGATGTTTTAATATCCATCAATACAGCATTTTTAAAAATAACATGTGGTGGTGTAACATCATCTTCCATGGTTTTGATAAAGAGTGAAAAAAAACCCATGAGCATCTTTTGGATATTTGTGTCTCAGATTTAAGGTTGATAAAACACAAGTTTCTGCAGGACAGCTGTCACCAAAGTGGTTTCATTAAGGCAAGGCATTGCTTGCTTGGTTCAGGAGGAGAATTTTAGGTAACTGGGAACTTTACTGTTAAAAGACATACAGATGCCTAGAAATTTGGGTACATGTAAAATGGGTATTTTAAAAGTTGTCACTTTTCATTTGGGCTCAAAAGACCCTGTTACTTGTATTGGTAAGTCACAGGTTGAGAGTCCTAGCTTGTTTACATTTCTGAGGTTTAGACCTTTAGGAAAACCCCACTCCCTAATGCCCTCAGCACCCTCCCAAAAAACAACCACAGTCTTACACAGTAGTTAAACACATTTCTAGCAGAAAACAGGCCTGAAGGACAAATAACTTTGTACCAAGTTCTTGAAACAATGGCCTAGCAATGTATATTAAGAGTGAGATTAACAATAAGCTTCTGTTCCCCATTTCCTGAAAAGGCCTTTTCATATTTATTTTCCTGCTCTTTTTTAACTGTTTGCTCTTGGAAACAGAGGAAGTTAGTTGTACTAGCAGAATAGGCAGGCATATTATCCTGTTGGTCCAGTTTCAGAGTGATAGCTGCAGTGCCTGTAGTAACTTTTCACATCATTATGAGGGCAGTTACATTGTTTGCACCCAGTTATATGGAATTGGCTGAAGTATTGGAATTGGTTGTAACAGATGACTAAGAGACTCTAAATATTTAGATAATATGCTTTCAATAGTTGGAGGGGTTTAAATGCATGTGATTTCACTTCAAGGTTGAGAGTATCGTTATGTTTTAATGTAGCCACTTGGTGCTGATTTAAAGGTATAATAATTTTTAATGGATTCTATATGATATAATGGTGTTATTGAACATAGTAAAAATTATAAAATAGCTGCTTATTGTAACTGTAAAATGTCTTACAAAAAAAAGAAAGACTAGGGGTTTCAGTCTAACATAAATCCAAAGTCAAAAATCAGAACTCAATACAGCTAAGGACAGTGTCTTTTAAAGAGAATGCAGGTCTGCTGTTCTGGAGAACAGCAAAGTCAACTCTTCATCAAACATGCCATTTTGCAGACCAGTTCATATTAATAACGTGAGAGTGTGACTCTTTGTACTTGCTGTCTTGATCCATGTGTTTCAAATGCATGAGTTATCAGTAGAACACTTCTGTGACAAATTCAGAAGGCTGCTTCGATACTTTGAGTATGGGCATCCCTGGCACTAATTTAACACACGTTCATGCGTTTTTACTTATGTTACATTATATAGGATTAACCACAAGTAATGTTGTATATGACCTATGTGTAGCAAAGTATTCCATCCTGTCCATGGCCACGCTTCTTCATGGCTCCCTGGCTTTTCAACTGTAGAGGCTGCTGAGAGCACATGTGACATTGAAAAAATGTCTTATTTGTAAGATCCTTCAAGTTCCTATAAGTCTACAACACTTTTGAGGCTGGCTGAAGTCTGGGACAAAGCATGTGTTCCATAGCTTTCCTTTTGTATTTTTTTTTTCTGTAATCTGGGAAATACTCATTTCAGAGATTGAGATGATCAGTTCTATGAATGAACACTCTCAAGGGAGACTTCTGAAAACACAGAGTATATGCATTTTGCTTCCATTCTTTAACATTAAATTCATTTAATGTTATCTGTCATAATTCAGATGGAATTCAAGAAATAGGGCTATTTGGAAAAGACAGTGAAAAAGTGAAAGAAATCATAACCATACTCCTTGTTTCTTCCTGAGGCAGGTAACATGCAATTCCTTTAGACATACTGTCATGCTTCTAGAAGGAATTGCACTAATATTAAAATATATTAATAGAATCATGTATAGAATAATACAAAGAAAAAGGAGTCATTGCACCTGGCTGTGCAGTGCTCAGTTCATCTTCATATCTTGAAATGTACAGGGACACTTCTCAAAAGGAGGATTCTTCTTCAGCCATTCCATATGAAGCTTCAGTGGCTCAACTGTTTTGAAAGGTTAGTCTTAGACAAATCAAGATTTCCTTTATAGGAATCTGTGCAGTGAAGCTGATGTGCAAATTTTGCCTCTCAGCATTTTGAACAACCATCCATATCTCTTACCTATCAAGATTCTTTCCGTGGGTTTATGAAAATCTCTGTCCTGTAGTGTCTGGCCATGGAGCTCCAGGAGACTTGCACCAAGTACCTACATCAGCAATGTGAACTGTACACTTCTTGGTCATGTTGGAATTCTTTAATACTAGCAGTTGATTAAATCACATTGCAGTGGGTCACTAAAGAAATCATATTCTTAATTTTAGTATTGCTTATAGCCATAAAATGAAAGAGATTAATGTCAATCTCTGAAATGCATAAGGTGACAGTCTTGGTAGTAGTGACATATTTGTCTGTTTTACTAATAAACATATGGATACATTTCTCTTTGAGACCTAGATGATATATGTGATGTTTCTGACATCTCATGTTTCCTGTAGAGAAAGATGATCTGATTTGTATCCAGTAGCTAAAGCATCTTAGTATGTATCTAAACAGTGCTTATGTCATGTTTAGTAAATACTGTAAATACTAATAGGTAAAGTGTCATTTATTTACACAAATACAGTTGCAGAGTGTGTGTGAATAGGGTACCAAAATGGGTTAAGTGCTGATGGTGACTCAGCTGATGTCTTCTGAGAAAATGCCTCTGAAAAGAAATGCTGAGCTGCAAAGTGTTGTGTATTAAATTATGTCAGTAGTAAATTGATACTGCTAATAATGACTTTACCACATACTTCTAGTTTTGTGTTTGTGTAGTATTAGTATTCAGCGTGTGGATATTTATTGATTTAGCTTGTAACCACTGGATGAAAGCATTATGGGTGGCAAGGTAATGTAGAATCTGACACTACTGGTCTGGTAGATACAGGTCTTGTATTTATTTAGAAACTATACTGCATGTTCCACCTGACCATTACAGCTCTCAAGCTGGCTATAACTCACACATCATCTGAAATTTAAGCTATTGGAGTCCTTGGATATCTTTGTTCATGAATCTCAACTTAAATATAAACTGAGCTTTTTATCTCCGCTGAACTAGTTTTGTGGTAAAATGGTGGTCTTAAACGACACATCAGGAATGAAGTAGAAATAATGATTAATTTAATAGGTTGGTACGTAGAGTTTGTGAGTTTTGTTGTAACTACTTTTAATTGCTGTAACACTAAAAATAGCTGAGATCAAATGGAAAGGATGCTTTTGAGCTAATACAGAAAGAATTTGTGCCATATTTTTACACTTAGCAGCTTTTTCATTATTGTTTAAAGTGTTCTATAGCTAATGATTTTTGTACAAGTCTTCAGGAGCAAATGTGCTTTTCATGTTTGTTTATAACAATAAGCATTGCTTCACTCTTTTAATAGTTTACTAAATAGCTTGTGTCTGGCATCCTGTTTCATGTGTCAGTATAACTTCCAAACAGTTACTGTTCACAAAGAAATCAGAAATTAAGGTGTCTCATGGTGTTTTAAAATGTTTTCAAATGAGTGTGTTTAAGTAGACATGATTAGAAATTTGACAGATATTGAAACATTTTGCAATGTTACCACACCAGCCTGTTTTAGGTTTTGAGCTGAGAGTAACTTTAAGTCTCATACCTTTTCCTTGAATGAAAGTAATAAAAATTTTCAGTGGCAGTACCTAACAGTGTGATGATGTTTGAGAAGTTTTTCTGAGGAAGCAAAAATAAGAATTGCTGAGATACACAGAGGGAAGTTATAGAGAGGGATATGTTGGAGGCTTTCTTCTTCTCCAGATGAGGCTGCAAAAGTTAAATAACAGTGATGATTTTTCACCAACTCAGTTTATCTGTGTTTTCTTAAACTTCAAAGTAATTAGCTTTTATGTACCCATCAAGATGTTCAGGGTCTTTTCCTAGAGTCGTTAATTTGTACTGATACTTTTTTTCCCACTATTTTTGCATTATAGGAGGGTAGGTTGGTTGGTTGGTTGGCAGTGTGACAGCGGAGGACAAGGAGATATTTATCATGTCTCTGAATTGCCCTGGCAGAAAAAAATGGAGTGCCAGCAGCTTCAGGTCACTAGCCTTCCAAAGTAGTACTGTTGCTGAAACTGGAAACTTAAGGTGCAAAGTAGAAACAAACCGCTGGCTTCAGTCTTCATATACTGATTTGTCCTGTTGATGCCTGAAGTGGCTACCTAGAAACAGAGACTAGACAGGAGTAAGAGGATAAAAGTAGGTATTTATTTGAAGGCCTTCAAAGGTGCACCCTGGGGAGCCAGAGGCTACTCCAAAAAGGACCCAAGATGGACCCCCCAAGATGGACGACAGGTCACGAGTTCTTCACCCTCTTATAGGTTTGGTCCATTTGCATATCAGGGTTAATTCTCCAATTAAAGCTTCAGTTAATGATGTAATTTCCCCAAGCTTGCCCCCCTCTCCAGGATGTTGATTTACACATTTTGGGCCTAGGACAGTCTGGGTGTCCTTGGAGAGCAAACCTAGAGAGGATTTGCTATGTCTATCTTAGCATGAGAGAACAGCAGCTAACAGGCCACAAGAAATTTCAGAGTTACACTCTAGGCAATACAGGATTTGAAAATTGTAAGAGTTAAAGTCTAAGGCATCATTGTCTTTGGATGTGTATACCAGTCAGATATGATGGACTTAAATGTGAATAGAATTACTTGCATCTCAGATGAAACCTTGTGCAGAGAAGGCAAAACATCTTCAGAGATAACCAAACTCAAAAGATGTTTTTCACATTAAAGGATATCCATGGTGGTTTGTTGTCTGAGCTAAAAGTTTTAATCATCAAGGTCCCTGATTTCCTTTTAACAGTAGTTTGGTTTGGGTTTTTTTATCAACAGTGGTTGTTCCCTGCCCCTTCTGTTTCTTTAAATAAAAATTTGGACAATGAACAAAGATTTTTTGCCATGGATTTCCTGATTTTTTTTAGCTTGGGTTGGGAGGCTGCTTATTCTGTATTACGCTTTCATTTCGATAGTAGGCAAGCCCATTGCTGCTGAAAATAGCTCAAATGTTCTTAGAAAAAAAGTCTCAGTCAGCAGCTTAGACTTTTTCTCTTTTTCTTTTGCAGACTCTTGCATGTGAGTTAAATTAATTTCTTGAGAGAATCCTTCATAAAGGGCTAAATAAACAAGGTCTACATACACAGAAGTTTTACTTCTGCTGCATTTGAGACACAGCCAATCTCATCTGTCTGGTAAGTCATACTTTTCTTAAGGATTTGTCTTTCTTCCTGCCCTTATGACTTGCGTTCTTGAGGTTCTAATTGTTGTTCAGAGAAAACCAGCTTCAGCTTGCTGGCAATTCTGGTGCATTCTATGTATGAAGTACAAAGACTAATCTCCAAAGGCATTACTGTGCTGCTTTTACAAACTTCAAAACAGTATCTATGATTCTGTATGGTACTTTGGTATATGTGGGGTTTAATCATTTACCTAGTACTTTGTTCTCAGTTTGCTGTAATGAAGGCGTTAAATGTTTTAAAGCAAAAGTGATGATTGTTCTGCCTTGGATTTACCTGTTTGAGCATTCTGTATCTAATGAATTAACTTCAGAATTTTTATTGCAAAGTATATTCAAGTATAGTCAAGTCAGAGTTTAAAAATAAACTTTCCCAGCATTCATTCATGTCTCATTGATTGTTGATTTCACCTTTTCTAGATAAAACAGGCTGATGTTATTTAATACAATGCTTCTTTTTCTTGGTGATGTACCTATTTCATAGGACAGTAAGCATACTTACCAGTAGTCTTTATTTGGTCATGTAATTCTGTAACAGTTCTATTACAGGTATTTATGTCTTACAGTTTCTTTAGGTTTTGATTGTACAGCTTGAAACAATTTTTTTCCCTTTGATTATGAAGTATATTAACTGAGTTTGACCCAAACAAAAGAAAGTTTGTCTTCTACCTTCTATTTTTATTCCTTATTGCAATAAAATGAAGAAAGTCTTGGAAGAGCAGAAGATTTTTTGCTCCGTGCTGAGGTTTTTCTAAGCAGTTGGCTGGCATTAGATGGCACCCTATATATACCCAGTCCATCTGATCACTTATGCTGCAATGCTTTGGCTTACCACAATTACTGTGTACTTACATGCATGCCCTCGTTCTGCACAGTTCATTTTGCAGGCTTTGCTATAGCCATAATGTCAGTTTATTTCAAAAATATATTGAAAACCCAATGTCATATTTAAAATAAGTGTTGTATTTAATGTAAAGCAATAGTTATGTTTTCATAGAAAAAAACCCAAACAAAACAGATCAACACTCTTATATAAAAGCTGTTTGGAGGCTTTCCAGTTAATTTAAGTTTTAGTAAGAAGTTTTCCATGTTATTTTTGGATAAAAAGAGAAACTGAAATGGATGTATAGATTTCATATGAATATCTTACTTGTCTTACATTGATGGTTTTCATATAAAAGGAGTTTTTCACCTGAGAACTACTTCTCAAAAAGCTGAAGTTTCTGAAAGAACTTAAGACACTTCAGAGGTCATACTGCAATTACTGTTTGAGCAATTTAGAAATATGTGACCCCTTAACATGTCCAAAAACATAGCTGGAGAATTTACGCATAAATAGGCTGCATAATAGACAAAAATATGTACCAGTTATTTTCAATTAAAAACAGTGCTTGAACTGTTCAAAGTAAGGGCCAATGATGGTCTATTAATGGTCATTTTTTAATCCATGTAAGTTTGAATTTATCATATACTTTGCACTTAACTTTTGAGTGAGTAACAGGGCTGACTTAGAGGAACTTGTATCTGGCATGCTTACACAACTCAAACTTTGGCTGAGTGAACTTGGCACAAAATTTAACTTAAGAGAGGAAATCTCAGGAGAGCAGTGGAATTCCTTTCCTTGAATAAGTATACCTCAGCATTCATGGGGAACAAATGGTAACATTTTCTGCAAGTTTCTGCTTTTGACAGTGTGTCTTTGTTCACTTCCCAAAAAGGGGTGTCAAATACATTGAAAAAAAATTCTTCTTTGACTTTTTCATTTTACTTAATGATATAGTCCCAAGGAACCCATTAAATCTGGGATGGCCTAACACCGTTGTTTATAACTCCTCGTATATGTAGAAAAAAGGCTCAATTAGAACAGTTTCGGTTACACAATTTGATTCCCTCCTTACTGTCTTTGTGAGCTCAAATAGAGGGGTAGGAGGCAGGAGTATCTGTAAGCATTCTGTGATGGAATTATTTTATCAAAGTGTCTCAGAAAATGTTTTCTTTTTGCCAATATAAGTGTTATCCAAACAATATGTGATATTACTGAACTGTTACCTTGAGAAACAAAGAATCATGATAATTTAGATTTCTTGTTAAAAGCTTTGTGCTGAGAAAGACCTTAACTTAATATGCTGTTTAGTCATGATGTTACTTCCATGATGTGGTCTTCAGTTCATTTAATGATGGCAGTGGGGTTTTTTGGGAGCTGTTCTGCATGGGGTTCTCATCTATGATCTAAGCATATCAGCAGATCATGAATATGTTGAAACTGCATGGATTTAATTCGTGACAATGCTGGAGAAGAAAAAAGTGTTTTGAAAACTGGAAAGCAAGACCAGGTGATAGAGGAAACTAATCTGAGTAAAAGGCCATCATGCAGTCATCTCTTCCTCGCATTAACCGAAGACTGAGGATATACCAAAATGCAGATGCTGAGAACAGTCATATGTGAGACCTGTGTGTTGTGTCTGCACCGGACTACCTGGCCCTGTGGTATTTTCAGATGGCGATAGATAGGTCTGGGAAAACTGTAATGTGATTCTGTATGTAAGCAGCTGCTTTAGAGGGTTGCAATTTTTATGGCATCCTGGTTATCTCATGTCTGCAGTAGTGCAAAATTGCAAAGCCTATTTGTTGGCTTTGGAGCTTAGGCTGTGCTTAACCTTTTGATTGATCCAAATGAAACAGGAACTGGCAGGATTCCCAGCTCCTCACAGTAGCCTCTGCTCATCATCATTAATCTGTGGTTTGGAGGAAGAGAGTAAAATTAATCACTTTATTAATACTCAAGTTCGGCAGTGAGCATCTTTTGTCAGAATTAATAATTTTAACTGTAATGTCCAAGCTGTTGGTTGCTTAACTTTTCTAAAAAAACCACTGTCTTTTAGATAAAATTTTTTCATATTTTGCAACTTCAAAAGTATGCATTTCTTAATCTTAAAAAAGAAGTAATAGTTGACAGTCAAGAGCAGGTACTTTTGCATATGAAACTGAATAATTTTCACTTCTGCCCCAAGCTGTGAGTTTCATTTGATTCTAATTTGTGTATAATTTGAAAAGTACTGATTTGGGAATAAAGTACATGGCAGAGAAGTTACCTGTTTAGCCAGAGAACCACTGAACGGGTAAGGTTGGAAGGAAGCACGGTGAGGTCATCTGGTCCAACATCCTTCCACTTGTTTGCTTGTACTTTAAAGAGAAAAGCATGCTTTTAAGCACTTTCTCTTCCTAAGTAATCTAATAAGTATGCTTTAATCAGTTTTCAAGGTGGCTTGCATAAGGCGTTATCTGTTTATACTTGTATGTAGGACTGCATTTGTCTCCATAATATTAGTGTCTTAAGAATTGATATGTTTCCTTAGTGACTTATGTCCCTAAATGTTTGATGTAATCTGGGTAATCTTTCATGCTGGACATAACCTGGGTACCTAGGCTGCTTCCACACTTGAGGCTGCTAATGACAAAGTCATTTAGTACAACTGCATTTAGAAAGGTGCAAAGGAGACTTCTAGCATGTGTATCTTCCCTAGTCTGTGCAAAAAAACCAGGTGACAAATGTAGTAGCAGATCCATCCTTTTGAAGCTGGAAGTCCAAGCACCAATCTCCTGTGTGCTACTAGCCTCTCAACTTTGAAAGTGCTCCTTGAGGCACCTGTATAGGATTCACTTATTTGTGTGATTTATCTTGATAGATCTAAGTGAGCTAAGACATGAGGTGCAGCTGAATGCAACAGGACTGTACACGTGACCCTGAATCTCTGTGAGGCCCCTGGACCTTCTAGAAAGCAGTGGATTTCTTCTCCAAAGTCAAAAAAAGTTGAAATAAGAACAACAGAGATAAACAGTTTATGTACGTAATAATGTACTATTGTCTTATTTAATTCCTGGGAGGGAAGGAAGCAGAGGAGGTGCAAATTGGAAAGTAAGCTATGTCTCTCGTGTAAAGGGACAGTTGATTTGGAGGAGTTCTCTGTCTTGATAAGTTTTAGTCTTTCAGAACAGTCAAGTTCTGACCAGTGGATGAAAATTTTCAGTTTTCCTAGCCTTCAATGTACAGAATTAACTAGTTAATCTTTCCACAGTGATGGTTAGTCAAAGGAAGGCACTTGGAACTTGCTGTCAGAGGTCTGTTGTATTTCCCAATTTGAAAAATCACCTTTTGGTTCCTACTTCCCTTCTGGGTCCTGTGCAGAACTTTCCGGTGCTGAAAAGGGAAGCTGATGGATGATTTTTGGAATGTTACAGGTCAGGCCCAAAGTAATAGTTTAAAAGTGAAAATAAAACTCATGTAAGACTTGGTTAAAAACAAGGATATGAAATGTGTGTGCATTAAAGAAGAAATTTAGATGTATGGCTTAAAGTCTGGGGACATTCTAATGTACTGAAAGATTCTGGTTTTTTCTGTGACAGAAACAGTGATTAAAAATTACCTTAGACTTCTGTGAGCAGAATTAAGCTAGTATTGAATGTGTTTGAAAAATCTTTAAAGTGTGTCCCGACTTTATCTGCAGGCAGGTTGTTAAAAGCCTGCCTGTAATGCAACAGCTGAATGCTTAAAGCTGTATCACCACTTCATAGGGATACCTCTTGGAGTAGCTAACAGTAATGCATTCACACAAAACATTTTTCATTAATGGCTTTGCATTAAGGGAAAGATTCTTTATTGAAATTGAGCAGATGTACAGTTTAGTCTACTGTGTGAAATGGAATTCAATTTTGACTTGAGGGTGAAGCTTCTGAAAAGCGCCATGCTTTCATAACTCAAATGCCCTTTTTAAAAACAAGACCAAGACCAAACCAACAAACAAACAAAACCCCAAAATCTTAGAATTAAAGGGCTGAAAAAACGTAACTAGGTAAACATCTGAATTCCTGAAAAGCGTATAGATGTACTGCAAATGGTCTGTCTGAATTACTTTGAACTTTAAGTCCTGTGTAGTTTGTAAATGCGGGTGCAAAGGTTGCTGTACACTGGCCTCTCCACCCCTATCTGGATTTCCCTCCTCTATGTAAATAGAATAAGCATAAATCAACTGACTTGGAAATAATTGTATGGTTTCTTGCTTTGTAGCAGCTGACTGCATGGTGGTTTTCTAGCAAAACACTTAAGTGACAGGCGGCCGGTCAGCATGGTGTTGATCTGTCTTCCTGGGATCTAGGAATTCTCATCCAAATGACTTAGAGTGCTTAGATTTCTGCAGTGAGATGTGCCAAGTGTTTGGCTGTAAAACCAAATGATTGGTCAAGAAAAATTGCATTTTTCTAGATAGGTATTAAAATACATACATTAATAATCAGGAATGGGTAGAACAGCTGAAATCAACTGAGTGCTGACTTCTAATCAGAATTTGAACAAAACCCTTCAACTTACTTCAGATTGAAAATACTGTTCTGGGACATAGGTAAGGAGCATGCTTTTGAATTTTCAGATTTCTTTGGGGCCAGGTAGAATGAAAAGCAATAGTGCGACAGTAATGCTCTAATATTTGCAGTATGTTCTACTCTCAGCAATAATATTTAAGTGCTTGACCAAAATGTTTGTTTAGAGTTGAAAAGCTGTTTCCAATTGGAATCTGGGTGCCTTTGAGGAAGTTGTTTACAGGCCAGCAAACACAACAGAGCAAGTTTGAAAGACTTTTGAGTCAGCTGGTTGAACTACTTATTAAAAAATGCTTTTTCACTGAGCTTACTAACTTGTCTGTCAATTATCTGACAAACCAGAGTGGCCTGGAAAAAGGTTGTTCATATTCTTAAGGCTTTAAAAGATTTGTGTATGTGTCTGAGCCTATTGAACTGTCACAAACAGCTCTGCACTTGCAGAATACCTGAGTATTCAGTGCTACAAGCTCTGTCTACCTATCATCTGTGCTAAAACTCCACACCAAGATTGCTGGTGTAACAGTGCAAATCACTGTCCTGCTGTGGGCAAGTGGAAATAAAGAAAACAACCTCAAAGTTCAGTGTAAGACCATTGAGTTAAGATCGTGGTAGTTGGTTTGGCCCTTCAGATATAGCTGTGCTACTGACATGAGCTGTGACGTGCCAAACCTTAGCCTTTCAGTCAGTTCTTTGACAGCTACGTCATTTTATGCTATTATTGGCCAAGTGTCATTGCCTTTCACACTGGCATCAGTAAAAGTCACTGTGATTATTTTCTGTACAGCATTTGCATGTTCTATTCACACGTGGTTTACAATAACAGCACTTTGGTCTATGTGAAGTCAGTTAAATGCTTTAGTCCATTTGACACAGGCAGTTCTCTGCTGGCAAAGCACTGTCTCCTGAGATGGGACCTCGTGTGTTCCAGTCTGGCCTGGCCCCTTCTGTGTCTGGAATGAGCAAGACATTTAAACTGCTCTATCTCTCTGTCACTACAGGGTCAGCCCAAGATATATTTATCAATTGACGCTAGGATGATTTTGGTTTTGCACTTCATTCCAAACATTTCTTGTGGAATAAATACTGGTTGTTTTTTTTTTTTTACCTTAGGCAACATATGAGGCACAATTACATTTCAAAATTGGATATTTGCAAGAAACGTGTTTGACAAATTGTGAGTAGGTAGAAATTCACACTAGATTACCACTCAGTTGGGAGATGTGCAGGTACACATAAGTATAAAGAATTAAGCTGTATTTTGCAGTATAAAAGACCTCCTTTTGAACCACATGTCTTTGGGCTTTTGTAAATAGGCTTATTTCTGACCATAATGTGCTGCATGGGAATTACCTGGTTTCTGAATTATATCACAGATTTAGCTAAGGATATGAATTTATGGGAAGAGAAAAGAACAACAAGCTATAACAACAAAAATCTTTTTTCTCCATAAGAATGGACTTATCTTGGCACTTAATTCAGGCTATTCATCAAATTTTATCTTTTTAGAATAATTTTGCCTTGATGGCTATGATAGATATAAAACTGACAAATACTGGATTTTTTTGTTTTTCTTGCCTTTTAATGGACTTCAGAATTTGATGACCTTTTGCTGAAGATAACTTGACTAGCTGGAGCCATAACAAGATAAAACTTTTTGAGTGCACGTGGTGAAGGCTCAGCTCTTTGGATGGTATTTTTCATTCCACAGATAGGATAGCTAAAGAAATAGAGGAAATGGAAAATCACTCATGAGGATGAAATACAAAACTTTAAAAAACTTTCCTAAATTATTTTTTCTAACTAATGATGAACTTGAGGAATATTTTCACTATTAAAATATTTTTACTCGAATACATGTTGTGTTTTCTCGTATCTATTGGTGGTGCATATTGTAACTTTTACACTTTGTTCTTTGTCTGTGCCCATGCTGAGAGGTTGTGGTAGGTCAAACTAGATGTCTACATTTTCCAATCTAGAGGCAAGTCAGAGTGCCCTGACTTTGGTGCTGACTTCATCATATTCTTTCAGCATTGCTGGTGAATGTTCAGGGACAGTTTCAGTCTTTGGGTTGCGAGTACATTGCTTTCTGCAATCCATCTGTAAGTGAGGACATGGTTATTGTTCATTTGATCCTTTAAAATGTTTTCTTCACTTTCATATGTGCTTTGCCTGCTTACTGAGATTCCAGTAAAAGAGTTTTCTTGGAACCAAGAAAAATACAATGCTGTAGTAAAGAATTTTACCAGAAATGCTAATGCTAGCTTTTTTAAAATATGGTAGACCATGGTCATGGTACAGTCAAACATTCTGCTCATTAATTGCCAGGATGCAATTTCATTGCTGAAAGGGTGGAGAAATTCAAAAGCTTCATTAAGACCTTTGGTACAGTCATCTGTTTTTCTGTGTTGATGTTTTCTGCCTCTGAGCTTGAAAGCTTCAGTGTGGCTTTCCAGAGCTGTGTCTTGGAGAGCACTGGGATGCTACAAGCTGCTCTGCCAAGGTGAGGGGAGGGCAGCTCCCTCTGTGGCTGTGGTGTGGCAGCAGCTGCGGTGCCACAGGATACAGGTGTATCCTCACACATAACCTTGTGGCAATACCAATAGCAATTCCTATAAATCCATCAGTAGGTGTAAAGGGTAAAGTTTGTTACGTGTGAGGAAAGCCTAATTGAAGGAAAGGAAGGAAGCAGGAAGTTGTCTCAATTTTTTTAATGGTACAAATAGTTCAGTGATTGTCAAATGGACATTTAACTCTATATGAACACAAGCCCTAAGCCAGCTTCAGTCTTGACTGAATTTACTTTTCTGAAAGTAAGGGAATTATCTGAAGGAATTTTTCAGATGCTTCAGGGATGCTTGGGTGAATAGAGATGCTGTTGCAAAGTAGGTTTTGTCAGTGTAAGCTTTCAGTTGCTTGGTTCTTGCAGATGCAGCATTCCCATTTTCTGCTGGGCCCTCTGTAAGAAAATTTGTTTTCAACACTATTGCCTTTCACATTGACAGATGCTTAATACTGGGAATTAAAATAGTCCTTGTGAGGAGTTTGTTCTGGTTAGACCAGGCAGCGTACATGAACTCATTCTGTACTGCTAACACTGCTACTAAATTTCAAATTACCTTTTAAATTGGATCTTATTTGGTAATTTATTATATTTCCTGTTACTGTATTTTAGAGACTGGGAGTAGCTTTGATGCAGCAATGGCACATTTTAAGTCAATGCTAATGGTGAAAAAGGTTTTTAAAACTTGCTATTCTTTTGGGCTTTGCCCTTTTGATACAAAGCATAGTGTTTGTTACAAATGGACAGACTTGGAAATGACATTTTCTTCTGAGTATGACTGAGTAATGTATTTTGTCCCTATTTCTAATGTCAGAATTTATTTAAATATCTTCGTTCACCTTTGTGGCCATTTCTTGATATTCTCCTTTTGCTGTTACATAGTAGTAGAAATATTACTGATGTCAGTTCCTAGAGCAATGTGAAGGTTATATATATAGCTAAGAGTTAAATCTTTCTTTTTTCTGTTTGTTTGAAGCTGCAAGTTGCAGAGCATTATAGTATAAAAAAAAATTTTAAATATTCTGGCAGGAGATGGTATAAGTACAAATACTGAGAAACTGTCTTTCCAAATTATTCACTGCTAGATCACTGTGTAATGCAGCTAATGTGGTTAATCAGTTGTCATTCCTTAGCTCTTTGGAATGATGAAGTCCTTCTGGCCTAGAGAGAAGTACTAGTTTGGCAGCTGATACCAAGGTCTCAGATAAGTTTGTATGACTAGTTGCTTGTTTTCAGTGGTACAATTAAGGGCATTAGGCTAGAGATACAGTGAACTGTTAGTCTGAACCACCTTGCATATGAAGTCCATATGAACTGCAGGCCAACTGTGCCCACATTTTCAAAATAATTTTTAAATCAGTATAACTTACCTAACTGAAAATGTATATGCAAAGCAGGTGTTAGTCCTTGGTCTTAGCTGCAGGATTAGTGCTTATTTATCCCACATCAAGTGATCAGTAGACCTAAGATGGGGGAAGCAGAAGTGACAGGGAAAGGAGATGCACCTTTCATGTAGTGAATGCAGGATCCCAGACTGAGTTAAACCAACTTTAGAACTGTGTAACTTGTCTTTGGTTGTCTTTGTAGGAAATGGGAAAAAATGACTGGTTTGTACACAACCTTCAAACGTAATATACCCTAATAGTTTCAGAATAGTAAGTAGTCTTACCTTTGAATATACCGTTGAGTAGACATGAGTGTTTATTGTAAGATTCATCTGAGATGTACAGTTTAACAGAATCTGCTTCCTGAGAAACAAAAATTAGATTTCAGTAGCATTCTTAAATAAGTCATGCCAATAACTTTTATAGCAGAAGATAAGGGTGGTATTAACAAATGATAACTCTAGCCTTCTTGGGCCATTCCCTGTGACTGCTTTAATGTGTGACAGAACAGTGTTGTCAAAGGGCCAGGCAGATTCTGATATTTGCCTGTCACTGCCTTCTGAAGAAAGCTTTGCTGGTCTCTTTCAAAAGACAGGGATGAAACATGGGGAAATAAGCTGTCATCACTAAAAGTTAGCCTGAGTTACTTTACCTTCATGACACTGCATGGCCCACACACATCTTTTTTTTTTTTTTTTTTCCCCCTGTTTACCTCTGAAAGAACAGATCACTTGGGCGATTCAAAAAAAACAGCTGTTGTGTGATATATGCTAGCATGGCTGTCTTGCAGAAAATACCAGGTTTGCCTGGATCCAAGCAACCATGTAAAGCTAAAATATTTAATACAAAACCTCCTTGCATGTATGCAATAGTTTTCTTGTATATTTTACTAACTGGACATCTTCAGTCTAAAAGGTTTTTTCTGCACTGTGGGGCATGGTACTGCATGGGTACTGCATGAGGTGGGAGAAGGCTGGCACATGGCTTTGCAGTCATCGTGGTGCACCTTGCCTTGTCCCTCCACTTGGCACGTGTCTGGATGACCTGGGGACTTAGAGCATTGCATGGAGAATGTGCCTTGTGCTGTAGAGACACTAGCTTGGAAGCCAGGCTCTTCACTTTCCTTGAGCTGTGGAATTCCTCTTATCTGAAGTCATTAATGTGTTCCAGTTAGTCCCAGGGGATTTGGTTTGGTTTGGGTTTTCTTTTCAACAAATGGCTGGAGCACGTCCCCTATGAACACAGACTTAGGGAGTTGGGGCTGTTCAGCCTGGAGAAGAGAAGGCTCCAATATGACCCCATAGCCCCTTCCAGTACCTGAAGGGAGCTTACCAGAAGGCTGGAGATGGACTTTTCATGAGGCCATGTAGTGACAGTACAAAGGGGACTTGTCTTAAGCTGAAAGAGAGTAGGTTTAGGTTAGATATTATGGAGAAATTCTTTACTCTGAGGGCGGTGAGGCACTGGCACAGGTTGCCCAGAGAGGTTGTGGACTCCCCATCCCTGGAGATGTTCAATTCCAAACTGAGTAGGGCTCTGAGTAACCTGCTGTAGTGCAAGGTTCCCAGCCTACGGAAGCAGATGATCTTTAAGGTCCCTTCCAACCCTAACCATTCTATGACTCCATGAAAAAAAATTTTAAAAGCCTGTGGCAAGGCTGTATTTTATTTTTCTCTTTTGCCAAAGCTGTATGTAAATCTTCCCCTTTCCTTTGTATTTTTCACTTATGTTTCAAAAGTAATCATTCTTAATGTTAACATTTATCAGTAAAAGTTGGTTTTGCACAGGGTAACTGCTTGTGCAGTACTTTGAATGCACCTCATTTCAGTGATAAGTTTATAACCTGGTTTCATAAAAAGTTATGTTACATCAGTTAAGAAAGTGATGAACTCTAGAAGTGGAATAGGAGTGACTGGGAAGGTAAACACCACTGCAGCAGTTTTTGTGCCAGAATAAGTCCACTATTTACCTATATCTTTTTTCTTCTGCTGGGAAGATTTTTTTCCCAAAGGACTGTACCTAAGGAAATATACAGTAAGCTGGTGTCATATACAGTGCATTTATTCCTTTTTTCTTTTCAGGTAGGATCTAGTTGGGTGTTGATGACCTCTACTGCTTGACCTACACGTAAATAAAATTGCCAGCACGACTCCTTTCTCTGTCTCAGTGCAAGCAGCACCAAAGCAGTCACAAGGTACAGGATTAGAGAAAGTCAATAAAAGCACACTGAAGTAGAGAAATCTCCTAAATAAACCATATCTTCCCACACTCTTGAGGTTTAATATGAAGTGCCTTTTTTGAGCTGCTCAGGTGAACTCTGGGTGAACTAATATGATGGAAGAAAACCTGGTCTAGACAGTCATCTTACATCAGTGCACTTGAAAAATTAGTAGACGTGTGGTAAGCAATAGGGTATTCATCTCAGCAGGTAGCAGATGATTGTCAGGTTTCCCAGTCCCTTGAGCAGAGATAAGTATGCATTTATGCTTCTGTCAAGGCAACCGAATACTGCCCCATAAACTAGGTTATTTAAAAGGCTGCTGTTTAATCATAAATGTGACTGTTCTTATGCTGCCTCCTTAACAACAAAATTTTAGCTAGATTTTATATAAAATCCTGAAATAGTTATGCAAAAACAGTCTTTAGCTGTATAGTTTCTTGATATATAGCTCAGTAATGCAATGGAAGGTTAGCCATTACTTGCTTAAAAAAAAATCGCCCCCATGCCTTCTACCACTCTAAAAAGCAAAACTGGTTAAATATGAGCTTAAAACCACAGATACAGTAGTACATTTCAAATCCCAAATTAAACTGTACTATAGAGCAAAAACTGGAGAACAAACAGATGCAAATTACTGTTTTGATAATTTTGCACTGGAATTTTAAAAATCAAGAGTGTTCCCAGAATATAAAATATTCATAGCTTATATGGAATTTCATAACCCCTACACTGGGTGCATCTCACGTTTTACTGTACTTTGCTTCGTTCATTAAACATTAAAATGTCTTCGTATATTGACTTCAGACATCATCTTTAATGTCAGATACTGATAATCAGAACTTTTAAAACTTGTACTATGCATGTGGAATTTGCTTATTGATGTCTATCGTAGTAGTTGCTGCAGACTTAAATCCTGGGGAGTTCAGAAACTTTGGGTGCAGTAAGTAGGAAATCTGTCAGGTTTGGCAAGCAGCTGAAAGCCTTAACATGATGACAGTGTTGATAGTTACATCATAATACAGTACTGAAGACTGGATAGTAAGAAAAAAGTCTTTACAGAAAGGGTGGTCAGGCAATGAAACAGGCTGCCCAGGGAAGTGTTAGAATCACCATCCCTGGAAATATTAAAAAAATGTGTCGATGTGTTACTTGGGGTCATGGTTTAGTGATGTGCAAGGTCAATGGTTGGATTCGACAATCTCAGAGGTCTTTTCCAGACATAATGGTTCTATGATCATAAGGGTTCTAAGGATTCTATGATTCTAAGGTAAGGGAATTCCTCCACTGTTGTTCCAGCTTGTTCCTTGAGTTCGCCATAGAACAGTATCCATACTGATTTGTATCCCATCAGGATCTCAGGTGTGTCTAGCAAGAGGGAATAGACTAGGATTTCACTGTAGAATCTGCACGAGTAGTTGTTTTGGAGGGGGTTTTTGTTTAGCGAAAACTAGCTTTAATTTTCAGTTTTGGAGAGGAAAAAAAAGGAAAACTGGAACTCTACAGCATAAACACCTTGTGAATATCTAGGGGCAAGACCTGCTTTTTATGTGGTCTGGCCAATAAACACTTAGACTATTGTCCAAGACATGGTCTCAGCCATTCTCTTAAAAGAAGTCTCACAAAATTAGATTTATCTTTTCATAGTTCCTGTGCCTTAAAGGCTAAAAATTAATTACATGCCTCCCTTCTTCACATTGGTTATGTAAGTACGAATAACTACTGTCATTACTTTTTTAATTTCAATGCCTCATTTCATGTGTCAACTGCAGCAGCACTACTGATGTTGTAATAGCTTCTACCTTATGAATTCCTTTTTATTAGAGAATACTTTTTCAGATTGTTTCCATTTATTAACAGAAGACCTTCCTGTACAAATTTAAGTGGTTATGTTTTTGTTTTGAGCTCTTGCTCTTAACAGAATTCACAGTTCTGAAAGCTATACTACATCTTACATGTGTAGTCTTGTTGCAGTCGAGCTGCTTAGGCACAAAACAACCTTACTCCCTGCCCAAGGAGGCAAGTGCATCTGGATTCTCCTGTGCTATGCAAGCTAGCCTAACGTTTATCCATGTCCAGCATTTCTGTCAGAAGATTATCAGCAAAACCAACAATGCACTTATTTAGGTTTTTATAAAAAACAACAGTCTGTCTAGGAAAGTGAAATAGAGAGGTAGATGGTGCCGTGAAATATTTTTTTACTGTCAGTTAGAAAGGTACAGGTGTTCAGGGAGAACTAAGGCAAAGACTTCAAATTCTTCTACTGGAAATCTGACAGTAATCAAGTGATGTAGAAACTTGAAACCTCTTGTATTAACTCTTCAAAGAAATGTAAACTCTTCAAGAATCAGATCATAATGATAATATGCATTTAGGCTTGGGGCCTGATGCACAGTAGGACTTCAAAAGCATTAAAGCCTGTAACTCAAACCATTACGATGAGCAGAGATGCTCCTTGGAAAGGGACTGAAAGTCCTGTGAAGTAACATTTTTAAATTATGCACCTGAAATTCAGTATTTCAGCAAGACTCGGGTTGGACCCACTGAACTTTAGGCTCTTCACTTATGTTCCAGAATGGGGATTCCATATGGAGTCAACAGCAGCTCAGTCAGAAGGAAATGTGATCTGGAATTGGTTTAATCACCCCTTGAAAGTACTCATATGGCTTCCTCAAGTAAATAGGAATTCCAAAGGAAATTATTCAGCTTTAAGTAAATGCAGTGAATCTAGCCCTTTAGTCTCTCTTTCTATCTCTTCTCACTTTATGCACAAGTGTTAGTGTGTCATGAAGTCTCACTTCTGTATCTCCTGAAAATTTCAACTTTGCTTAAATTTGAAATATCTACCCAAAGCTTGAAAAGACATTCTAGTTGTCCCCCAGTAAGAAAGCAGGTTAGGTCTAGGAACAGAAGCTACAGTATTTCATTTTAATTCCTTTTAAATTTTTTAATTTGAAGTTTTTAACTGCCTTGGCCTAAATAGCTGATACTGTCACTACTGCTGAAATGCAGTGTTTCTGCAACCGCTAAATTGCGTGCATAAAAATAAATCAGGATTCCTGCAGGTGTCTGATGAAACAATTTAGAATGTTTAGTTTAAACTAGTTCTAAGCACCCACTCCTACCAGTATTACTTTATATAAGTGATTCAGATTCTAATTTTCATTTATGGGCTCAGCTTGAGGGAGGAATGTTTACTTCTGCTATTCTTCCTTGCTTGGCTGGAGGAAAACCTGTGAAATACATCCTCTTGGAGGAGACTGAGTCCCCAGAAATGAAAGTTTTCTTGGGTAGTACCAGAGTTCACAGAAGCATGTGCTCCATTTCCCTTGGCACAACTAGGGAGCATGTTTCAGGAAACTTTTTATGTGCTGAGGCCACCATTGGTGCCAAATAAGATGGCAATTCTGTAAATAATAAATAAGCTGTGTACAGACGAATCCATTCCACACTTTGAAAAATTGTGAATACTTTTAAGTGAGGGAAGTATCAGTAATTGCTCAAAATGAGAAGTTCTGATCGGGAGTGTGAGGTGCAAAATAACAACAAAGGAATTGCTGTGAAGTTAGCTTAATAGATGATAGAATACTTTACTTGTTGGAATGTATTTGACTTCAGGGTGCCAGAACCATCTGTGGGAGATGTTCAAAACAGTATCTTAAGATTTCTTTTGACAGAAGAAAGAGGTTTAGGCCTTGGAATTCTTTACTCCACTGCTATCTCCAACAAGCAGTGCTGGCCACCCTAAATCCTGTGTGTATGGCTTGGTTGAATAACTGTTTTCTTCCTAATGGTAATCTTTCTACACCTAAGGGATAACAGGTGAATTTTGACAAAGCTGGAACAAAGTTTTTAATTTAAAAAACAAAAAAGCAAACAAAAAATGTTACAGAATGCACTAGTTTTAAAGAAAATTCAAAAATCCTTTTTATGCAGTGGTAGAAATCTTTCAAAAGAAAACCTCCCTAATACCTGATAGAACAGAACACTGAAAATTGCAAGTGAACACAAGAATAAACATGCAAACTCCAACATTTTTTCCTTATTTAAAGAAAAAAACCTGGCAAAACACCTTAAAATAACAAGCTATCTCTTCGGCTGTAAATGTGTAATCAAGTATAGAATATGTTGAGGATTTATGCTGTGTATGAATACTTAGATGTCCAGTGGCTCTGGAGTGCTGAGTGGCTTTTCGTTATCAATTACAGTTTTTTGGTAACAGGAATGTATCTAATTTAGTCATCTGGGAAGCTACACAGTTTGAATAACCAACTTTCTGCTTTTAGAATCTTGTGACAGAGAAGACACATTTTTTTTCCATGTTCACTCATCTTTGAACAGAGTTCATACCAGGTTCTCAGAATTTTGCTTTTAAATCAAGTATTGTGCTAAAAAAAAAGTTGATCTGCAGCACCATCTCAGAGGCAGAGAAAATCATTAGGTTTAATTAGGATCAAATATTTGTTAAGCCCTGGTAGATGAATTGAGTCTATTAAGTAATAGAGAAATTGTTTGTGGGTAATTTGCTATAGTAGTAACACGTGAGGCATGCATGATTGAATAAATCTTCACAGAGATCATTTTCCTTGTGAGTTGTTTTCCATTTAGAGCAGCAGTTTTATTTACATAGTATATGATTTTCCATGATTCTTAGGTATCTGAATCAAATTTTTTTTAAGCATCACTTGTTAAATCGATAGGTTAAGGTGCCTAGAGGTATTATATCTCCTCATACATTCTTAAGTAGAATTTTCCACCTGTAGCAAATGCAACTATGGGGAAATTGGTAAGTGAGATGATGAGAAACCCATGAAGAGTTTGTGCCATGCATTTTTAGTGTCTGAGTATACTATTCTGTGATAATGTAACAAACAAGAAGCATCTAAGAACCCAGGTAAGAAAACTGAATTATAGCCTAGGCTTTTTGTATTACAGCGTAATGGCTAAATTCTGGGCCTGTCAATGAGATGTATTTCTTGTTGATTTACTGGAAGTCAGTCACTATTGAGAATAAAAAACTTGGTTCTGTAGCTTCAAGGTGCAACCTTGAATGTTTACAACAAATTATCTTACTAAGGACCTTCTTACTGAGGTCTACAATGATGGCTCAGGATCTGAGTTGTCACATTTTGAAGCTACAGTGCTTTATTCTGTCTTTAGTAGAGACAGATAGGTAAAATGAAGTGTGAATGCACTAGATGGTATGGATAAGCTGAACAGAGGAAATAATTCAGCCAGCAGTGGTCTGGACTTACTTATCAGCTGTATGAACTTCTGTAGATGGATGCTGAAGCTTTACCTACCTATGTTACAGGATTTCAGAAGGAAGACTTACAATCAATTTTTTGTTGAGTCCTAATTCTAGGGTAGTTTATCAAGGTTCATAACAGTAAGCAGTGATCACAGGGCAATCTTACTTCTTTTTAGAATGAAATTTTTAAATGAGGGCTGACCTTTTCCAAAAACCAAGAAGCACTGCTGAAAGGGAGTTCATTTCTGCGCTTAGTCTCTAAACCCCAAAGAAATTATCTTTGCAAACTAATGAAGGTAAAAATTAAGCACTGTAGCCTGTGGCACCTCCAAAGCTTTAAATGTAAAGCTAAGGGTTGGAATTGGGTCAACCATTTTCTGGATATATTTTTCTAATAGTGCTTAGCATACTACTGAAACTGTAGGAAGCAGTAGTTTGTGCCTCTGTAAAATTGTCGAGGAGTGGTGGAAGGAGAAGGTTGTGTGGGAGTGGCCTCGTGGCTTTGAGTGCAGCATGTTGATGACATTTCAGTTCCAGTCTCTTAGTTGTCGTTAAAAAACATGGAGTAGTTTTATCCCTGCTAATGAAGTGATGAGTTTGAAAATGGGGGGGATCCACACATGAAAGACACCAAAGTGCTGGGCTAAGATCTCTGGGTAACATCTTTGTTTGTCAACAGCCCATACTGGTCAATGGTGGTCCCAGCAGTAGCCAGCCCTGTTCAACATTTAAGTAACAAGTGAGAAGAGACTGCAGTTTCTCAAGTTTAGTAAGGGCACTGTAATGTAATTGCTGCCTTTGGATGGACCAGTGCACGCAAAGCCTTAGATTGTTCTGACTGGGGAAATGCTTTGTGTGGTCTGTGACAGCAGCCAAGCTCTTTGCACTCAGATCCCCTGGATGCACAGGGTGGCAACTGATTTAGCACAGGAGCAGGCATACTGCGTGCTGAAGATGATTGTAAACAAGCCACAACAAAAGTGCTTGGCAGTGTTAAGCCGCTGAGGATTCTTTCTTAATTGGGTGTTCCCAAATGGTCAAGAAACCCCAACCCAAGTTTTTGCGTAGTGCTTTTTGTCCCGTTGTGTCCGATTTCTGAGTGCTTTCCAGTTAATTGTGTTAACTTTCTCCTACTTATATAGGAGAGCTCAGTTGGTTAGAGAATAATGCTAACAACACCAAGGTTGTGGGTTCGATGCCCATAGGGGTCATTCTTTTAGGAGTTGGAGCAGATGATCCTTCTGGGTCTCTTCCAACTCAGAATATTCTGTAAACTTCTGCTAGTGTCATGAAGATGTCCTCAGAACTAAATCTGGTCAAATAAGGTACTTGCTAAAAAAAAATGGGCATGGGAAGTTTTTTGGTGGCTGTTGAAGGAAAGGTATTTCCAAAAAGTGTTCTGTCACAGGATGGGAATGTTTTTATTAAGTTTTATGAAAATATTATTCTACTTGGCAGACTCTACCTGAGATAACAGCAAATGTATACTTTGTAACTTAGCAGTTATGCCACTCAAAACAGGGTTTGTGAGTTCTTCTAGGAGACAAAGTAAGAAGATGCAGAAGCTGCATGGGTTCTGGTGGTAAGGGCAGAGACTGGTGTTTGGGGATAGCATTTGGGTGATACAAACCAGCAGTTATTCCAAAGCTTGCCACCTCTTCCAAGCCTAAGCAAATATTTCATGGTTCCTGATGTCATACTCAGGATTTACTTTTACAGCCAAAAAGCATGTGTGTGTGCAGAAACAGGAATTTATTATTAGTCTGTCAATGTTATAAGTTCAGTCAACACAGACCAGTATAAAGCCTGTTGCTTTTTACTGGTAGTGGCAAGGATTGCATTTACCTGGGCTATTCTGGACCTGTCAACAGAAGCATAGAAATTTGAAGTTTCCTTTGGCCTGTCTACCATATTTGCTTTTGGGATGAAGGTGATGCCTCAAATCTTAGAATATTTTGTGAGCATCTGGAATCTCCTCCTACTGGCGTTGTTGGCTGCCCAGTGCTATCTACAACCAGGTTTGCCTTCTATTTCATGTTTACCAGAGTTAGTCTAATAAGAGTGTCAGTTATGTTGGTTACCAGTTTCTAATTTCTTCATCTTGAGCATTTTGTTATGAGGCCTCCAATTCTATCAATGGTTTTGGAAACAGTTTATTTCTAATTAACCTTTCAATTGAAACTTACTCTGTAGCAGAGTTGCAATTGCTGTGATCAGAGAAGTGATCTCTAGGACAGTAATTCAGAAGGAAATTTAGTTACGTACTTACACACGTACTAAGTAGCATCCTATAAGTAGCTTTAATTGTATTGACCTTTAGGGAGAATGTGAGTAATCTGCAGTTTTTACCAAGGAGGAAAAAAAAAATCACAAAATAGTGTCAGAATTCTACTTGAATACTTTTAAGTAGAATTATATACAAGTAGATAACATTGAGACTGTTATTATGGTTAAAGTGCCCTTTCGTAGATAATAGTAATAAGTATTTGTTAATCATTAAAAGAATATAAATTACATACTGGAACTGCAGTCTGTTAAACTAATACTATATGCCTGTTTAAAATTAAGAGGAAATAGTCTTTTCCACGTTTGTGAACATACTTTTGTGCCTTCTTTGCGGGTAATGTATGCATTAAAGTTTCTGGCATTGCAGCTTTAGTACCAAAAAAGTGTGAGATCTGAGACCTCTGTAAAACCAAAAGCAAATGTGTCAATTTTTTCTGCAAGAACATCTTTTCCATTAGAAATACGAACTTAATATCATGACTACCCAACAGCTGCTGTTTAAAAGCTCCACTCTGCAGACAGCAGCTGGACCACTCACTCTGTAGGCTGGATTGGAATAAGCATGTCTGATGAGCATCTGAGAATGATAGCTGGGAGGCAACACTCATGACAGCTGGACCAGTGAATATAGACACTCATGCTCAGTGTTGTGCAAAGGCCAGCACTTGAGGTCCTGGTGAGTGGATAGGGAGCATGGAAGGGGACAGATGACACAGGATGCATTTTCAAATATGGTCTATAATTATACGCACCATTTCATGTATGTGATACTAATTGCATATGTAATTTCTGGCATGCGGGTCCTCATGTTTACCCAACTGTGGAGTTTACATGTGACTTTTCTTTGTGCATATGCAAATTTTATCACTTATTTTCACATGCAGTCATCTGAAAAGATGAGGACACCCTGCTGTATGCACCAGGGTTTACTCATCTGTGGGCTGAGTCTGTCCCAAAATCATACCCAACCCTTCCAGTCTGGAAAGAATATGTGTTTTGGTTACAAAAGAAATTATTGAGCAAAATTTGTGCGATCATATCACAAATTTTTAAATTACTGGTTTTTTCTCAGTTCTTTCGTATTCCAGAAAGAGTGTGTCAGATGCTGCATTGATTTAAAGCAGATTGTTCATCTAGGTATCAGTAATGTTCTGTACAAATCAATGTGGCTAATGAAGCACTGCGTGCTACCTTCAGGGCTGTAACTGTGGCTTGGCATAAAAATATGACCTTGACATTTTTTGAGCTGCACAATGAACTGGTCGATAGGAAATGACTGCAGTTTGTAATCCTATATAGTCCCAGAGTAAACACACATTATGTTCCCGAACACAAAGAGAAGTAAAAGCTGGAGAGGAAAGTGACTTACCACTCTTAAAATGTCCAAGTAAACTGTACGTTTCCATTTCCGATTGTACAAAATACCCTTTGTTGACAAGCTATGTTTACATTGAGGTGATTGGACACTCTTTTCAAGTGATTAATGGAACGGATGCAATGATATGCTGCGTATTCTAGTAGGACTTAATTCTGACATGATACAGTTCATTGAAATGCCTTTTACCTTTGTGGGATAATTTCCTGGTCATCTCAAAGAAGGTTACTTCAAATTTGGGGGAAAAAAGCAACTTTGATGTTAAAAATTGAGGCCTTTATCTGTCGTGCTTAAATTCATAACTACAGTAAACAATCGGAGCAACTCTGGAGTAGTGCATTAACTTTTCATTTCTGTTTTTTGTGAGAAATTGCTGACTCATTGTAAAACTTTAAATCTGAAAATATCTTTTTCCAAGTTCAGTTCCAAGATATTCTTGCAAATTTTATGGATAGTTTTAAAATAAAATATATTGAACTTCTTAAGTATGCCTTTGTTCCTGGAATGACAGGGATTTAATACATTAATTGTGGTGGAAATATGCCATTTTAAATAAAATTCTTGACACTGTTATGAATCTGTGGAATCATCCAACAGAGTTTGTTTACATTCTCACACATTTTGGTGTTTCTGCTCTACGCAGGGAGGTGCATAATTTTTGCTTTCTTCAAGAAGTCATGGCAGTGTGAGAAGATGAATGAGCTGTGGATTCTGATTGTTTTAGAAACGCTTGTCCAAGTTCATAGCTTCGCCTTTGATACTACAAGCTTAGTAGAGAATTTGGCTAGATGTTTATCATCTGCATCATTAGCCTTAACAAAAAATGTAAATTAAGAGAAAAAGGAGCTCTAAAATTTAGCTGTGACGCATTTGCATACTTTCTCCTCTTAGGCTGCTCTGATTATTTAGGATACAGAGACACTCTTCCCTGAATGACATAGGACAAACTGCTTCCAAAATGTCAGACGGCCAGGGTCCAAGTTAGAATTTACTTCAGTTTAGAAATTCAGACTCTTCTGTGTTCTACAGGGAACCTAGATAGGACAGTGAGCTTGAAATCTCTGAAAGCCCTTAAGGGCCCGTGGAAGAAGAGTACATGTGCAGTGAGGATTCAGATAACCCAAACAAGCAGCGCAGAATTGTGCGGGTTCTAGAACAGACTTGTAAACGTGGCACTATACCTGAGCTAGTAGGATGTGTGTGGGAAAGTGTTGGACCCTTGCTACTCTTAGGGTTAAATTATCTTTTGTGCTGTACTATGCTTTAGAAACCTGGGAGTTTGGAGTGACGCCGACTTGAGACCTTGAAGCAATGGCAATTGAATTTTACAAACATACACTTAGAAAGCTGGATGTGCTAAACTCAGCACTATGATTAGTATACGTCTGGGTTCTTTAGTTGGCTCGGTATCCTAATCTAAAGATTGTATCCTAATTCTGTGTTTCTGTATTTACATGCATGGCCTCCCTGGGAATTCTGCAAGAAATTGGATAGCAGGTGTTGGCACTCACACATACATCTCTTGTTAAGGAGAATTTACTTCTGCATTCTCTGTCTCATTGACGGATAGCACAGTACCTCTGTTACTATTAGTAAAAGTTTAGTGAAATATTTGTCTGTTTACTCTTGTTGGCAGTTGTGTTCTGAATGTGATTTTATTCAGCAAGAGATTTGCAGAGGTCTGTGTATTTGTTCCCCTTGGTTTCTCTCTCAAGCATATCTGCTATTTGTAACATTCATCAGTTATAGAAAGCAGCACCAAAAGAAGATATAGTCTCAAGTCACATCTCCCATTGTTTTAAAAGCTGACAGAAGAAAATGTTTAATTCTTCACTTTATAGGTATTTGTCCTTTTTTAAAATAATAATCATTTTCAGTTTCATTTCTCTTCTTTCGGCAGCTAATGACATACTTGTATGCAATATAAAATACTAAATATATAGAATGAGCTTTGTTTATGTGCATTGTTCCCACGAATATATGATGCCTTCATCTTGTTCTCTCAAGGGTTGAGTTTTCCATCATCTATATTTTATTAGTATTGTTACTTAACCCATTGCAGAGGGTACAGGGGGATGGGAAGGTGTCTGTTCTGCTTTCTCCTCTAGTGAAATGTTTACTGCTAACATTTTGTAATTCAAAAGAGCAGTCAACATATAGTTAATGGCATTTAAATGTATAACGAGCAATTCCTGTATGTAAAATAGGAAGGACAAATTAAGAGGCTGGATTAAAGTGATTGTATCGACAAAATCTGGCATTTCGAATTTATCAAAGGCAGAGAATATTAAGTCTTAGCAAACCATGCCTGTTCAGCCCTAAGGTTTTTGTCACCTTGTCACTGATGTGGGTTTTTTGGTATTGCAGATAGTTTGTGTGTGAAATAAGGTGGGGGGAGGTTCTGAAGAATTTTTTTTTTTTGTCAGCTCTTCAAATGAGCAAGGCACCCTTATCTAGACCTGCTGTCTTCTTTTCCTATTATCATAAATACAACCTTTCATATACTTCATAAAGCAGACATGAGTCAAAACCATGCAAACCAGTAACAAAGGGCTTTGGGTTTAAGAGTTGCTGGGGAAAATATACTAATAAAAGAGTCTGCACAACATTTGGTATAATTTTCCTTTATTTCCTTGTGTATGTTAAATGATTCATTTCTAAAACTGCTACTAGTAGTTTGTTTGTCAGTAGAAAATAGCTATAAACACATAAATAATCTGGCTTTAGAAACCATTTATTAGGCTATGCCTTTTGTCAGATGTTTAATAGCATTAAAATAAATCAATAATTTTTTAATGCTTAACATTTTTATTACTTTGAGAGAAAGACTGTTGTACCCTTCTGAATTCAGGGGTGAATAGACTTGGTTTAGGTTTTTTAGTTGCTCGACTTTGCAGTAGCTGCAGTTTTTTCAATATTAACATAATTTAATCTTTACCGTAAGGCATGATCAGTAATGCAGTATCAAATGGTAACTGTCAGCTTCTTAAATTCTTCATATTAGTGTTCAACTTGACAGCTAATTTGCAAGCTCCCTCCCCCCACCACATGTGATGCTGTAACTTTTAGTATGGATGAATCCTTTGACTCCAGCTGGAAATGCAAATTTAACATGGTATGATCAGGATTCTTTTACATGAGCAACCATATTCAGTGTATTAGAGGCCAAAGATATACACGACTTCTCATTTAATGCAAACAGGAAAAACAGAGAAAAGAAGCAAAAGACAAATAATCTTGTAGTTTCCACTGGAAATTTCTGTAAGTGTAATCAGGTAGCTAGGGAAGTCTGACTTTATAGGTTCCCACCTAGTGGGGCTGCCCCTTTGTAACCACATACCAGACAAGAAGGCTTTGGATGCTTTTACTATATATGTTCACATCAAGGAGTTTGACTGACAGTTTTGTAAACTGAAGTATTGTTTATTCTTAGAAAAGAAACAACATCTTGTGTCTAGATATGGAAAAAATATTTGGAGTGGACATTTTTGGAATGAATTAAAGAAATAGTCTATTAAAAGTTTGACAAAGCAGAAAGCATAAAAATATCCCTGAGCTTACTGCATTGCAAAACTGCAGAGTTAAAGCTGCTTTTCCAGTTCTTACAGTTGCCAAAAAATTGTTTAGGCTGTTTTTAATATAAGCTCAGTAAACTGATTGTAAGTAGAAAATGTATGCTTTCTAATATGCAAAATCAGTGCTGAAAATCTGTTTCATGTGAGGGTTTTATTTTTTTTCCTGAGGCCTAAATCTAGCAGATTTCTACAGTGCATGGTTAGTTGTGGCTTGGGAATAATCCTGTCCTTGCACAGAAAAGCCTTTTTTTAGATCTCAAAGGAGACTATGGATTCTATGAGTGTATATTAAAGACTTTGAATCAGAGTCCTAATATTTTTAAATGGGAAAGCTAGGAGTGGAAACCTGCTACAGGCCTGGTATTAGCTATAATTAAAACTCCAGATATTCAAATCAGAAAGCTTAATTTCTCCACTATATGCACAGATCTGTGTCTACAAAATACACCATAGCAATGTCTGTTACAGGGAATACATCAACACTGTTGTCAGTAGAAAAAAAGATTATCTGATGGCAGTAGTTTTCCTTTTGCCTTGATTTTCATAATTTCTCAACTTCTTGCATATTGTCTCGTGTCAGACAACTCTTGTGTCATATGGAATAATTCAAGGCTACTGATAAGTAGGCAGTTCTTGGGCTGCTGATTCTATTTAACACATTGGGAGCAGAGCTCACCCTTGGCCTTCCTTTTCTGTGTGAAAATTCCACGTACTGTGCCTGAACAGCTGCAGTGGGACCACAAGACACCAAACAGAGGGTGTGCAAAGCCCAGGACAGTCCTATGTTGCTCTTGCTTCACAGCTGATGCATCCTCAGTGCTGTAGTGATACTGTAATGTTGTGACATCAGAATGTATCATACTAGCATGACACAGTATCAGTACAAAGCCTGGAAGCCAGTGTCCTCATTTGAGAACCTGTGCAAATCTAGGTTATTTTTGGACCTTTGCATCCTTCAGATATGGTTTATGAGATGTGTAACTGCTTCATCTGTCTTAAGATAGCAGAGGAAACTTGCTTCAGGCTTTTGTATCATCCAGCTCTCAAAGTACCCTCTTTGTGTACCTATCCTATTAGGGAAGGTTGGATTTTCAGCAAAGATGACTGCAGACAGAGCACTAAGATCAGCTGAGACTTGCATGCCTTTGGGAGGAGATAAGGTGCCTGAGCCGTGCAGGCTGGAGGCAGGGCAGGAGCAGTGTGTTGCTGCCTTCCCCTTCTGCTCTCCTCGCTTTGGCCAACGTGTCAGAAAGCACTGCTTGGTTGGTATTCACTTGTGGAAAATGTCTGATGAAGCCATTGTATGCCATGAAACAAAAAAGTCTGGGAATTGCTACAATACTAGTGAATTATTCCATTATTTGAGGCAAGGTCAGGTGTCACGGCATAGTTTCTGTAAGACTTGGAATTTAATACCTTTTCTGTGATTCACTATTTACTCTGGGAAGGAAAGCAAGTTATAAAATATGACTGCATACCTTATCGTGGCTACTAGTCTTGCTTCTGGTACCTTGTGGCCTTCCCCTACATTGATTTAGTTTCTTCCTTCATGAGAAAGTAAAAACTAAAAACATGCTTTCCTGCTTTTTATTTTAAATGAACTTTTAATATTATGTAGGGCTCGTACTTTCTGATACACCTTTCTCGAGTATGATTGGAACATTTCCTCTTAGTTCAAGCAGGATGAAAAGATTTTAATGAATGGGTTTAATGAATCTCGTGAAACAATTGTTTACATACAAAAAGCTATTTTCACATATATGGTCTGGGGATGTTTCTAAATAGGACCCACAGCCATCTAATTAGACATGCATGGTGTTAGTAGGCAGTTGTAGTACTCACAGGACTAGTCCAAGGACAAGGGATCCCTGCTGAAAATATTCTATTAGAAAGATAATTGCATAGCACAAGGTCTTTCTGAAAACCCTGCTTAAATTTTTTCCTGTTTTTAATTAGGTACCGAGATCTAGATCTAAATAGACTGAAAATAGCAAAGGTATTTCCTTTCGTAGGTAGTAGAATTAATCATGCCAGCAGTGACTGTGCAATTGTGAAAGATTCAAAACAGAGTGTTTTGCTTTTAGTTTTATGATCTGATGATCCTGGTAGACTTGAGTTTTTGGTGTATTATTATTATTATGTAAATTATTTCATATTTTGCATACAGTATGACAGACTGCCTCTGGTTAGTTAATAGCTACGGTACCTAGGTGTGTGTTACCTGTACCAGGAGGGTCCAAATGTTGTTTTTTAATTAAGATGAGATTTCTAGGAGTTTTTATTCTCCACCATCACCCTATTGGGTTCAGCTGTATGAAAAGTTGATGAAGGGAGAGAACACTGGCCACTCTGGTATGCCCCTTAACAGGAAATGATCCAAAAAAATGCCTGGTTTGTGTGTTAGGTGGGAGTAATGTCCCTTTAGTCTCTTTAAAAATAAAAACCAAAAAAACGTGTGAAAAACCCAGCACAGACTAACCATCAGTTACTGTGAAAAATGCTGTTGAATTAATTAAAATGTTGTTTTCACTGGTTACATCAGTGTGAGTTACTAAAACTGGATAAATAGGTAAAGAGGAGTTTGCACGTTTTCAGTCAGAATTGAAGAGCAACCAACAGAGTGCTTACTGGGGTACTTTTACCATGAAATTTAGATGGAACCTAAAAGAAGTATGGTGAATTTCAGTTAAGTCAGAGGGCGTCAGTGTAGGGGCTATAGGCTACATTCAAATGATGTGTTACTCTTGGTCACCATGAAGAAGGAAGAGATATAAGGTCTTAGCTGTAACCTAGTTATGAAGGGAATGAGAGAAAGATACTGTGCACAGGTGAAAGTGTTCTGTTCCAAACCTTGTATGTTGTGAGATGATAATGGCAACACGTAATAATACCACAAAGAAGAAAGAAGTTTTAAAGAATGGTGTGAAATATGTTTGGGCTCTTTACATTGTTTTTCTGCTCTGTGTGTAGCATGCTTACTGAAATAATTTTTATTTTTTAATGAGCACCTCCAGATTGAGGAATGACAATGGATCTCAAAGTATGTTCAGCAGGATTGTAGGATGGAGACTAAATCTGCTTCTCAAGGCCTTAGCAAGGGCTGGAAGAGAAAAACAAAATACATGTCTTGTGGTGTTGTAGAGGTTCTCAGTCAAATGGTTATTGCAGGTTGGACCTAGCAAAGACACATGATTCTCCCATCTCTGGCCAGTACAGGAATGGCAAGTTACAGCCCCTTAGGCTGGGTTTAGGGAATTGCAACAACAGTGTCTGGACTTGAGAAGTCCTGGTCCTTTCACAGGGAATAACTGACAGCTGATGATTTTTACGTAGCAAAATATAGGTGTAAAAATAAAGATGTCAGGAAGATTTGGGATGGCCTTTAGATGTTAATTTTTCTCTCAGAAAAGCTATAGTCACAAAGGAAGAACACAAATGTAAAGACTGAGCACACAGCAGCAGATAGGTCCCATGAAAACCCCAAATTAGGCCAAACATTGATGAGAAAACTGATCCCAGCTGGGGGGGTGCAGAACTGTGAGTTAAAGCATTGGACAATTCTACTGAGAGAAAGTAAAAATAGGTAAACTACCTATTTCTGTCTTTGATGCTTTCAAATGTATGCGATAACCTCTGATGTGTTAGGTGTTCCCATAGAATTATTTAGAACATTCTGTTAGCAGGTTGGAAAAATGTTATACACGGACATGTGCCATAAAAAGCAGGCTCTTTTAAAATAGAGACAAAATTTGCTTCATAATTAATAAGTGCTTTAGATATGTTTATGGAAATGAGAAGAACATCTTCAGGCCTGTGCTTTAGCCATGTTTTGCCTTGACTCAAGCCTTGTATCCGTTTTCAGCTACCACTTTGTGGTTGGGCGGTGAGGTTTTTTCATTACTTATATTAAGAAACTGATAAAATAGTCACCATAAACAATCAACCAAGCTTCTTTCATCACAGATGCCTATTGAAAATGTGTAGTGAAAAGGTAGCTAAGAGAGTTGTCATATGCTTGGCCATTTGCCTCTCTGTGTTACTACTTGCATTGTGAGTTGTTTACATTAGGTGATAGATTTGGCAGGTAATAAATTAGCTATAGCTGTTGAACATGAGTCTCAAAAGCTATTTGCCAATGTGTTAACATGGCCAATGCATTTATGTTTCTTTACAGGGTAAAATGAGAATCTTTTTGAATTTACTCTGAATAATGGATACAGTATGTGTATACATCTCTATGACCTTTCTGCTAAAAAGGCTAAAATATAAAATTCCTGTAATGCTCAGACTGGTCCAGGTGGCAGAGGCCAGAAATAATTTATCAAAAAGTTAGTCTTTAATCACAGATCTTGAGTCTTTTGTGTCATGATTTTTCATGGACGCCTCTTTAGGAACTTTTGTTGGCTAATGCAAAACCAGATCTAAAAAATCTCACCATTTTACCCACAGTAAATTTAAGCTTGTGCCAAAAATGGGCTTGTGCATAATAAAATTGTGACAACACACTATGGACAGAACCCAGTACAGTTTATTGTAGAACGTGTGCATTTATATTCTAAAGCTGAGCTACAGAAAATGTAATTCTCCCTTACCTCTGCAATGTTCACTTACTTTACTGATGATACACAATGCGCAGTTGTTCAGGATGCTCTCTAGGGAATGGCTAAATACATTCTTCTTCCCAGGCTTGTTTATTTCTGACCGTCATTTTCTTGGTGAGATCATCAAGGTCATTTTGTCATTTCCTCCTATACTGCCATGTGTTGGGGTTTTTAGTTGGTGTATTTTTTTTCTTTGGTTTGGTTTGGTTTTTTTATAAAAGGCAAAAGAGCCCCTTTTCACCACTGCATGTTGTTTCTTGATATGCAAAGTGATGGCATTCAAACCCAAAACTCTGGAACTGAGTTTAGATAGGCTATCCACTTCTGTTTCCAAAGCACAAAGATGGAATGTGTGGAAAAGTTAAAATGTGGCTGCAGACCCAACCTGTAACTGCCCCTGACATACTTGTGACACTCTTGCTAGTGTTGGTCCTGTGCAGGGGGCCATCATTGCTCTAAAGGCATGCAATCCACTTCTGTTCCTCTGGAGCTTCACAGGTCCTGTTTTGCAGAGCTGCTCCTTGGACTGTAAGTGCTGCCTGGAGTTATTTCATCCCTGGTGCGGAACTTTGTTGAATTTCAGGAGTTTCCTATCAGCCTGTTCCTCCAGCATTTGAGAGATCCCTCCATTGTAACAGCAACTTCCCAAGTCTGGTGATCTCCATGAACTCGAATTTGCTTGGAACTAACGACCCATAAAAGAACAGTTGCACTGTTTCAAGGAATGTTTACTTTTTATTAAGGAGCCAAACTTATAAGTCTGGTAACCTGTCTCTTTGTGCCAAATGTACATGAAAGTCCAGAAAGTTCAATACAAAAATTCCTGGCAGGCGTTTTTTTCTTGCTCCTTCACAGACTATTTTGTTTCATTTATTTAACAAAATGATACTGCCAGAGTTCTTATTGATTCTTTGTTATCAGATTGAGAAATGAGTTCAGGTACCCTGAGATGCAGTCCATTACCTAAAACCATATGGCTAATTTACTCTGAGATCATTTACAGATTATTTTTTTAAAGGAAGCCTTAGCAGTCTAAGTTAATATAGCAAAAAGTTCATTCACATATGCTCCACAGTGTCCCTTGTGGCTACTGTGAGTTAGTTCATGTCTCAAAATTGCTCCCAGGAAGAATTTTCCAGGCTCCTCTCAAATGCCTTTTAAAAAGACTTGTCAAAAGCAGTGCAGAGAAAATTACTGTTACAAAACCACTGCCTGCTTGCTCTGTTATTAACTTCTTCCCATGTCTGCCTGCCTGGAAGCAGCTACAAGAGCTGCAAAGATGAGTCAAACATGCAGTGGAGTAGCACTGCTCAGCTAGTGGGACACTGTGACAGCTCTGACCTCTGAGTGACTTGCTAACTCTACATCCAGTGGAAGCTCAGAACAATTAGAGCCTGTCCAGCTACACCCACATTTGCTTCCTGCTGTCATACTTCAAGGAAGTCTGCTCTGTGTGGAACAGGGGTGTGGAAAATGTTCTACAGCAGCCAAACAGTAGCTGCTGAAAACAACACAACTATTGGTGTTAATGCCCATCATCTTCATGTGTGAGCCATACATGCAAAACTCTGTGAAATAAAATAGTTACTAAACATAATTAGCTGAGATGTGTTGGAGTGTGGCACTTCACTATAATTTAGGTTTATATTCACTTAGCCTAGTATTCTTGGAGAAAGAAGCAAGTGGTTTGACAACCATCTAGCCGCAGTGGCAATGAATTACAAAGTCCTGTGTTGAATAATTTCTTATAAGACAAATTTCAAAAGTGTCATTTTAGTAAAGGCAGGACTGCTTTTCTGTGAATCTCAACATCTCTGGTTTCTAGCTTGGTAGATAGTGTGTGGCTTTTTGACAGCAACTTTCTTGAATAGTGTATCAGCTCATATACAGTACAAAAATTCTCAGATGAAAAACTGAGATCAGTGGAGGGGAGGTCTTCATCCTCCCATGTCTTGGAAACAAGGCTTGGGAAAAAAAAAAGGTGCTTTTTACTTGTATGTGGTGATATTTACGTAGCAGGTGACAACATTGATCTTGGTTACTTCAGTAAAATAATGTTTGGTCTAGTGAAGTCCTCAAGACCTGGTTCAGATATGCTGGTAATGGTTAACCCTTAAAAGGAAATAATTTATATTTTAAACATAAAGATGAAGTTCTTAACATAAGCTGCTGTGGTCACGTTTTCAAAGCACAGAAGTAGATGGAGTGCAGCAATGCAGGAATCTTGCTTATTTGCTTCAAGTACCTTTTTCTACAGCAGTGCTCACTATGTGTGATCTTTTAGAATATAAATCTCTAGTTGTGTAATTATATATTTCATGAGGAAAAAGCAGCGACAGGTCTTGTTCCTTTGAGACAGCACAAACAAAAATGTTTTGCCCCTGAATCAGGCTGTCTTAATGCTGTGAAGTCAGGAAGCCATTAGATGTCCTTGGTGGTATGGAAATAGGACTTCTGTCCTATGTTGAATGGAAGAAGATTAAACCAGCCTAAGAAATTTTCATGGATTTTATAATCCATGAATGAATATGTACAATTAATATGTACAATCCATGAATTAATATGTACAATTAATATGTACAATGAATCTTGCTCTTGTAAACTATGCTAAAAACTGAAGTGATGCATAGGGGAGAGAAGGTGACAGAATTGCTTTTTGATAGTGGCTGATAGTTACACCATTTTTGGCAAAGGTCATTTGAATTTCATAATAAGGTGATACTTTGGACACTCTTGGATAGAAGTTACTAAAGAACTTGTATTAAATCACTGAGCACGATCTGTGTATGATAATTTAAGACAAATGCTGGTCCCTTGTAAGTGTATCTATCACAAAACAAAATTGTGAATTATCTGAAACAAAAAAGCCCAAAAGTTACTTTAGAGCCACTGAACAGATCTGCTTTGTGGTGCTTCTGCAAGCAAGTCCTCATATGGCAGCATTCAGAATATCACGTGTATGTTCTGTATCTGCTTTCTAGAGGCAAAAAGGCAAAATTTTTGTATTGTAGTAGTCCTTCTGTCCCCTTCTATTTGCTGTATGGTAATACAACAGTATATACTGTTGTCCATTAATGTTGACAGGCCACTACAAATTGTGATTTATTGAACATTAAATGTAGCCCTGTAGTGGTTACTTGTAGGTGACTTATTAATGCGTAGTAGTAGCTTGTATTTGCATAGTCTCTAAATTAAAAAAAAACAAAACAAGAAAGCCTGTGTTGTGTTTGGTGTCATAAGTGGTGGAAGAAATTCCAGAGTCTGTAATGTCTGTTTACATAGAACTTCCTTGTATGAAACAGGTTTTTAGTACATGTGAGATATTTAAGGGGTTGGATCCGAAACTACAATAAAAGGGCGCCACTGACCTCAGTTGAACTTCACTGGTTTATAACAGCTGAGGAAATAGCAGGAAGTATTTGCATTCTTCACTATTTCTAAGACTGGAAGATAGAGAAAAGGGCTGTGGCCAGACAGCAAACAGAAAAATTTATGGATTGTTACAGAAAATGGTACATTTTAGTTTGGAGTAGGACTCTCTTTTATTGCTAATATTATACAAATAGGTATTTGTTAACTCTGATGACTCAATTTTTGCTTTCAGTTAATTTAAGTAGTGATTTAGTGTCATTTAAATGAAGCTGATACCCTACTCATATGCAAAACTTCAGAGGTCATCAAGTTTAAGCACAGTTTCCTTGCGTTTAGCAGAAAAGTAGAGCACTTGGGACTGCATGCTAATACTAAGTGCAAGGTTTCTTCTTGGAGAGATATAATATGCAGCATTTAGTTCTTTATGCTTATGGAAATGAAGAGGCTTTATGCATGCATGGGCAGCTTTTGTACAAGTTCAGGTGTTTGGAAGACATTTGCCTGATACCCACTAGAAATGGGGTACATAAGAGCAGCCTTCTGCTGCCACTGAATTGTGGTGGGGGATATGACTGAGGTATGTCTTCATGTCTTTCTTGCTCTTTAACTCAGGCCATAGCTTCATCTGGTATCCCTATTTCTAAAATCTACCAAACTGAAGCAAATCATCCAGTCTCTATAAATGCTGGCTGGAGCAGAAGGGTGGATTGTATTTGCCAACCAGTACAGAGGCCATGAGAGACAATGGGATATTCAGCATAAAATAAGAGTCCCAAGGACACAAGGGAGCAGTTAATCATTTTTGAAACCTACAGTTCTGGTTCAGTTAATATTCGGAAGCATTTGCTGTTTCAGAGTTTCCGCACTTCATAAAAATTCAGTGGTTTTGGATGGCATGGCCTTAGTTACTGATTCACTGCTGATATGTTCATAGGGCCTTATCTTCTACTCTAATTTCTGTTTATGCTGATGGCACTCAGCTGAAGACAGTGCAGCACGGTCCTGCACTAGAGCACAGCTGCAGCTTGTATCTTTCCTTAGACATCCACAAAGCCTATATTCACATCTGTTACCATGTCTAGTAATACAGTTTTTGATAGTTATTCTCCCAGTAAGATAGCCAGAATTCTCAAACAAAAGTCATATTCAAGAACACACTATTGCTAGACACTGATTGTACAGTATACTTCTTTACCACCATAATAACTTTTTGAACAATTGCAAAGTGGTTTTTTCTCTTTATTTGGTACATACTCTACTGGCTTTGATAAGATGGAATAAAAGTTTTAAAATACAAAGGCTTCACACCACAGTAAGAATTTTATGCAGCAGTGTTGTTTGCTTTCACTAGTGGATCAAATTTGATGGCTGTTGTCAAAGCAAACTAAGAATGCATGTCGTAGTTTACCCCCAGGCAGCAGCCAAGCCCCACGCAGCCGCTCACTCACTCCCTCACCAGCAGGAATGGGGAGAGAATTGGAATGGTAAAAGATAAAAAACTCGTGGGTTGAGATAAAGGCAATTTAATAGAGAAAGCAGAAGCCACACACTCAAGCAAAGCGAAACAAGGAGTGAATTCACTGCTTCCCATGGGCAGGTAGGTGGTTCAGCCATCTCCAGGAGAGCAGGGCCACATCACACATAACTTGGGAAGACAGAGTCACAGAACGACAGAGTGACAGTGTTGATTTTCAAAATGCTTACTTGTTTTGTGGTATTAGCATTAGGTTACCATGTGATACAAAAATTTCTAGCAAGAGTGATTTATCTGTTGTACAGCTTTCATTGTAGTGCTTGTGTTGAGACCGCCAGTTTTGTTAAGTAGTAAGCACATGCGTTATTTAATAAGAAATAATAAAATAATTATACTGAAAAACAGTGTGACAGACACTTAGAAATGAGTTGTAAAGTACATGTAAAGCAGACACCTCTTACCCAAGCAAATAATGAGTTACATTAGATTACTGTGCTATATCAAAAAATACTGAACTCAAAATAATGTATCACAGGTAGAAGTAGTATAGAAGGTTTTTAAAGGCAAAGTATGGACATGAGAACATGGAGCAGCTGGTTTCAAGGAGGTATAAATTATTCTAAATAAGAGCAGAATTTATATATTATAGCTATACAGCAGAAGGGACTAGGAGAAAAATATGAACCTTATCTTCACTTAAATCTGGTGTTTCCCTTGTAGTTTCTTTAAGGTAATTGATACTACATTAAAATATGCTTGAAGGCAAGGCACTGTTGCTGTGTCAGTAGTTAAACTGAGGTGACTCATAGGGCAGAGCTAAAGAGCTGAGTGGAGTTGCATGGGAAACTGTTACTTCGATTTACAGAAATTGTTTTGAAATTACAGAAAGTATTCCAGACTTTCTAAACAAATCAAAACCTGAATATCAGTGTCAAATTTCTGCGAGTGGAAAGACCAGATTAAGATAATTTTTTGAAATATTTAGCTTGTGTTGCTCTTCTGGGACAATTTACAGTAAACTAACTTATGTCTAAATAAAAGCTTAGACTAGCCAAAAAATCAAACATGCAATTTGAAAACAAGCAAACAAATAAATAAAGTCAAAACAGGACCTCTTAACGATTTTGCAAATTATGCACCATTTTCCAGAATTGCTACTCTTTCCAACAAGCATTTTTCTATGTAAAAGTATTTTCCTACAAAACATTGTGTTTGCATGGTAATTACAACCTCATCAAGTTTAGAAGGGAGATACACATAGTGTTCATTACAATAATCTTCACAAAGAAGTGCACATTCTTCAGCAGCAGAGGGGATGCTTAAGAATGGGATTTTGAGTGTGAGAGGGAGGCTTCCAAGAGGTAAGGCAGAATGGGATGAAATTACAGCCAAAATACCAGAAAGCAGAGAGATGTTCACAGCCACACCTTTGAAATGAAAGGACTTTAGTTAGGAACTTCTGAACCTTTGCCATTGATAATACTTAGAGCAAGGGGAGAGGAGAAAAATTATCTCAGATCACCTTCAGAAATGAGGATAGGATGCCAGGAAAGTGAGACAGTGTGGGGTTAGAGACACAGGTGAAAACTGAGTATGAAAAGGATTATAGTCCTGAAAGAAGGGAAGTAGAGAATTTCAGCAAGAGTGTAGAATAGAAAGAAAAAACTAGACATGCATCAGCAATAATACAGGTCATTTATTCTCTAAAACTGTTAGTTTCTGAAGAAGCAGATAATTTTTAATTATTTGAAATAGAAATCAGAACACTAATCTGTCATGGTCAAAATCTGCTTTCAAAGGCAAATTGGTTCCTGCATACATTCCTTTGTTTGTGCATGGACTTTCAGAATTAGCTCATTTTTTGACTGGAAGTGCTCTGATGCCATTTCTTTTAGATGGGAGAAAGAACATCTTACCACTTCAAATGTTACTGATCTTCAGGGGAAGTATTTACATCTCCTGGGACTGATTTAAGGTGATGGCTTTGTGGAGATACTAAAATAGTTTTTTGTATTTTAAAAATTACTCCTTCTTTTAGGCTTCTGGTTTCTTGTATGCTGTGTTTTGTAAGCAGCACCAGCAACTGCTGTAAGGAATGAAAAAGCAATTGTGTTTTCAGTTCATTAACTTTATTAATTTGACAGCTTTTCACAGATAGCCATTTCTTGACTTCAGGAAATTTCAAGACTAGTTAGCATAACTTCTTTATTGGAGGAGAAAGATGCATGTTTAAAAATGCAATGTGAGTTTAAACCTTCTTCCCTTTCATTCAGAAAGTTCAGGTGAAATAAATATCAATAATTTGAGTCACTCTAAATTTCTTAAATCTGGTTTAATATTGGTCCTTTAAATGTTGAATCCTTTAAAAAAGGAGAAGCTTATTTATCTACCCATCTGCCACACAGTCCTGTCTTACTGTTTCATGTGACTAATTATGCATTTTTGGATCTGAATGATTGTGAAATAACAAGTTCTAAATAATACTACTATAAGCCAGACTATTAAATATAAAAATCCTTACAAAGCAGGCACTGATGAATTCCACAGCTGCCATATTTTCATGACTGTAGCCCCATGATTTTTTAAAGATTTTAAAATTTTACCAATCTCCTATATAGGACCATTATTTGGAAGATAATTAAAATTTACCAATTGCTCTGCAGGTCTTGGCATTACTCTTCTGTCTGCAGAAAAATCTGGAAATGGTAACTTTATAGATGCTGTAGTCCATTGTGAGGACCACTGGGCTGCTGCCCAGTAGCTTGTAAGTAACTTAAGAGTGCTGAGAAACATCCCAGAAAGCTGCTGAGAAAACCAAGAACTGACACAGCACCCTGGCACTTCTTCCTGACAAAAATCTTGTGGGTTTTCACGTGGCTAAGCTGAAAGGAGAAGGTGACAGGCTGCCATGACAGTGTTGAAACATGCACTGTTCCCATTGCTGTTTAGCATGAGATCTGAATCCTGTTTAAAATTTTAGATTTTCATATAGGGGTGAGTGAAAGCAACCAAAATGTAATGGTCTTACCCATGTTTCTCAGTCTGTCTAGTTTGTTGATAGTAATATTTGTTTACAGTTAAATTTCCATTTTTGAAGCTATTTTAAATAGCTCTTCAGAGGAAAAATTACTGTAACTTGTTATGCCACTTAATAATCGGTGTAGCACATTAATTAAAATCATAGAATGTCATTTACCTTAATGATATTTTCTTCTTCTTAACACTCCTAAACAAAATCAGCATGCCTCCATGTTAACTTGTTCACATTCATGTGAAATGCATGTGCTGGAGTTGAAGCCTGTGTCCTTGTCACATGCACGTGGGTTGGCACACAGTTGAAATCAGTTGTGCTCCACAAGGCAGGGGAATTTAATGAGCAAGTAACAGTGGCTTTTGAAATGACACACTGCTGCAGTGCACTGTCTGGTAGGTGGCTGTAGTTAGAAAACTATAATTAAGTGTGTGGGAACTGAGAACATCTGCTAAGGGAATGGCACTTACTGCTGCCAATTTAAAATAAATAAATAAAAATACCTAGTGCTCTAAAACTGACGTTAAGATACTGGGTACACCAGGTTAAGGTGAGGACATAATTTTAATAATTATATTAAGTGATCTGTGGGGTGGTCCACGAAGGAAGACATTCTGTCATGCTGCATTATGTCATCTATCCTCTTTCTGTTATTCATACTGCACTTGATGAGGTTGAACAGCTGGTATTACAGCAAGGCATGTAACTGATCTGTGTGTTTTCCTGAAACTGATACCATCTCTTGTGCAGGCACTCCAGGAGTTAGTTGAGTGACACTTACCAAGCAGAACAATGAGCCCTAAATAGCACTTGTGGTGGCTGGGGAGCAGAACTGGGGCTGCTGCAGGTATATTTGAACTAATCTGATAACCTCAATGTAACACTGCATTTGGAACCAGTACTAGACCCACTCAATCCTGCTGGCATCAGTGCTCCTGGGAACATACCCTTGGCAAAATGTCATGGGTGGTTAGAGAGCAGAACAGGCTTTATATACTGTCATATATCATGGTAATAGTTAAACAAACCTTGTCTTAAAACTTTAAAATATTCAGTCATTTTGTTTAGGACTGCACTATTAGCCTCTTTTAACTAGCTGGAGCAGACTGATTATCTGTTTAACTATTATCATAATTTGCTGGTTAAAGATTCTGTTTCAAGTTTCTTGTCAAAAGCTAGAGGTCATGATTCTACAATATAATGATTTTGTTTACATTAAAAATTCTGGTCACTTATAGTTTAGCTAAGTTTGGACTCACTGGGTGGAATACAGTGGCAAATTTTAACACAGGTTTGATGGGAATGTGACTTTTCCCTCTCGTTACAAAAATTCACAAAAAAATCTATTTGAAGGTGCTCAGTAGAGATTTGGCAAAAGCAGAATCTGAAAATCTATTCCCATTGCACATGAATGGAAAATTAGAATTGAGTACTTGAATGCTTCTAAGTGCCAGGGCTAGTATAGGGAATGAGTGGAACTATTCATGTAGTTGGTACTGCAATGAATGCTAGAGCAATCTGAAAATTAGGTGCTGGTGTTTGCTGTTCTTTCAGACTCGCTATAGACCAGTCTTTGCAGAGGAAAAGGCTGCCTGGCTTGAAGACTGAGGGAATAAGAGCAGTAGACTGTGACAAATTGCCTTTGGCAGGGGAAGGAGGAGTTTGGTTTGAAGAGTAGTGGCAACAAAACTGGGAATCAAGTGAGTTAGAGAGAGAAGACTGGCTAGGAGGGGATCTGGGGCTGAGAGCTTAAAAGGCAGAGGTTTGTCTAATGGCTCTAGAAAAGCGATTTGGGTGTCCCTGTGGTGACAGATAATGAGACTTCATTATTTCCCCTTCCTTTCAGAAGGAAAGAAAATCTAGATGGTGACATGAGAAGGAATTACCTTAGCATTGTGAAGGCTGCGGTAGGAAATGCCAGCTAATGCTACCTCTACCGCTTCAGCTTGTTCCCTCTATGTAGATGTAGTTATTGCAGTAGTTTTATAATCACTTGTTTCTGAAAATCTGTGGCCTCATCCAGAACACAAACTGGATCTCCTCATGGGATGTGGGAGTAGGTTTGGGTAAGGAATAGAGTCAGTAGCAGACTCTTTAGGGTGCTTCTTCCATTTGCTGACACAGTTTGCTTTGGTAGTAGGGAGCTAAGGGAGTGAAAACTCATCCTGGTTTGTGCCCCTCGCTCTTCGTTCCTGTCGTACTGGGTCTTGTGCATTATTGTGGAAGAGCACAGAAAGCTCACGCCTGTGGGTGGCTGGCAGGCAGATGCCAGTGCACTGCATAGCCACACGTGGCAGTGCTGTACAGGCACCCAGTCACCTCTCGGCTGATCCTTAACCATTGTCCCGTTGTCCAAGCCTTGCACAAACCTCTGACATTTTCTTTCAACATTTATGTGAAGACTGAACGTTTTTTGTGTGCCATCTCACAATTGTTCCAATACCATTCTGCTTAATCTTTGTGAGTTTTAGCTGTAGACGGTTTCTGATTTGCTCTAGAATCAGTAAAAGATATGATCATTAGCAGAAATCTTAAATGTGCTGGTGAAGAATAAGGAATGGAGAGGGAAAGAGAAGGATAAGCATACAATCTAAAAATCAACCAGATGTCTAGAACTTTTGAATTTCAGCTAGCAGGTACAGGTAGTTAGTATTAACACTTCTTACTTACAGGAGTTAACTATGCTCCCAGCTATAATGTTTGGTAGTTCTTTCTTTGGCTATTTATATTAGGAAGAATTGTAGCTTTTGGTGGTGGTGGTGGTGTATATAACATTGAGGCATGTTGGATTCCATGAGGTCTGAAATCAACTGACAATACAGTGCACATACTTGTGTTGTAAACAGTAGTAGTGGCATTATTTTGATGTCTTTTGTATGGAGGCGTGAAGCTACATGAAATGAAAATTGGTGATTGTGTCCCATGGGAAAAGGCAAAATACGGTATCAGCAAAACATTCAAATTCAAGCTTGCAAGGCTGATTATTCTGGTGTTCATGTGTTGTACACAAGGAGTTTTCCTTTGTTTTGAGAGCACACAGTATTGCTGCTGTTAAATATCTTCTTTCCTGCGAACAGTTAAGTCTCTAACGGGGCTACACTTATGCAAAGCAATGCAATTAAGAAATGGCAAAATGTGCTGGGAGTTAATAAGAAAAAGTGCATTGCATAAGGCAGGCTTTATAGCAGCCTTAGCTGATAGACATTTACAGCACTTGACTTGCTTTGAAGCCTGTCACTGGTGAATCATTTAGGTATTGAGGCATTATGATATAAGTCAGCATGAAGATTGAAAGGCCAGAAGTATTTCTTGAGCAGCAGAACTGAAGAAACCATATGTCTGTTCAGATCAGCAGTGAATAAATCTACTCTAGCTTTTGCTTCACAGCTCCTTAATCTAAACTAAAATCTTGTGATCTTTCCCCATTTCATTGCTCTTTAGTTCTTGTCACTTTGGGTTCACAGAGTAGGTGTGCCCACAAACCTAAATTGGAAGATGTGGCTCAAGGAAGGAGCCTGTCAATGCTTCCTCTGCCGGAAGGTCACTGAAGTAGGTGTGTCAGTAGTGTTCTGTCTGCAGGGCCAGAGTAGAGCTGCTCTGAAGTCAAGCCCCTGTGTGGATATCAGGCTTTGACACTTACCCTTTTGCTGGAGAAAGTTACTTCTACTTGCTGATGCTGAAACACCCTTTGGAACTGAATCACACCAAGGCTGTTCAGTGAGTTCCAACTGTATTAGTCATCAGTCCATGCAGAGCTTGGAATGAATAGAGTGGGAAAAGCTTGGGTTCGACTCCACCTTTTTAGACAGCAGAAATCTTTTAGTTGTTTTTGTTGTCTTCCTCCTCTCTAACAAGGCAAATTAAACTGGATGGAGAGGTGTGGGAGAGAGTTGTGTGGTTGGGTTTATAAGGTCCATGCATTTATCCTCACATGGCTTCTAAGTCTTCCTTCCTGTATGAACTCACCTATATCTAATAATGCCTGAGTATATTGCCCATTTGGTTTTGGTAAGGTCTATTCCCTATGAGAATTCATTATAGAACTTGTAAACCTTCAATGTTTCCAAGACTTCTGCATCTCTGTCAAACTTAGCCAAAATTGGCCACAGGTTTTAAGTACTCAGTAGGAGTAGTGAAAGTTTTCCTGTACAATCCCTTCAAATGAATATCTTAGAAAACAATAAGGATTGAAATCTTTCACTTGGTATCTCTTAGTCTTCTAAGTTATAGGTATTCTTTCTGGTTTTATGCGTGTGTTACAAAAAGATTAAAGCAAAATGCTGCTCCTTCAGCATATTTAAAAGAATATGTTAAGGAGTCTTATATCATCTCACACATTGGTCCAACTCTATTAGCTATATGTGACATTACCCTGTAGTTCAGGGAAGCATACTTTTATATTTAAGACAAAACCGATAGAGGGAAACAGAAATGGACTTCTGTTTCATGAATTAACACTATTCCCACTGATTCTATAGGAAGTGGTATTGACTTATGGGGAAAAAAAGCCTTATTTGAAGGAGCTCTATTTAGGTGGAGATTTATGCATGTTTAGTCTGAAATTGATACATATTATGTACCTAATAGAAAAGAGCAAGAATGCATTGTTTGTTATACTTTATAGAAACAGAAAATTAGACAGTACTTGAAATATTCAAGTGACCTGTAATTTGTAAAGTGCTGGAAATGAGTGATGAAACTAAAACTTTCTTATGTTTCTGATAACTTTGGTAGCTACTGCAATCTAAAGAACCCAGATTTAAGCCTCCAATGATGCATTTTTAACAGGAACATCATTCTAATGGTATTTGTTTGTCTTGAGAAAGATGGAGAAATAGCTGGATATTCTGGGAATATTTGGATCCTCCTGGAAATGAAACTTTAAAACAAAATTTTAAAGAATGTCTAAAAGATTTGACTGATGAATTCTGGGTACCATTGTTTAAAAATTGTATTTCCTAAAAGACAAATACTTCATCATGATGAAATGAAATCTTTTCAGAAGTACTAAGAACATTCAGAATGCCTTTAAGGCACTGTGTCTTACAGTGGAGTTTTTTGTAATTATGTCTGTGCACACCAATCCACTGCATGTTTACTTCAGTGACATGCTCTCATACAGTAACCTGAATTAATTTCCAGCCTATGGAACTTGTCCATTTGAACAAATACAATTCCTGTAAAACAACAGCAAAGGTGGAAGACAAAAGCAGGGAACAAAAGTAACCACCACTAAAGGCTAGAAATTTACAATTTTGTATTATTAAAAACAGTAGTAGGTGCCTGGAAAAAAGGGTAAGAAATGTGAATTGGAGTCAGTAAGTTAATGGAACTTTTCTTTTAACCTTTAGTCAGTTAATGGAACTTTTCTCCCTTTTTATTTATATTTTAGTAGTAAAAATAATGAAAAAAAATCACAAACACCACAAGCATGAGTGGTATTATTAATAAAATTTTCTCTAGTGGTAGAGGAGGAGATGCAGAATGTAAGAGCAGCAGTTTGTCCTCCTCATTCTTTTTGCAGCTGTAAAAATAACCAGTAAAATGTACAGAATGTTGTCGGCTGGAATAACTTTCTTGGTATCCTCTTATACTTGCAGTATCATTTTAGGAGAATGTTCTGCTACTGAAGTATCTGAGAAGTATTTTGAGATGACAGCAAGTACCTATTTAGAACCAAGTTCAGAAATTTTGTTCATTTTTCAGTACATAGCAAGTCAAAATAAGTATCTAGTAAAAATCATGCTACAAACAGGCAAAATTTTAAGCTTCATGTGTTTTCTGTAGAGAGAGACTTTAGTTGATACCAATTTAAATACAAGTGTTTGAACTTCTATTGATACTATGTGCAAGAACAAAGATTGCTGTTAGAAACCTGCAGTTTAGAAACGTGGTCTTTGCTTTTCCTATCAAACAATTAGTAATTTTTTTCGGTTTCATGAAGAAACACAGGAAAGGAAGACAGCAATTTCTCTTAATCTTGCATTTATAGCATTCTCAGAAAAATTACTTTAGGAAAAGTGTCTGGAAAGAAGTTCCTGTGTCCTCATATTTATTCCCCTGCCTTCAGACAGTCACATTTTTCACATACACTTGTCAAATTCAGAACCTTAAGTCTGACCACAGTGCTTCTGACAAGTGCTTCAGACCTTTTGTGTCATGAATAGAAATTGCCGTACAATTTTCAATGTACATTTAAGATACCATGAAATGGTTAATAGTGCATTTATTTCCTGCACTTACATCCAATCCCTTGATGTGCTTACAGAGAATGATCAGTCATAGTCTCCTGTGATGGATTCTCCTGTATCTGATACTCTTTGAACATTTGTACATGGCAACTAGAACCACTTGCGATTTTCCAACACAAAATCTTAGCAGTACATTGAACAACAATGTTAGTATTGTATTTGCTGAGGAAATAGGCTCAAATATCTGATCTGCTGTAAGTTAGATATCAGCCTGAGATAGATTGTTTGTAATACTGCAGATGACCCAGGAAACAGAGCTTTTGTATGTAGAGATTTCCCTGGTCACGCACATACTGCTCCTGAGTACAGTGTGAGTTATCTGTTGTGTTCCAGTAGAAGTTTATGACCATGTACAAATTATTCAGCCATCCCAATTGTTTAATGACCTGATCAGTACATTTGCAGATAATGTGCATGAGTAACATGAACAATGACACTGCACTTAAAGTGAAGATGTCTTCACAATCCTGTAAGAAAAACTTAAACGTTAAAATTACAGAAACTGTGATGTCGTATGTCTCCCTATGTTTGGCTCTTTGACTGTCTATCTGAAAACACTTTAAGTAGAACTGGAGTTCTAGCTCCTGGGTGTTCAGATCCTTATAGAGTGAGGCAGTGTGGTCTGGGGCAAAACAGTATTTATGCTTGTGATTAACATAAAGCATAGAAACAGTTCTGCAGGGCTTTCATAAAGCATATGCTTAAGCAAATGCTGAGCATATGCCTTGCTGTGTTGGATCTTAGTAAAGATGCCCTGCCATTTTGGGGACTTCCTGTTGCATGTTAATAAAATTGAAACATGGGGGAACCATTTTCATTGTAAGCATTATCTACCTGCGCTCCATCAAACATTTTTTCATACAAACAGTAGATTTGCATATAAGCTTTCTATCTGCTTATAGGCTCAGCAGGAGAGGGTTCTTCTAGCAGGGCAGCTTCAGGACAGTTGTTTCGTTGTGTGAGTGTTGTTGTCCCAATCTAACATTTTGGGGTTTATCAAGTTTTCATTGCATTCTCATTGCTGTAGTTGTCCTGCTCACAGTAAACTTCTGGAAGAATTTCTTTTAAATAGTGAGAGAAATAAAACAGTCAGCTTAACTGTACTTACAGAACTGATGCTTCATACTTTTTTTTTACCTTCCATCACTGAATGTATGTGTTGGCATATGAAGTATATTGACCTGTTGCAGAGCAGGAATGCTCTGCAGAGTCTTAATGATGTGGGTTAAAAGAATATACTGCCACATGCAAAATAGAATCCTGCCTGGTAATAAATATGTGTTTGTAGATTACCTGCAATGTTTAAACTGACTGAATAAACAATCCTTGTAGTAAAGTCACCCACTGATTTGGTTTCTTAACTTTGCAGATATTTTCTCAAGTAGTTTACTCTCTCTAGCTCAAACTGTGAAATTGGCAAACAACATTAATGAAAGTCTGACACTCCTTCTCATGCAAGTCAGGAAAGCTCCTGTTCTCTCCAAATATCTGGGAACTGCTCTCTACCTAAGAAAATGAAAATCTGTCATTTTCCAGCCAGACACACATATCTATCCTGCTGTTTATCCATCTGCACTCTGTTTTCTAAAACAATTGCTCCTCTCACCAAAGGTCCTTGGAGCAGAATTCATTACAAAGGATGGTAACTGTAAAGAGCACATACTAGAATTAGATTTAGAATTAATATAAATATTCTTATCAGAAAATTACATTTTAAACCTGCTTTTTATAATATCTTTTGTGGAATGGCAAGGAATAAATAACAGGTAACTTAGAATCACAGAATGGGTAAGGTTGAAAGGGACCACATTGGGTCACCTGGTCCAACCTTCCTGCTTAGGCAGGGTCATCTGAGAGCACAAGGCCCAGATTTGTGTCTGAATGGTTCTCCTGCCTTATGGTTGTAGGTGCTTGAAGATCTGATCAAGAATGGAATTAAACCTATAACTGTAAAGTCATGCATCTTGATTCATGAATAAACTGAGGGTGGGGAAACCTTCCTAGACTTCTCACTAACCCTTTTTATAGCTCCATATGATTGTGGAACAGAAGGGGTGACAGAATGTTTTCCTTCAGCACCCCACACTTCAGAACTCACCGGGAACTGAAGTAATCACGAGTAGGTATCAGGGTCTCTTGGAGAAAATAGAGCAGATCTCAGTGAGATTCCCACAAGTCTTTTCAGTAACCTCTTGCACTGCAAAGGACTTTCTGAGCTAAGTTAATCATTGTAATATTATCAAGGATATGTATTTAGTGAAACCAAATGTAGCAATGGTAACTGCAGTTGTATGCAACCCAACAGACCCATTTTTGTGCATTAGCACAGTCATTCATTTCTTGCTGCATTAGCTCTTCCAGATGAAGCTAACTACAGAAGAATGCCATGAAGATTAATCCTGGATTTCCCTCTGCAAAAGTGAGGCCTGCTACTGTGCTTAAACTTAGTGTTCTCTTACCTCAACATCAAAGATCAGGTGTGAGCTGAGTAGAAGACTTGCCCGATCTAGGTGACTGATTTCGAAAATTCACGCATTCCAGTGGTGCTTTGTGTTCACACGATCCTTGCAGGCCTTCCTTCTGTCACAGCACTGGCTGTCAGAGAGATGAGTATCTTAGCTGATCACTGGGTGTGCATTTTGGCAGTGGTGTCCGATGCTTCCAGTGGAATGTTCATCTCGCCTCTGTCAGGAGCAAACCCATTCCCAAAGAACAATTTTCAGGAGGAAATTAAGAAGGAACAGAAGTATAAAACAAAACCAGCCCTTTGCTCCCTGTTCCTCTTCCCACCGCTTCCTTCTTGAAGCAAGGATCTTAAAAGATTGATTGAAACCCATGTTGAATAAAATAATTTCAGGCATATGGCATTTAATTTCATTGCATTCATTTGGCTCCTACCCCAGTATCATTAACTGTTTGAATGGTGCTTTAGCTCCTTAGAAGCAGAGAATTCGAAATAATTTTAGTACTAAATACGAGGCCTGCTGTTTGCACGCGTGAGATTTGGATTGCCTTATTTACATGCATATCTTAGGTATGCAAGATGAAGTTGTTTTTCAGCAAAATTAGATTAATGTGGAAACATTAGTGATTTGTATGAGGTCCCTCAGTAAGTGTTAGCAATGTAGCCTAAACTGTTCTGACAGAAATTCTTAGGAAGACAAAGCTGTAGTGCTGAAACTGAGTTTTGTCTGTTAAAACTTGAGTAAGAGTTAAGCATGCTTGGGGTAAATATATCAAAGCCACCTGCTAGAAATCATTTTGGCTCTGCAATGTTCCAAGAGTCCTCTACTTGTTGGGTCTGAAAATAAATATCACGTTGCATTTCGTGGCTTATATGTGGTACCATCAGCAATCCAGTTCCAAGCTAAAAGAAGGCTTGGAAATAGAGTCTCCTGTAGCAGTCTGAAAATGCAGTGGGAATTTGAGGCTGTAAGAATATTCTGTAGCAGTTAAAGAAATCCAAGATTTCAGTCAGAGACCATATATCAAATTTTTTTTAAAAAAAATGAAATTTGCCTTTGTTTTTAGAAGATGTTTTAAAAATTCTCAGGGGTAGTTTGCTGATAGCTGCAGCATGACAATAATACAATAAAACTTCATTCACTGCCCATTATTTATTTCCATAGTTCTCAAGAAGTTTACCATACATCTTTTTTTGTCAGAAGACTGACTAAATAATAGCAGCACAGTTTAGATAGTTTCCGAAAAACAGTAATTTTTTCAAGCAGTGGGATGTCTGGTCTTGTTATGAATACAAGAGAATACACGAATATACATGTTACCTCATAGGTACAGATAATTCAGGGTTCCTGTTGAGTTGAAGTGGAATTCTGTTTTGGTATTTTGTTTACTTGTACTAATTAGTACCTTGAGTCTCCCATCACAAAAACGGTCCCTTATGCATACCTTCCAACTTACTCCAACATAGCCAGGCAGTTTATATTTTTAATTTATTTTTTCAAAGCTGTATTGCATACAAAATCTAATTTTTCCCTTGGTTTTGTCCTGGGCTTGGTGTGAGAACAGTGCAGTTGGAGAATGATTTTTTTTTTTTTTNTGGCCTGTAGTGTGTCTGCCCATTTTCTACAGTAAATTAGAGTGGACAGTGTATGTGTAACAATACAGCTAAGACTGGCTAGTATGCAGATGCCACTTTATCCTGAGATAAAGCTGTGACATAAACTGGCAGTAGGTGGAAAATAGTGTCTGCTTTGTCCCATGATATCAGTAGATTAAAGTTGGCTGTTGGTATAGGATGTTAGGAGTTTTCTGCAGCTGTAGTTTGGTTTCTTGCGTTTTGCTATTTGTTTGTTTGCAAGAACTGTATGGAGTTGGGATATCTGAATAGATTCAAACTTTGTGTGCATTTTATTTTGGTGCAAATTATTATCTTTAAAAAGTGCGTTGGTGTATAGTGACTTGGTTTGCTACCTAATGATTCCGTTAGGAGTTTTGATAAGGATTCCTGTGGGTGCCAAAACACGTCCCGATTCTGTGCATAGAAATACATCAAGCAGCATTAAGAGTGTCAGTGTTGTCTGTGGAGACATACTAAATCACTGGATGAAAACAACCACATCTGCTTATAAATCATTGAAAAAGACTTGGTAACTTTGGCTGCTTAGAAAGTATTTGGAGAGACCTACTCTTTACAGCTTATAGTTTGCACTAAGGAGTGAATAAACCTTATAAGCAGCTTTTAAAAATATTTCCACTTTCCTGTATGGAAAAAATTTTTAGTTTATAGTTTCAAGACTAGAAGTTAATCACTGGGGTTTTTTTATCCCAGAGCAAATATTTGCAACAGAGATACTAAACACTTGAAAATAGGGTGACTTATAATGGAAGTGAGAGCTCATCTTTAACTTTGGAAGGACAAGCAGTACCAATTTAATTAAAGCGGTGTTAAAATAGGACTGCCGTTTGTATCACAGTGATTCTCCACCCCTCCAAAAAGCCCTGCTGCCATTTTGTACCACACATTCTTGTCCTGTGCAAATTAATAGATCGTTTTATTTTCCACAGGAAATCTGAAGACTTTTATAGCAAATCCTCCAGTGTCAAAATGAACACAGGTATGCTGCCTCTGTGAGATTTTTTTTATGTGTTGTTTTGTGAGCAGAGAAAATCCCAAATTTACTAGAATTTTCATGAACAAATTGTACTTCAGTCGGTGCTGAACTCAAAATAAGCAAGGTATTTTTGTACTGTGCCTGCTTATGTGCATTTGTATTCCATATATAAAATTTGCATACATGTTTTTCTATGTATGGATATATATGGATACACAAAATCAAAGTGCATGTTTAGCCTTCTGTTCTTAATTTTATAGTATCAGTTTTGTGTGTGTATATGTTTTATGTGAAAATACATAGTATGAGGATATAACAGCGATGGGAAAGTGTTATTAAAGCATCACATTTTCAAAAAAAAATGCACATGCTTTAAAAATCCTTTATTTCCATTGTATACTGTCACTAAATTAAGGGGCATATAAACACTGCCCTGTATTATAAGCTGCACTGGCATATCAGCTGAGGATAATCTTGAGGATACGTTGTACTTAGAGTGTTTTGTATTTTCTCTCCAGCTGCTGTAGCAGATGTATTGACCAAATTAAGTACTCTGTAGAAAGTTATCTTCATGATCTATGACAGCATACTAACACTTGCTCCTGAACTTCTGAAACCTGTAAGATAGTGCTACTGTTTGTGCTGGAAGAGGGAATAGGCCTCTTGAAAGCTGACTGCCTCACTCAGACGTACATTTTCAGTTGCAGTCAACTCTTTAGACTCCATAGGTGAGCTGTCTGGTTTGCAGATTAACTGTGGCGCAAGAACAGACATATCCATCGTTTCCAGACCAGTGGCTTTATCACTGACCACAGTGCTTCACTGTGATGTGATATGTGGGACCTGAGGAGCAGAACTACCTTTGAAGCCTGAATTTCAGCAGCATGCTCTTAATCTTTACCATGGTATAGGTGCCATTATCTAGATCACTGTATTAATCAGGCTTCATGGCTTCCTGTTGTCTCAGACAAGTGGAACTCAGTAGGACCCATTTTTTGAATATACATTTTAATACAAAGTTAAAATGTATTAGCTCACTTGAAACCGCTACATTTTTAAATAGAATAAGCAAGAGAAATTAATTTCCTCATTTGAGTGTGTAGTTTTTTTCCCCAAAGTTTTGGTTGTTCTTAATTGTTTTTCAAATGCTAACCAAGGTGGTGTATTTTTCATTTATAAAAATACTATTTGAAATTTGTCCTGTCTTCTCTCATTTTTATGAAGATGCCTTTCCTAAACATGTCAGTCTGTATAATTAAGATAGTACTAAAATACAACTTGTTTCATAGAACTGTAATTTCAGAAGTAACTTGGTTAATCATCATACTATAATTACACTGGGCATTGCCGTCATATGAGTTAAAGTCATATGATAGAGATAATTTTGTAGCTTCTACGTCAAAAAATGTGAATAAAGAGGTAAATTGCCTGTTTGTGCTACTGCAACCCTGAAGTATGACTGTGTTTGTTGTTGTACTAAGATTTTTCATGTAAGTTATGAATTCTGAAGAGAAAAGACATAACATTTAAATAATCTGCGGTTGAATGACTTCTCTTGGGAGTTGGGAGCCTTGAAAACAGACCTTAAAGACCTGAACACACCTGAAATCCTCTCCAGTTACTTAAAGATATCATGACTTTAGGTTGAACTTTCATCTACTCTTCACTTGGACAGTGAAAACATTTTTTTCATCTTCTGTATGCTTGATATTAATGTGCATGTTATCAGCTGCACTAAAATAAGGTATTGACAGAAAATGTGGCCATTCTTATCAGTTCTGTTGGTGTAGATTGTTTTCAGACTGTAAAAAAAAAAAAAAACAGCAACCAAACCTGTGAGTAGGGTGTAAAAGTGGACATCTTGCACCTATCCTTGCACCTGTCTAAAGCATTACTTCATTAAGAAAGAGAGCGACTCAGGTGGAAGCTGTTCTGCTTGGTGTTCTGGTCTAGCTGTTTCTTTTTTTCCTGTTTACTTTTTTTTATTTTTCCTTTCTTCTTTCTACACTACTCTGTCTTTGAACATGAGTGCTACAGCTTTGGTTTGGGGTTGATGTTTTTTTTTATTTCACTGCTTTATAGCAGGAATTTGTGCATGGTGCAATTGGAGGTTATCAGATACTATTGATTTGCCACTAGTTTGTTTTTAAAATATGCATTTCATTAATGACCCCTGCAGATAAATGAGCTCTCTAGTTTGATGCCAGTAACCGGTGGAGTGGCAAAGCTAGTGTATATGCAGCTTTAAAAGTAAAAAGTAAATCTACTGCTTAGGGTGGGCTCCTCTAATCCAGTGTTCCCTGTGGCTGCAGACTTGGCAGTCTGTCTCAGCAAACCCTCTGGAAGATATTTTTGTCTACAGAGAAAATGTTTTGAAGAGCTTTGGTTTGCAATACTCTACCATATATGGGAGGGATTTTTTAGCGTTTGATGTTAATTCTGTACCACATGTTAGGAAGGAATATTCGGCAGCATAAGGCAATGAAACATTTTTGCAAAAGCAAAGAAATAGAGGTAAAATATAGAGGAGGTTTTCAGAAGTATCAAGGGTACTTTGGCTCATGCTTCCTTTTGGAGTTCAAATGTCATAATTTTGAAATGGTAGTCTCATAGAATGTGTGTATGTGTGTTTTTAAACCCAGACTAAGCAATCATGAACAGAATAGTATTTTAAGCCATATATAGGGGGTTTCTTCAGTAAGTCTTCAGGTATTTTACACATTGATGAACATCATTAACTTGGTTGCTTGACTAACTAACTTACAGAAAACATGAGCTGCCCATGAAGGTCACATCAGGTCAAAACACAGGATAAATGTCCTTACTGTTCATTATACGTATGTGTACTTACACGTTGCTCATGTTGGAGGAGAGGTAATTGCATTGAGGAATAATAAATGGATAGAAGTTAATAGTTAAAACAGATTTGTAGTGTCCATCTGTAAATATTTTGGCTTCATTTCACACAGATCATTCTTGATAAATGCATCTAATTTTAAAGTTATTAAACAGGTTAGCTGTTTGCATTAGATGAAGCACATAAAAACAGCCAAGAGTGAAAAGTATGCAGTTCTGGAAGACTGCAAATATTATCTGTTTGTTAAAATTATTAATGGAAGTCGTTACATGGACTGTTCTCTTAAATTTTGTCTGGCAGACAACAGAATTTCTTGGGTCCGTGCAGATTTCCTGAATAGATTGTTAAGCCACTTTTAGATCACTGAAGTAAACCAGCTGGGCTTCAGTTCCAGACATTCTGCACAAAATTTACATTTTAGCTGCAGGAAAGAACCAAGTAATAGGTTTGTGTCGATTATGTGGTAAAAAGCTTGTCAGCACATCCAAAGAGGAATTCAGAGAGAACAGTGGAAGGAAAGGAAGCCCAAGTAATAGCCTGCCCTGCCAGGATACTCCAAGGCCCATCATAGGAGCTGTCAAAGGCCTACCTGTCTCCATAGGCCTGGAAGAGCGCGGAGACACGAGGGCGGGCAAGAACACAAATCAAGGAGACCCAAGGAACAAAGGGTTTCCCTCATCCAGGGCCCTCCCAGGGCTGTCACAGGAGAGGCAGGCATGGAATGAGTGGCAGACTCAATGTTTGAGCCCAGTTGCTCGAAGGAGCCACTCTGTCCATGTGTGCCATTCTCCCTAGTGGACCTTCAGCCACAGAGGGGAGGGTGGTGAGGCCACTGTGCTGTGCTTGTGTGAGTGCTTGGAGCTGGGTGTCCAGCCATGTATGGATGGGGTGTATGCATCTGTCTGCTGGGAGTACATTTCCAGTCTCCCTCCTGGTTGGACCTGGGGACATAGAGAGGCAGCAGCTTTGTCTGTCTTGGACGGTCGGACCCAGCACTATATATTTGCCTCAGAAGGTCAGAATGCAAATAAGGAGTAAGAAGCCCTGGTCTAAAGACTTCTAAACTTGAATTCACTGTGCAGGCAAAGGGAAAAATGATACCATTCACAAGTACAGTGAATAGACTAATAATCAGCAAACATTATGTTTGGATGCCATTTTTCTTTACTTTAATAAGCTTTAAGAGCTTATTAAAAATTTCTTGCCCAGGCTGCTCTCTCTCACCTCTTCACACAAGGTCACCATCCTTTCATCTTTGTTGGCTTTGTTTATGCCACTGCTTTTATGGACGCTCTGAAACAGTCTTTTCAAGAAACCCACCCCTTGCTCTTAAATGAAATGGTGGTGTTTTGAATCGTCTCCATCTGGCTTTGGAACAGGACCCACCCAGTAGCCAATTTGTCAAATACAGATACAGCTCACTTAGAGTGATACTGTCTCTAGCGGGAGTAGCTGTTGGGGCTATGAATTTAGGAGAAAGGGTTAAAGGTGGAAACAGAATTAAGAGAGGGAAGGAAAAGGAAGCTGCAGTTGCATTTTCGCAGCTGTTTTGATTGTGAGTTACTGCCCAACTTCATGCTCTAGCATTAACTGCAGACCTTAGCCGATTCAGGTCTCCTTTGCTTCAATGTTAAAGCAATACCTGGTATTCCTGAAGAATTTTTCAGGTTAAAGGAATTGTGAGCATGTGTATACGTATTTGTGCACATATTTTTTATATATACAAGCATTTTGTATAGATTGTTTCACATATCCTCATTTGTTACTTAAGTAACAGCTATGCAATATTAATTGCTTATAGTTTGCAAGTGAAATGAGCAGAAGATCATTAATTCAGTCTCCCTTACTGTTTCTTAATACTTCACATTCCACTTAATGGGAGCCTGGATGAACATCAATGGGAAGATGGAATCCATCATGCATAAATATGTGCTTGCCCACACGCATTCATATTCTGCTAGAAATTTTGCACAACTCAGTATCGTATAAATGTGAGGTTATGTCTTAATTGAATGCTAATTGGATTTCATTATTTTGTACAGATACTGATAATTAATGCAGGTACAGACTTGTGAATATATATATTTATATTTTATATATAGGGGTAAATACTGTATGTAGTCAGTTACAATCTGTTATATTTATCTTGTATGAAGCCAAAACACTTTGCTAGATTATGGGTCCACAAAGTATAAAACTGTGACTCAGTTCAGTTACATTAAAAACTAAATTGAAGCAGAATTTCCTGAAGTTAAAATAATTAAATATTTGTAGTCAGTTTCTCGTTGTCTTCACTTTCTCTGTCATGAAATTCAGGAAGGTAGCTCTTGAAAAATTACAAATAAAGTATCACTTTGTTTGAATAAGACCTGTGACAGTATAATGATTTTTTTTGGCCTGTTAGCTTATATTTAACGTAGTATGCTTTCAAAGTCTGCCAATATTCAGATTAGAACAGAACCTCAGTATCAGCACATCATCATACCTCGTGGAGTTACCTCTGATGTATGTTGACGGTGGGGGAAAAGGAATACAAGAATGGAAAATGTGATTTTAATTACCATTGCCATTCTCTATTTATGTAAGCAAACTAAAACAAACGTGCAGATTTGATAGCCATTGCCTTTGTTTCACATGTACAGTGCCAATAATTAATGGCAGGTAATGTATTGCTTTCAACTACTGCTGGCTGAAATAATTTGGCCTTTTGCCTTGAGCCTTGGAATTGGCAATGAGTCTTTGGTACCACTTACACTGAGACAGTGGCTCTGATGTTTGCCAGTGTTAACAACTACTTAATGCATATCCTACAGGACCTGTGGCCAGGGGAGTATTGGAAATACTGAAGTAGCAGGGGAGTATTGGAATGAGCGAAGAAATACCAGGAGCTCACTTCTCTTGCAGGTGTGGGTTGAAGATGGCTCTGTGGCTCAAATTGCTGCTATCATAGCAAATACTTTCTACAAACAGGTTGCAGGTCTTCATTAAGAACTTAATTTTATGAAACTCCCTGTCACAGGTCACAGAAATAAAAAAAGTATTTATCATGCTTGTAGTTCCTGACTTCATTGAAGTACTGAATGAAATTTCAGTAGTATCAAATGTTAAAGTTAAAATAATGATTTTAGTGAAGAGCAGAAAAATATTCTAGCTAAATGTAATTGGGAAGAATGTTTATTAAGTTTCTTTTACAACTATGCTGGAGTTGCTACAAACGTTAAGTTGCGGGAAAGCTGTCTTATAATAATAAGAGAGTACTTATAAAATGCAATGGCAGCTCCAGTGAGAGAGTAGTAGAATAAAGAAAGGAGTTGGGCAAGATCCAGAAGGAAGGGTTTTTTCTATACCTCATTTTTAAAAATTATTTTAGATTTCTAGTCATTCCCTCAGAATGTTATTCAGTTCCAGACATACTTTTTTAAAATTTTTTTTAACCTTTATTAGGTAGAAAAGGGGAAGAGGGACAACCAGTTTGTTCCATCAAAATGAAAAAAAAAATATGCCTTCACTATTAATTTTGTTTCTTGAGCAAAAAGGATCCAAAAGGCTGAACAAAAGTACTTTGTCAGCTGATCAAACATGAGCTTAGTTTATGAATGGTGTCTTTCTAATGCATACAATGAAATTATTTTACAGTGCAGATTATTGATTATTATTTTTCTGGAATGCTTAATCCTTTATCTTGATTACTTGTTTGCTTTTACTAATTAGCTGTAATTAAGCAGTCTTTCAGGTAACAGAGTGTATACATTTCCCTAGTGGACTAAGTATTAAATACAGCTTTCTTTGCTTATTCTCTGTGAGGTTTATTGTTGTTTAAAGCTTCTGAAATTTTATGTATTCTGCAAATCTGCCAAACTTGCAAATTCACACACTTCTGCAGCAGTTCCCTAACTGCATGCTTGTTTTCATGTATGTTTGGCATATCTCACACTGTGATATGTTGCATGTGCTTGCTCTCTTTGTCTGGGGCTGCTGTCTGTATTGTTTTGTGCTTCCAGATAGCGGTGGGTGTGCTCGCAAACGTGCTGCAATGTCTGTCACATTAACAGCTGTGAAGAGAGTTCAGAGTTCTCCAAACCTGTTGGCCTCAGGTATAACCACTAACCACTGAGATACACCTTCTGAATGGCTTTTTGATAGTGTTGTGCATTCCTACCATATTACTTTGCAAGGAGGAGAAAGGTAACACTGTTTTCTATGCCACTGACAGATCTATAACTTCTACAGTGCTTTTTAAAAAGTGGTTGTAATTTCTCTCTGCCTATGCTTAGCAGCCATTCATGAAAAAAATCAAAAAATGAATTATTTGTAAATTCATTTTGCCCTTGATATGTACTTTGAGTCTCACATCCCCTGTATTTTTTTCAAGATAACAAAGCATGAAAAAGAGGTTTTGTTTATTACAAACTTATTATTGGAACTTGATTTGAAAACTCTTCTCAAGGAAAAGAATCTGAGCATTGTTGTAAAATGATTGTCAGAAGCCAGATTAACTTTTTAAAATAATTTATAAAGCTTATTTACCTAAAAATATTCATAACAGTAAAACCATACAAAACATTCATTAAAGAGGCAGAACAGCTTCTTATCAATACTCGTGTGTTTTTTGCAGAATTTATTTATTTATAACACAAATTAATATTGGATATTTCTTTTTCAGGGTCTGATTCTCAGTCTCCAGATTCAGGTAAATAAAACACTGTATTATTTATGTATCAGTGTAATACCGTGTAAGTGGATGAATTATAACAATCTTCTATTTTTTTTATGTCATTACTCCATACTTCCTCATTCTTCAAGGAAAGCACAGCTGAAATTGTAATCCTAATTGTTAATGGTTAAGACCTCAAATTCAGGTCTCATTTGAAAGCAGCTATTTCCTATAACACAGAATATGTTGTCAGAAAAATGAATTGTGGGGGAAAAAACAGACTGCTAATTTGCCACCTTTAGCTTCATAACTGTGGCACCATTCGGTGGTACTTGCTATTTCCTTTTTAGTGCCTTACTCAGGATTGCGAGTTCTGCCCACCTCACTTAGCAGCCTGCTCACAAAATGTGTTACTTTTCCCAGCCTCTTACAGTATTTTGTCTTCAACATCTCCCTGTATGTTTGGCCAACACTTTGAGGGCATTCCAGGTCTGAGGATAGAGAGAAAAACGTGGTTGATTGGTTGGAAAATCGAGGTGTCATTCAAATTTGGCAATAAGATACGTTATTGGAACAACTAATTGGGTACTGTGGTTAAATTTTGTGAAACTGCCATGACCAGCTAACTTTAAATGATCTGAGATGTTTTTCAAAATCCAACACAGCTGTGAAGTTCAAGAACCTAATCCAAAAGTGAAAGAACTTGAGCCTGATTTATACATGGGCCGAAGCACCAGCATCTCAAAAGGACTCCCAAGGTTAAAATCCATAGTCTGTATGAAAGTTGTGGGAAGATGTCAAACTGCCCAATACCAGGACTGTTGTCAGTGCTTGAATTTTCTCAATCTTAAAGATCAGTGTTTTGTAGAGTGGTGGCTTTGGCAATGTTCTTATAACTTCCATGGTAAAACAGCATCATTGTCAGTTGTGTAATTTGTTTAGTAGCTGGGTTGTTGTGTTGAGAGCAGTGTAGATGTACTAATCACACCAAAGAAATGGTTTTGTTCTTTTTCATTTACAAAAGCTTGGCGATCTTACAATAATGGAAGTAGAGAGACACTGAACGGAGATGCCAGCAGTTCATCTCTTTCAGCAAAAGGTTTTAGGAGCGTGCGGCCAAATCTGCAGGATAAAAAATCACCAACTCAGGTAAAACTGGACACACCACGTTTACTGCTATGCCATTGCTGGGGGGGTTATTCTGGGGGGATAGCACATATGGATGGGATACCTCAATGAAACATTGTCCTGATGTCTTCCAGACAGTGTGAATCATCTGTTCATATGGGTCACTGCAGACTGGTTTACTGCATAGATAAAGCATACTCTACACGAGCCGTATGCCCCCAGGTTAACTATCAGAAATTGCTTTCAGTGAGCAAGACAGCTAAATAAAACTAGGTCATACACAAGTAAAAGCTTTCTAGGGGTGTTCCCAGACTTCAAAGAGTATTCATTAACAGTTCACACTTGGAAAAATGCACCAGTCATCAAAATATCTGAGAATTAAAATTTATTCATTATACGGTAGAAAATGCTTCTGCCTGTTTTATAGAACAATGTAATTAGAGCACACTAAAAACAGAAACAAACAACAACAACAAATCAAACAAAACCCCCCCACACACACTTGGAAACATCTTTATCTGTCCAAAAATTATCAACATACTAATCTTAATACTCTCTCTGTTTTTAATTCAAAGTATTTTAATTCAAAGGTTTAAGAGGCTCTGTGTTTTATATATTTGTGCTACCTGTGAATAATTGCTTGCTATCTAAGATCATGGAGTACTTGCATACCTGAATGCTTTCACAGCAATAATTCTTATTCAGTGTAATAATTGTTTTTTAAAAGAAAACAAATTATTGTGGGCTCCATTTTGATCCTTTCTGATCCCACTTTACTCCGAGGAAATGGAACATCTGGCTTTTTAAACAGAAGCTGCATAGGAAAGGGTGGTGGGAATCTGATCAATTTAGTTGCCCATTGAATTGAGCAATGTTGAGATGAAGCCCTTTAATTTGCTAGTTCCTTTAGTTAAATATAGAAGTAAAACTGAACTATATCTCCTGCTAACATTTACTTTCTTTCTGTTTCTTCTTCAATGTTATTTTGCTGTGTGTGGATGCTTTTGGCAAATAAGGCACCTCTGCCACCTCCTAGAAAAGAAAGTTTTCGGAAAGCAAGAGTAACTAATCACGAGAACGAAATTAATCTCCAGGCGGTAACTGCTGATCCAGCTAAACACCACCCCGCAGATACTGCCTATTACACTAGCGAGACATCTGTTCAGGAGACAATGTCTTCCCAAATATCTAACACAAGTGTGTCCTATGCACAAAAAATCATTAAACCACTGACCTCAATCTCCAGTGCAGACACAAGCGCAGTAGCTGGCATTAGTACTACTCTCCATCAAGGCCAAAGGCAACAGTCTCAAAAACGTAAGATATCTACCCTGAAATTAACCCGGACACGTGACCCAGCGAGTAGCGTTCCTTGTAATTCGCAGCAACAGCTCAAGCCTGTTGAAAAGCCAGTATTTCCACAAAGGCCTGTCTCACCTGCCTGTAACCTCATGCCTGAGATGCACACAGCATGTCTTTCCATTCAGATAGTTCCCACCCCTGACAATAAAGCAGAGCCTGAAATCCAAGATCATCCACCTAGTATTTCTCCAGACACTTCAAAGATGTCTTCGAAGGATTTGGGACAAAAGTCTACAGTTCTTCCTTCTTCACAGGCTGCAGAATGCCATGTGGTATATTTAATTTTTCCATCTTTTATTTTAGGTCTTCATGAATCACTTAATAACCATCTGTTTAGTTATACTTACATTACCAAAGTTAGATCGTGTGTTTTCTGGGTAAAACTACCTGTCACATGGATCAAAACAGAAATGAACAAAACCTGAAGGTTTTGGAAGGTTATTGAAAAAAAAAATTATCTAGCTGAGATGGAAGGCAGACTTCTTTGTTCCTCTATGAGCACTTTATGGAGTGCAAACGCACCACAGGAAATTAGTGTACTGGAGGTGGTGCATCTGCTTAAGTGGCTCTTCCTAGAGAGGATTGCATTAAAAGGTTATGCTGCCATAGATGCTGGAAGGATCAAGTACGGATAGAAAAGGTTAGGTTGGGTTGGGGGGAGCTTAAATGCAGCTCTGCCAGTTCACTAGGGCCACAAAAACGACATTTTGTCAGTCAGTGCTTTCTGCAAGGCTGGGCACTGCCATTTCCTATGTGTCCTGTGCAATAGCACTTTTGAAAGAGAACAGGCTGGTAAAATCTTTGTCAACAACCTCCATATGAAACATCACGGGCCACTGAACTTGTAGGTCACTCTGTTTCCCCTATACCTTATGCCTAGTGAAGTGAAAATTCTTTAACTATACTGATCTCACCTAGGAGAAATGGGAGTATCAGACACAGGAGTATCAGTCTGGGCAGGGTTTGTCGCCATTCAGAAACTCACTGAGTCAAATAAAATAAGCCTGGGCGCAAGACAGCAGCAGTGAATACATACTAGGCAAAAGGAGAGCTCTGATAGGCTTTTTCCTTTCTACTCTGCTTTACCTAGCCACATTTAGATTTTTCTTTTTAAAAATATAATTATTCCAGTATATCTGCCAGTATACCAGCTTATCTGTGTTTGAAATGGAGGTAGAGATTGCTGTAGGTCTAGGCTTATCTGCCTCAAAGCTCTGTCTGAGTGAGAATCCCATCACGGCATATTTGTGTTCATCTAGTTCTGCTGGAATCATTGAGGCTATGCTGAAGTAAATACAGCACTATCTGCTTTTCCAGACTGTGGTTCTTTCAGAGCATCACATTCAACCACATCTCGACTCTGGAAGCCATAAGTATCTGCATTAAAAACAGGATAGCTTTAAAGTTGTACTATGTCTGTCTTCCCCTTCAGCTCCCAAGTAAAATTTTTGATCAGAACAAACCTCTGTGAAATTATATGGCAATAATCTGCAGTGCTCTTTTTGAATTCTCTCCATTAAAAAATAGGAGCACAGAAGGATTAATCACATTTGTCCTTCTCAAGAGTAGACACTATCAAAACTATCATCTTAAGGCCTTCTTTTAGGCTGCATAAAATTTAGAACATTTTGAGAAAAACAAGTTGTTTTACCCCTTAGAAGAACCACTCTGCTACTCAGTGATTTCTCTCAGGTAAAACAAGTCAGTTCAAGCAAGTCACAGTGAAGAGTCCATGTCAGAAACAGTAAGGAAAGCTTTTTCTGGTAGATAGGGTAGATATGAAGATTATAGATGACAGGCTTGCAAGTCTTTTAAATATGGGCATCAAAGGATACTGTCAAAGAGCAGAACAGGTGTGGATGTGTAGGTGTGGCCAGTACAACTTTTGCGTCTGTTATCTTTTCACTTAAAAATAGTTGCTCGGCCTGTTAGAATATGATGCATTATATATGGTCAGATAAATCAAAGTGTCTCTCAAACAGAAAGTATGATAGCTAACAGGGAATAGGGGAAATACCTTCTTATGATCAAGAATAATACTCAAATTTTAATCAGAAGGACTAAAAATAGTTCATCTTCAAGCTACTTTTTTTTAGAATTTTAAAAGTCAAAACACATTTTGCATTTTATTTTTAATTTAGAATCTGGTTTAGTTTCACTTCAAGCTGAAAAAAAATCAGACAAGTATCTGTGACTTATTTGGCAAGTCTGCACTTACTTTTCTGCTGTCTCCTTGGTTTCAGCGTGTGGGAAGCACTATCAGAAATCTGGCAACTGAGTTGCTCTGAATAAAATGATAAAAATTTTGGTCAGTCACAGAGACCATTAAGGAATGTAGCCATCTTTTCAAGCTGTATCCCTTTATGGATCTCTTACCTGTAAAATTCAGCTGACATTTTCTGCCATGTTCAAATTTGAAGTAAATTCTAATGAAGGGGGGTATTTGTCATCACAGTTGAGTTGTAGAGCCAGTGGGTTTTGTAGCTCTTTGCTAAAATGCATATCTAGAGTACAAATCAGCATGTGAGGTGGTATAAAATTCTGCCTCAGGTGAAATCCCAAAATGAAGATGCCATGAGCTAAAATTAGAAATAAAGGGTGCAGCTGTACATTTAGAAAGATTTATTTTCTTACTCAGATCTCAGTTTAAAACCTTGAAACTGTTCTAGCTAATGCTAAGTATTATGATCCCTTTAGTGCTATATATCATGGTATTTGCAAAGTTCACAGTTTCTCTCACATAGAAAATTAACTTTCAGTATACTATGCAGGGTAGTTCTTTCATTTTTAAAATTGTTTTAGATCTGCAACTTCTACAGGATTTTGTATACGAATTAGAACATTTTTGTACATGCAGCTTATAGGTCGTATGTCAAGCTGTATCCTCAAAGGATGCTCTTAGACTGTAAGTTAGGCCTGCCAGCAATGTTCAAAGCTGCCACAGAAACTCTCAAAAGACAAATACATTAGAATGGTGCAACTATCCCTCTGCATCTGGGTTTATGTATGTGAAGGAGAATGAGGTGAGATCAGGTAATCATCACTTCTTAAGAGGTGGTAAATGAGAAATACTGTCCATGTGAGGGTATCTGTGTCTAGCCAACATGTACGGCTATATTATCTCACAAAGTATGGAAATATACAGCCCAAAGAGAGCTTGTGTGGTCCGAGTTAATGTATCTTGCTATGTTTGTGCTCCTATTTGCACTTCATTTCAGTGCTTATCTGTTGAAACTTTAGGAGCAAGCAGAAGTGTGCTATGACTCACTGAGTGACATTTTGTAAACACTCCTACTCAGAGAAAGGTTAAACCTCCTAAAAGCATATATGAAAACAGAAGCATTCAAGTTACTCAATATTAGGAGTTTTTACATTATTACAGTCTCAAGAGATGCTGCTTCTTTGTACCATACTGCAGATACGGGAGAAATAACTGAATCTGTTTCAGCGGAGAAATTAGTATTTGTTAGCATGAAACCAATGGAGGTAAATTTTATTGTCCAAGTTTCTTATTAAAAAGTTATAAACTATGAAGAATTCTGCATCTTCAGAACTGCATCTTCAGAAATAATCACTTGATATTATTATGTTTGTTCCTGTGTTCTTAAGTGTCCTATTGTTCTGGATATCACTCTCTAAAACTGAGGTTGCAAAGCATTTGCTCTGTTCTTTGAATTCCTCAGATGAGTTAACACTTGGTTTAGTCCTGATGTCCTGGAGGAGTAAAACACCTATAGCAGATGTTTATGAAGGTGGTTCTTTTGACAGCCTTATAGCTGTAGAAAACTGCATCAAAGAAAATAAACCTGGAATTAAAAAAAAATCTAAATCAATTCATCTAGTATATTTCCAGGTTTTAGGTATTGACGATATGTACAGTGATATAGAAGAAAAAGAAAACCAGCATTCTGGAGACAGATGTGAAGCAAAGAAAATGGAGCATGTATTTTTCATTTCAAGTTCTGCATCACTAGTATTGTGTGATTTTTAGACAAGGGCTGAACTCCACCTCCTTATGTGGGGTTTAGAATAAGAGGGCTAGGTAGAAAAATGGGCATTGGAATATAATCTGCAGCATTAGTTCGAAGATTTGAAATCAGCTTTTAACAATTAAAAATAGAGGTATTTTTACCCATTTATGCAAATGTATGGGTGTAATTTGATTATTGACTACTAAACTCTGCTATGTATTAACACAATGAGTTTATTCACTTATCTCTGATTCTCCTTATCTGTGTCTTGACTGTTGAAGCAAGGCCAGTACTCTGGTGTCATTAGTAATCTCACACCACTCCCCACATATCTTGCATTAAAACGATGTGACTGATTTTGAAACCCATACTAGGGTCACCTGTCTACTTTATGTGAATTGGAAAGCATCTGTGTTCTTCTGGCCTGACATTTTACTGTTTGATGGAAGAGAAGCATTTCAAAGGACCAGTAGAAAGCAGCTCTTCAGACCTTCAATTCACATCAAGGCTGATGACATTTATCTCTCTATCTCTCAAGTGTTGCTCCACAACCCAAGATAGCCACATAGTCTGGCTAGTTTTTCATCAATCTAATTGATTAAGTACTTGCTTGGCATTTAATCCGCCTGACTTCTGCTAGCATTTCTTGGGCTATATCAATAACAAACATAATCTGAAGCATGCTGAATAGAACCAGTATTCAAAGTTTTCTGGAATGCATTCAGCCTTGTCTTTCTCATATTTTTCCACTGTGAAAAATATAAGAAAATACGATTTGTGTATGAGATTGCATGCACAGTGAAAAATATGGTTTAGTGGTAGCCAGTTGTATGTGTTTGAGATTACCAGCATTCCATGTTTTTTAAGTGGTGTAAATCAGTTTTCAAAAACAATGCTGTTTTAAATCACAATTTCAGCCACTCTTTCCCAGAGAGATGGTTATGTATATGAAAGAATTCTAGAGCCAGGCAGAATAGAAGTTCTGCTCTACAAAGCCAAGAAGCTTCATGTTGGGAATCAGTACCTAAAATTGCTGCATTCCTTTCTCCTGCCTTGTGAGAATGATAACTTTATATTCTTTCTAAGAATTTGGCTTGATGAAATCAGCTATTATTTGCTGAACACAATGAATTAAATTCTTTAAAATCTCAGTTTCATTAGCTCTCTGGATGCACCCTGAATATCTGTTCTTGTGTTGTCCATCTGTTCTTTTCTCAAGCATGCAAGAAATCTTCTCAGTTCAAAGCCAGAAGGTTTACTAGATTTCTCAACTCTCCAAAATTTCCTGTTATTTTAACAGTATAGAGATTAATCTACACATTTTGGCTCAGTCATATGTAACTTTTCTTCTGGGTATGCTGAGAGGATATCTGGTCTCAAGAACTTCAGAGCTTCTTTTTAGCTCTGCCTCATAATTACAGTGTGATCTCCTGGTTCCTGTCTTTTGCTGGAGATCTTGACATGATGATCTGATGACACAGATGATGAAAATCATCATGAATGATGATTGTCTTCCCTTTATGTACCTGTGAGGTGAAATTACAGTTTCTTATATGCGTATGTAAATGCACACATCTTAAATCCCTGATGTATTATGCTGTATAATCATCTCAATTTCTCATGAAATTATTTTTAATAGTATTTCATTGTTCTTTGGAATTTTCCCTTGGCAAATTAGCTCTCTCTGTAAATACTATGTCCTTTTACAGTCATGCACTCAATACATATTGATTATTTTGATTAAGAGGTAATTTGTTCAGATTTCCTCTATGAAAAGATCAAGGGGGGATGGGGGTGTTCAATTATAGATTTGAAACATTGCTGAGAAGAAGATTTAGATGTTAACCTGTTTGACTAAGTTTCTTCACTGTTTTAGCTGCAGATTTTAACAGCTGCTTTTGCCTATTTTTGTGTACCCTAGAGATCCAGCAATGCCAAAAATTTCTTTTGAATCAATTGGAACAGGTAATAGATATCTGTTCACATACTTAAGATTCTCTCCTTTAATGCTTCTTCATAGAGATGGTCCCATTGACCTCAGTAAGGTTATTTGTGTAAATTCTAGTTGGTCTCAGCAAGAATTATGCAACTGGAACCCCAGTGACCTCTTATAAGTAGCATAATCTGGGTTGTGTTCCAAGTCTTCCATAAGGGCTTTAGAAGATATTTTCAGATTTTGGATTAAAATGCCAAAATGGCATTTTAATCTGATGGCTTGAAACATTTTTTTGAATTATTAAAGACATCTGCCTAGTCTAAGCATAGGAAATAACCATATTACTGATAACAATGTCATATGTATGACTGAATGTTGCTTTTTAAAGTAGTGTTTACTGTGTATAGTATTTTACTGTCCTCTGTTTTACATAAATTTAAAATCCTAAACACTCTTTCCCAGCAGCTATCCATATTTCCTCAGCCCTACCAAGAGTGAAACCATTAGTGCTGAAGTAGGCAGTATTTTGAATACTTAGGAATTGATTGAAAGCTGGTGGTTAATAGGCAGTATAGAAGGATTTGTGCAGCTGTTTAACAAATATTAGATGCCAACATGCTTCAGTTCAAAAAGAAGTTACAGATGCAAAAAGCCAGTTGCAGGACTAGTTTAAACTGAGTGCCCTGTGACTGATTTGAAATAACAGAACATAAAGCTCATATGTTGTGTGGCAGTTTTCAGAAGCACTCTCATGAGACTGTTCCCTTCTGCTTTTAAGGAACTGTGCTGAATCCAAACAGCTAGCATGTTTTGTTTTTGGTATGTCCTGTTCTTGTGCTCCCAGTCTTCGTTCTCCAGATTTATACCAGTTACCCTAACAAACCTTATGTCCTCCAATGTTGAAAAGACTTCTATGCATACACCCTATAGAGTAGGTTGACAGGGTGCTTCCAGGGTGCTTGGAAATTCAAAGATCATCCAAATATTTTTATTACAGAGGCAGTGGAGAAGATGTATTCAGTCACAAGAGGCAAAAAATTCCACCACCTATTACTTGCAGATCATAGGAATATTCATTAATAGTGTTTCTGTATAGCTGGCACTCCTGCCCATCTTTATATTACAGTTGATTTCAAAACCATACCTGTCCTTGACAGAAAAAATGTGTAACATTTACAGAGATCAGACTTGCAGATAGATTTTTTTTTTCTTTTGAAAACTAAACAGACATGACATTCTCTAGCCTCATGTTTTTGTGAAGTATAAAATAGTGTGAACCCTCTCAATGCACAATGGAGATTATTAATATATGCAGCACATTATGAATATTCATCCTCAGCACACTATGGTTTCTGGCATTGCTTCCACTAGTATTTTATGCATTCATTTCTTTCATGTTGTCCTACTCTAATATAGAGCGTGGTTGATTTATTTCCTAATCTTTGTGAATGTGAACTTCCTCGGGTGGCTGAAAAACTTACACTTTTGTAATTCCCCTACACCCAGCAAGAGGCAAAGGGAAAAGTTCTTTATTCATTAAGTAATCTGTTTCTTTTCTTATTTTTTTTTTCCTCAAATCTCAGCTTGGAAACCAGAAAGTAACTGCCCCTGTGATGGAGGTAAATGCTTCACAGACACACAGACAAACAGCAACAGAAGCTTCTCCACTGCCTCTTCCTCCTCCTGTGGTACCAGTTAACAGAGCCTCTTTCTCACCAGACAGTGGCACCCATCTAGTACCATATTCTTTGCCAACGCTTGATGATTTTTTGCCTTCACGCTTTTATAAGACCCCAGCCCTCTCACAGTTTTCATATAAGTGCCCGTACCTAGCTCCTGACAGTATTATCCGCAGGAACGACACAGCCTCTGTGAGCACAGACTCTGCCATGAGTGAGTGCTCCTCCCGCACAGTGAGTGAGTCCTCCACTGCCATTCTAGATGAGCTGCAGACTTGTAGCTATGATACTACTGACTGCTCTGAAACACCTTCCCCAACCTTGAGCCAGATGTCTGCTGTGTCAGATGGCACCACCTTAACCAACACTGCTGCCACTTCTCATGTAATTATGCTTCCTTTTTTTCCTCCTCCATTTTGTTCGAACAGGTTGTCAAAAGGGAACAGAACTGGACCTTGTCTGTTATTGCATTACACAGACAAGTATTTTATTAGTAATTTTCCATGGTCACAGTCTGACAGTATTTTGCAACAGTTGTTTAAAAAAAAAAAATCGTTGACATAGCAGATTTGGGAGTAGGAAATGATTGTTGCACAGGTGTGGGGTCAGCTGAGGTGTATCAAACACTTTGCTTAAGAGAAAATAAATTCAAGAAATACCTGTTCCAAATGCATTAAAAGCAAGCATTCCATAGAGTTTGAAGTGATTTGTTTAAAATATTGTTAACAATTTACAGGTTTGTGGAGTTTGTAGGTTCTGGACTACCACCATTTTTGATTTACACTGAGATGCAGATCTCAATAATGTAATTTGTAAATTCATAGTAAATGTTGGCAGTATTTAATGCAGTTTTTTCCCCAGCCATGACGACTGACTGCACAAAACTGGTTTTCTCTCCTCTAATTAACCTTTTCCTCTCCTAAGCACAGTTTCTTATAGGACTGAACTGCATAAATAACCTTGTATTACCCAAGTGTCCTGTTAGTTTTCTCTTGGTTAAGTCAAGGGAAAAACCAGTGTGCAGTTAGACACTTCATACTTACATTTACTTTTCTGTACCTTAGTATACTCATATATGGGGAAAAAGAAGGTGTGGAATCTGGGTCAAACCCAGATCACTTCTGATTTCTTTTGAGATTATCCACATGATTAAAATGAGTCAGAACAAAGCCTTCATTTAAATTGAGCAATTCATTGCTGAATTGCAAAACAGAGGGATGTTCTGAATCCAAAGTTTTACTGGGTCACAGCAGTCTTCAAACTTTGTACAAATATTTTAGCATACTGTAATTTTCAAGCCTGTACATTTTCCCTATAAAATAATTTTTGTGGCTTCTTCTTGCTTATGCAGTTTGAAATTGTAGAATCTAATGGAAGTATACATTAGATTTTTGCCTTTTCCACAGTTCCATGACTGTCACGAACTTCAGTCAGTTCTGGGTATTTCAGCCTAATTCAATGTCTTGAGGTCAGGCATGTGTTGTGCAGCATTCTTGCAAAGACCTGCTCAGGCATCCATAATGGGACCTCTCTTCCTGCCTCAGCAGAGAGAAAGTTAGAAAGCAGCTCCAGTCCCAGATGGATGCCACTTTCTGTTCTGATTCAGAAATCCAGAGAGCTGCTCTTTCTGATGCTCAGGCAAATGACAGGGATTTTAAACCTGATACCTAGGAGGAATTTTTACAAGATCTTGATTATCTTGCTGCAGAAGTAGGTGGCTCTACTTGCAGTGGAAGACAGGTTAAGTATACTGGAGAAAAAAAAATTTATAGAGGTTCCTAGGGAAAGGAACATCGTGAAAAATGATTATTTTTCCAATAAATTGGAAAACAGGTACATTTTGGTTGAATAGGGGTCTTTTTCCATATTGTCTTCTTTCCCCACAAAGATTACCTAGAAAAGCAAAATGTCTAATTCATGAATAGGTATCTTAAATTATTTCACTTCCTTGTAAAATCTGGGAATAAACTGTCACCTGGACCTAAAGTGTCACATTCTCAGACTGAAATATCAGTAACTACCAAATGATTCCAAGGGAGGGAAAGGCCTTTGAAACCATAAAACTATCTCTTATAGCTAACCCTATAAACTGTGCAAGATGCATCAGATAAACAAATGAAATAGCTACCTTCACAAAGAGAAAATCAGTAGAAACTAAGAAATTATAGCTGAGCTGAGATTCTCTCTAAGACCTTTAGAAGGAAACCGAAAAATGTCATAAATGAACATGCCACATACACATTTATGACTGACGTCCTTCAACTACCTGTGTGGGCCCTGTTTTCATGATACTATGTACTACTTAGTGTAAGTACCTCACTGTCTAACTGAGCTATTTGGTAACGTCCTACTCAGGAATATCTAAGTTTTTTATTGCAGAAATTCATAGGAATATCTTTCCAGTCTGCAAAGAACTCACACCCGTTCTGCTCAGAGAAACAAAAGCCATAGTAAATGAGTAAGAAGGTGTAAGGCTCGGCACGTAGTTGCACCCTGCCTTCCCTAGAAACAAGCTTTCCCACAAAGACAGTTTGTAGGAAAAGAGAATGAGTGAACACCTGAAGTAGAGGAGAGATGGCTGGCCTCATCTTAAAACCTTATCTGAAAACATGCCTTCATACTTCTTCAAATGCTGTCTTTGAGTTACGTAGCTTTTCTATTCTTACATCTCCCAAGCTGATTTTTTTTTTTTGGAGGAGGAGGGGATCATGTAAGAAAAGCCAACTTAGTTTTGATTCTAGAGTTTACTAAGAGAGGAGACATTTAAACACAAGACTTTCAATGGAGACATCACCACAACAGAAACTTTTCAGCTCGTGTATGAAAACAGGCATCCTTAAAATGAGAGACCCCTGAATGCACCTAGGAGTTCACATGATGTCTGCATAAGACCCAGAAATTGTTTTTCTCTCTTACGTATGGGAGGCCAACATGTTAAAAATTTCAAACCAATTCTGTAATCTCTGAAATACAAATGTATACAGAAGGTCATGAATCATTTAATTTTTATTTGTAAAAATAATATGCATTTTAATATGTTTTTATTTATGCTTTGCTGCTTCAGGTAGTCTCTTGTTTACATCTGCAGCATGTTTTACTTCATTTGTTATATAAAATTGAGCAAAGTTTGTAGTTCTTCTAATTCAGATTTAAAGAACATAACTGCATTAAAGGAGATGTTGCAGAGAGCTTCCCTTGCTTTTCTGCTGAAATATTCACTACCCTCTTATTTCATTCAATGCTTTCTCAGTATCTCAGTTTTGATTCTTTCAGTACTCCCCATAAAAGTGATACAGCCCCAATGCAGGGATTCTAAACCTGGAGGCAGATAGTTTCCTCTTGTGAAGCACCTCTAGTGACTAAAGCCTAAATGGCTTTAGGTGCTTAATGCTTTATTGCCAGTTTGCTTAGCTCTCCCATTTTTTATTTTGTTCTGTCATTTTGTGGTTGTGAGTTGTTGGTTTTTTTAATTGGTGCTATTTATTTTTATAGTGGTAGATTACATATCAGCATCCCACAGTCACTCCAGCTGGCTTCCACTTTTTAAAGAAATTTTCTCTCACTCTTTTCAGCTAGTCCTAATGAGACTTTTCCCTTCAGTCTGCACAGAAGTTCCCATTAATATCAGTAGTGCTTGAGCATGTGCACTAAGGGAGTATGTCTCTTGGTGTGAGGGATCTGTGGCAGACAGCTTTTGTCGCACAGTGTTAGGAACATTCACTGCCATCTTCATTTTATATTGCTGTTAGACATCTGCAAACCTTGTTTGTGCCATCTTCATTGCCTTGACCATGATCTTCCTGTCACCTCCCCACGACAGTGTGTGTCACAGACAGCACACACAAGGAGAGAAGAGGGGAGGTACAAGGTATCTAAGGAACACATTCTGCTCCCTTTGTGATAAGTTTTGTGTTTCAGTGAATGCAGATGCCATTGTGGCTGTGTACCTGACAACTGGTAATTGTTGCGTGGATGACAGTCTTGCATCACTCTTTCTTTGGGGCAGCAGTCGAAGAGCTTTGTGTGTAGTTTAATGGGATATTGTTTTGTCTCTCTCAGGCTCAGATCACAGTGAATGGGAATTCTGGCACTGCTGCCAGCCCAGTGAGTCACTTTCAAAGGCCTTTTTCCCCTTCTTCAGCTTACCCTCCACCAGCTTCACTCAATTCCAACATTGTTATCATGCAGCATGGCAGGATGATGGGTAAGCCTCACACGGAATGTTTGCTTTATACATTACACAGCATATTCTGATTCATGTGGCAAAGACTGCAAACAATTGCAGAGTGCTTCACGTCCATAATGAAAGTATTGTCCATTCACCTACCTTGGGAAGTAAATGCAAAAAATAATAGCATTTATTGTTAGGTACATTAGTGATCCTGAACTGGAGTTGCTTAAGTTTTATTACCTAGGTGTGTGAGCTAACCTCTTGCCAATTTTCTACTGGCTTTATCAAGGAAAGGGCATCTATAAAAATAGCTCAACCTGTCCAGCCCCTTCAGATTTAGCCTTAAGAAACCAAGGGCCAACTTTGCTCCTCCCCGCAACTTCCATAATTCCTCAGCAGAAATACTGTCAGCAACATAAAGCCACATCAATCTAAAATTTTTTCATGTTACTTTTTAGGGCATCTTTAATTTAAAAATTAAACACAAACCAAATATTATCAGCCTTAGGCACTTTGCCAGTATAATCCTGTTTTGCCAAGAGAATGATTTCCTTGCTGCTTTTTCCACCAGTGTTTTGCATATTCAGATAAGATTATACATGCAAAATGACTTGAATGTGGTCCCAGAGTTTACATTTTTGTTGTGCTTGCAGGGAAATTAGGTGACAGTTCTCGCTCTGAGACTTAACATCTTAGAAAAATGCTGCTGTTATCATAGTGATTAGTACAAAAACTGTACACATGGGTTGTTCCACATCCCAGTATTCTAGGTTTTTTGATTGCTCCCAGTTTGCTGATCTAAAGGCCTATCAATACTGGTTCGGAAACACCTAAAATACGTATTTTCCCATGACTTTCACTCTTGTATGATGCTGAAGTTCTGTGTTCCACAGTAACAGCCTGATTTAATTCTCTTTGCTCATGTAAAAATCCTCCTGATGGCCTTCGTTCGAGGCCTATGAAGAATGAAGGATCAAATCCAAAATGTTTTCTAAATTTAACATCATGCATTTTGGGAAAAAGTTCCAAATATTCAGACGTTTGCCACACAGAGTTGCCCCTCGCCATATATGTGTAGCACTGAATTATTTACAGGATTTCAGACTTGAGTAAACAGCTGAAACAGCCATACCAAATCCAGCGCTTCAGTGAGAGTGAGCAGAAATATTCAAATTAAAATTAGAGCTTTCAGTCACCAGAGCTCCTTTTGCAGACTCATATTACAATTCATATATTTTTCTTCAGAATAATCGGTGGATATTAATGCTACATGAAAGTCAATTGTAACTGTCACCATTAGTGTTAGAACATATATTTTCACTCCCTGCATTCATTTATCCTGCAGTGGAAATGTCTCACTGTACCTGCACTTGCAAAATAGAGGCTTTGTCATAGCAGCCCACTAATTTACTGAAACCTGCTGCCTGAAGGAGTAGGGCTCTTTTTCCTGTATACAGGAAAGAGTGCATTGTCTGCAGAAGTACAAATTTTCATGTCACATCCCAGCACTGAGGAGTGTTTTGTTAAGTGAAGTACTCTGCATTTCAGAAGGAAATGGTAATAGTGATGTATTAATTTCATTAGTTATAAAGGAAGATTTGAGGGGGAATGGTAGAAATATTGCAAGTCACTACAAAACAGTAGCAGTCTGCACAGTTCACCTGAATTACTGCAGGTGGATCATCAGATTGCTCTGCAGGTGCCAGGTTACTGGAGACCACTTTTGTGGATTACATGTAGCGTCACATAAACATATCAACAAGGAAGAACATTTTATGTCAGAATTTGTTTCTTAGAAATATTCATGCATCAAAACTTCAAGTTTCTAAGTGCATATCATGTAAGTTTTTGTGGAAGGCTGTTTGCTGTGCTTACAGAACAGCAATTTTCTATAGTTTGCTAGACTTCGGGGGTGGAAGTTGTGAAATTATGTCACTAGCTTCCAAGGAATGGGTGGAAAAGGTGCAAGAGTTTGATTTATAGGAGAAAGGCTGTTGCACCTCGCTCAATAGATTTTGCTGTGTTTGTGAGGTTTTTTCTCTTTTTTGTGAGCAAGGTGTTGTGAAAAAGTACTTCTACTCTAATTCTCAGTTTAATAGCTTGTCTGGTCTTTAAATAAGTTTATAATTCTGTTAATGTAACATTAAGTAGGGCAAAGCCCTAGTTAAGATGATAGTTCTTTAAAATAATGTATATGTATGTGATTAAGATTGTCAGTCTTTTTACAGCATACTGAAATGAGGAAGTGTGTTTTAACTGCCAAGTATGATTATTGTGTCATTACACAATATTCTGTCATGTTATCTTTACAGAGTCCACAGAGACATACTCACAGCATGTTCAGAATGTTGGCAGCACCACCACCACCAGTACAATACCAATCTGTAGATCCTCAGAAGAAGAAAAAAAAATTACAGTAATTAAAGCTCCACATTATGCAGGGATTGGCCCGGTAGATGAATCTGGAATCCCTACAGCAATTAGAACGGTAGGAAATTCTGGGAAATCTGTGTATGAACTCATACAATGAACTGATTGTTGGTAATGGGTTTTTCACATTCTTCTACTCTTATATAATTTGGAATACAGCGTGCGTAATCAGCGGCCTTGTGAATATAATATTGTGTGTTGACGAAAAGGAGAATGCTGATGGGAGCATAATTGGGCAACCTCATGTTTCCAGTTTTAATTAGAAGTAGCCAAAATTTTGTGTCTTTCTTGCGTCTCTTGTAGTTCTTGCCTTTTGGAGATGCACGGTAATTGCATTTGGTTTATTTCTAAAATAAAGTTTATGCATACAATATATATGTGTGTGCACAAATATTCGTATATATGTATGTGTGTGTGCATATGTAAAAACCTTTTGCTTCTGCTTTTCTTGGGGCAGTGTTCTCATGTCATCAGGGTAGTGCAGAAATGCATAGTTTTGTTCTGGTGGCAGTCTAAGGGAGTAGCATTTTCGTGGCAGCGCAGTAAATAATCACTGTGCCCTTGAGTGACATGTAAACGAATAGCTGGGGAGCCCTTTCATTGTGACCAGCCCAGTTTTGATCATCTGCCGCTGGTCACTGCTTGAGTGGTCCCAGGATGTCAGACTGAAGAGTTTTGTTTTCACTATGCTGAAGCATTCTTTCCACTCTGCTGTCAGGGCAGCCTCTTCTGGCTGCTCCAGAGAGCACAGAGGCAGCTGCACTAGGTCTGTAAAGGCAGCACTTACTGGCCTTCCTAGGCAGACAAGAACTGCTGTGCTGGACGGAGAAAGTGAGAAGAGTGGGAGCCAGGATGAAAGCGGCAGAGCCTTTGCAGGTGAAGTCTTAGTGAAGTGCAGGGATGTAGCAGCTGTTGGATGCATCCTGTCTGCCAATATTGACGTATGGGGCTGTATTGTATTGCCAAGAACTGCTTCAAGGGATTGAAAAATTAGGGAGGAAATCAGGAATTGATGGAGAAAATCAGTAGGAAAAAATCAGGATAAGTGGTAAGATGGGGACAATTTTTATAAGAATGGGGGAGAGGCTCTGGCATTTCTTGCTTTATTTTTGACATAAAAAAGTAATACGATGTGAATCTCTTAAAAATGAAGAAATTTCTTCGCAGCAATGCTCTAGCTTCCTGTCCTCTTTTTAAGTAAATAGTCCCTTTGCTTTATATTGGATATAGTAATTGGTTTTGTGCGTTTTTAGTAGCAGATTGTTCTAATAGGGTGTGTATCAGTTATATAAGATTATAACAGAAATCCCCCTTACGTGTGCCTAATGGAGCTGGCAATCTGCCAAACTATATTTAAATTTCAGGTTGTATGATCTGAGTCTCTCAGATTTTCTCCTAAAAATGTAATTCTATTTGAATTAGGACATTTTGCTGCTGGTTTTGCTCTGGGTGTTATTATATTTCAATTTCAAGAAACCTTATATCCTGTAACTTAGTCTTATAGAAATAATTCTCACAATGAGATATAAGTTAAAACTTTATGCTACTGTGTGTATGTGTAAGTGTGTCTGATGTGGCATTTTGTGTCCTTATTCTGCTTCCTTAAGACATAGCTGGTAGTGAAATTGTTTTCAAGATACTCATTTGTTATTGCTTTATAAGAGTGCACGAGCGTATTTGAGCCCTGTGTACCTCAGCTGTGCAAGAACAAAGTTGGTGTAGTTGTCAGCAGAAGACTCAAATATGCTGCACCTTGCAAAAGTGCTAAAACTGCATTTTCCATTAATAGTAGAAGGTAGGGTATGTCACCTGCCCTTACTCCAAGGTCAGTGAGCAATCCAAATAGGAATCTTCTCCCAGAAAGTTCAGCCTCAGTCCATCTGAAGAGAGAATTTTTCAAAGTAGTTCAATTTATCATTGCATGTAAAGTTTAGAAGTTTCTTACTCTTCCATCTTTGCGAAAATGGCAACAGTCTATCAAAAAAGCAGTAAATGAAGATTCGTGGGTGATAGGTAACATACACACTGTGTTCCAAAATGCTGTGCTACTCAAAGTTAAGCTTGTCAGTAAGAAATCAGAAATATCTGTGTTCCAGATTTTGAGTGCTTTTCAGGAGCACTCCAAGTCTGTCTTTACTCTCAGAACATGGTTTGTCACAGCCGCTTAGCCAAGGAAAACAGAATTATGTTATTTTCTTTCTATTCCTGCTAACCGATTCTGTCCCAGGTGTCTGAGAAGGGAAGGACTCCTATAAAGCTTTTTAATCACTCAGGACCCCCATCCCATGTCAGCATGTTCCTTCTATGCCACTTTAGCTCCTTCTAGCTCTGGAAAATCCAAGTCTGAAAATTCAGATCATTGTTAGGTTCTGCCTTTGTGCCAAGCCCTGCCCCAAAGATGGTAAAATTCCAAGACACTGAAAGTGAAGTCTCTGAAAAAGAGAGGGTAAAATGCTGTTCGCTCAGAAAAGCATTCAGTCAAATATAGCACCATTTACCACTGACAGGCACCTGGAAAAGGAAAAAACAAATTAATGGAAAGCAGTAAGACTGCACTCTTTTAGTCTATCCAAAATGATTGCTTTAAATCTAATTATCAGAATTAATCTGTAGACTGAAAAGGCCTCTACTTAGTAAGAATGAAAAAAAAGTCCCACTAGGTTTCTTTTCCATACTTAGTGATGTAATATTTCAGCTTGAAAAAAAAATTTAAAAAAAAAAACCAAAAAAAAAAAAAACCAACCAACAAAAACCCAGAGGTCCGCTGAAAGCCTCCGGATATTCTGAGTTGGAAGGGACCCACAAGGGTCATCAAGTCTAGCTCTTAAGTGAAAGTCCATACGGGGATCCAAGCATTATTAGCACCCTGCTCCCACCAACTGAGCTAATCTCAGGGTCATAGAGGCCTCCTTTAATTGCATACTTCCTGATGGATGATTACAATACTGCAGTGATTATGGACTCTCCTAGGGAGCAATTGCAATTACTTCTTATGTCCTCTACGTGCTGTTTGGCTGATTGTTTTTCACGTATGATGATACCATGTTCCAACATTTAATTGCATCAGCTATAATATATGCAAAGCAGGATGGCATCTGAATGGCTTGGTGCATTGTGAATACTGTTAATTCCTCAAACTATGTTGGTGTGTGGGATTAGTGAATATAAATTGAGGAAATGTATTTCAAAATTAAAGTATTCTACTTCTTAGCTAATCCTATCTGGTTTATAACTTAAAGCCTTGAGGCTTGAAACACCTAGGAGTGGTTTGAGGGGGAGATGATGGAAGAAACAAACATTTAAATGTCCAGAAAGTTGTTGGGAAACCTTCTTCTCTAGTCATGTGGGAGCTTCTCCATACCTGGTCTGTATGTGGGAGCCTCCTTTGACTTTGTGGAGGACCTGGCAATGCTTGACAAACAGTAGGAACATAGCAGTAGTATTTTTGCATTATTTGCAATTCGTTCAGCTGCCACTGGTTGGAAGACTCTTCTTGGTTCAATACAGTCAGAAGGGCAGTCGCAATATCATGGGACTGGTGCAGGTTTCTGTTGCTGTGGGAAGTGAAGAGGAGCAGGGAGGTTATGCCCATCCATGTGAATTACTTCAGACCTCCTGGACTTGTAAACTTTTTTTGAGTATATATGATCCTGAGCACCAAACAGCATACTTGTTTCAGGTCCAGCTAAATTATTCTAACCTGAGTTCCAATAGTATAGATATTTAATACCTTTAGGGAAACAATACTAAAATGACCTAAATCTGCTTCTGAATAATTTGTTCTTGGCAGAACTCAGCAGTACTGATAGATGGAGGAAGGTCCTATCTTGAGACAAAACTGAATCTGCTTTATCTCCATCTTGCAAGCAGGTCTAGGTAAAAAGCATAACTCTCTGCTTGAATTTTTTTCTTACCCAGGAGATCCCCAAGTTCTTCAACTGAATGTCAGCTCTTCTTTTAAACATTGTAATATTATTGAGTAGCAATTTTGTGAGAACTCAATATGAGTCCTCAAAATACAGGAGCATTTCTGCCTAGTCTCTTATAGTAAGAGCTCACCATTGTAAACAAAGCATATTCATTATGTACAGAAACTGTAACAAGTAATCATGGCAAAAGTGTGATTTAGTAAAGATGGAAGTGTGTGGTGAACACACTCAAATCTGTCCAGTATTCTGTAGGGAAGAATTTGTAGATTTTCGCTTTTTGTGGTGAAGAGTAAGCAAAGTGATTGCAAATTAAGTATTAGCTAGTGCAAGATAAAGCACTTCAAGAGGGGTCCTTTAAACTTTCCCTGTGTACCATGAGGTTTAAAGATAGGTTTTTTTTTTTTTTTTGGTTGCCCAGAGAAGTTGTAGATGCCCCATCCCTGGAGGTGTTCAAGGTCACACTGGATGGAGCTCCGAGCAACCTGGCCTAGTGAAAGTTGTCCCTGTCCATGGAAGGGATGTTAGAACTTGATGATCTTTAAGGTCCCTTTCAACCTAGGCCATTCTATGATTCCATGATTCTCTGCATTAAAACTTCTGCTTTTCTGACTACTGTGGGACAAGTAAAATTTTAGCACCTAAAAGAAGAATAGGACTGAAAACATCTTTGCCTTTGCATTAATCTTTTTCTGAAATACTATCATCCTACCTCAAAGAAAATTGCAGCAAAAGAGAAAATGCAGAAGGGTTAAGAGATAAAAAGAAGCACAAGCAGGTGTTGATATGAACAGAGTTTGGGAACCTTGGGATTACTTTGTTTGCAAAAGTAGGGATAAGTATCGTTAAATGAGTGATTATTGAAAGGTAGATTGTATTCACTTTTCTCAAAAGAGAAAAATAAGTTAAAATTAAGTTGTCTGGAAGGGGCTTTTAAACCTGGTGAAAGGAATATTCTTTGTTTACAATCCAGACATTAACTCTGAAATATAATGTGGTCTTAGTTCTTAGTAGTATTACAAAGTTTTTCTGCATCATTTAATAATTACATTTTGTAAGTAATTTAAGCCAGAAATTGCCAGGAGGTCAAAAGAAGCTCTTCTTACATGCTTGTAGCCATAACTGCTGAGGTGTTTCTGTTTTCCTGTAAAGAATCTAGCATTCATCGTTGTCAGATGCAGGGCACTAAGATGATAAACTCTTGATCCGGCACTAATTCCTATGTTCTGAACCATTGCACTCTCCCAAGATCAGAGTCCAAGACTGACTCAATCAGTGTCTTTGAAAATTTGTTACAGGAATTCTTCAATAAAATGCATAAATACATCCCAAATACCTGAAAATTATTATATTAAATAGGGAATAACATATAATAGACTTTCTGTCCAGAATAACATTAAATGTCTGATCCAATCTGTACACATGGGTATTTTTATTTTGTCTTTAATTGTTAAAACTGTATTTTTTCAGACAGTTGACAGGCCAAAGGATTGGTACAAGACAATGTTCAAGCAAATCCATATGGTTCATAAGCCTGGTGAGTATGTTCTTGTCTTTATCTCCTCCTGTCCAGTTTGAGGGATGAGAAATTGTCTACTGTAAATCTCCTACCATCTGTACTGCCTTTCTTTTAGAGAACTCCAGTGTTAGAGCAGCATGAGCTAGTAAGCAGGCTGGTTTAAGGGTAAATTTTGTGCCCGAATTTAATTGTTGCCATAGAATATCTTACTTGGTTTTGCTGAAACAGAGCTTTGGTGAAATTGCTGGCTGTAGAGTTAATGTCCTTTATGATTTTCACCAAGGATGTCAGGTAACTGTATAAATGGCAATTATGCTCATTTTACCTCTGGAAGGAAGGAGACTTTGTTTATCTGAGGTAGAGCTAACATTCAGTATGGTCACACAGAATGTTAGTGGGAGAGTAAGAAATGTAGGCAGGAGAATGTTGGTTTACAAGATCTATTTTGAACACTAGTCATATAGCAGATATTTAGGGCTGCCTTTTGTGATAGGAACAACAGCTTAACAGTCTGTAGCAGAGGAAAGCTAACAAAAGGAAGAAATTGAGCTTGGGCAAGGGAAAAGAACAGACAAAAAGCAACTTGTGATTCGATGCCAACTTAGTAAATTTGCAATATGAGTGATGTGACCAGAAGACACCATTTTAACAGTAGGATGGTAAAAACAGCCTATGGTAAGTATGATGGGAAGACAGTCTTCCAAAAGCACCTATGAGATGAGGAAAAGAAATACAGTGCTTGATTGCCTACCAATCTTCTGTTTGTATTTGCAAAAACAAAGCTCAGTCTCTGTGATGAACTGGCATGTATGGCACTACTGTAACACCTGTATTTCTTTTTGTAGATGACGACACAGACTTGTATAATACTGCATATGCATACGGTACTGGTAGGAATTACTCCCTATTCCAAATGACGCTTTTGTTAATGTCAGCAAGTAATGGTGTAGTTAACTCTTCACGCTCGCTTTTGTGATGCTTGTAGAGACACTTTTTACTGTCTTGTTTGATCTCAGTTGTTCGTGCCTTTTTCCCCCAAATGAAACAAGTTTCATTTTAGTTTCATTCTTACTATGGAAATTAATTGCAGCTGTGGACCTGTTACCGCAGAGGGTCACATTGTAACACTGTAGTTTCTTGATTACATTGCATTTATTTTCACTAGTGATTGAGAGTAACGCAGCCTTTCCTTACGGAAATGGAAAGGGAACTACTGTGCGAAAGTGAAAATACTAATTACTGACATGGAAAGACAAAAAGAATGCACCTCAAAAATATACAGCAGGAGTGCCTAATAAAACCGATTGTTTTATGAACTTGTCCATTTTTGCTATAGGCATTCATTGACATTATTTAGCTACAAGAAAAGACATATTCATCTAAGATATGTAATCATTGTGTCTTAAGAAGATTATATCCATATGGTAAAATTATTTCCAAAAAATGCAAAAATGAAAGCATGAATTGACTATGTGCATAAAAGCCATAGTACCTTCTGCAAAAATGCTGTTCAAAATTTTTCCATTTCAGTTTTTGTTGCATTAGACATGCTTTCAGTAGTGTCTTTTTCTGTGCTGTTGAGAGGATTTGTTGTGGGTCAGTGATTTGACATCTCTTTGTACTCTTGTGATCCTCTTCAAGATATGCTATTGCCTCATCATCACAAAGTAACTAATTATTAAAACAATAAAAAAAGGTGTGTTTCCTGCCTCTTCTCTACCTTCTGAACAGAGAACAACTGAGCAACAGGATGAGCCTGGAGATTAATTACGGGCTGTCATTAACAGCTGGGATGGATATATACACCCATTAACTTCTCCATCAAATTAATCATGAATTAATTTGGACTGTACTGCACTTTATCTGTGTATTTGTAATTTTATGTAAAAATCTATAAGAAGTTCTCTAATGAGCTTACATAATACACAGCAATGTACTTTTAAATGTGCATTTACTCATTTTTGTAACCTTGCCTTTTTATTGAGTTACTGTGGGTTCTTGTAGCATTCCATGTTGTGTTTTTTTAAGACTTAGTCTCATACTGTGACTGTTTCTGGTTTTGTTTTATATTAGGTAGCTACAGTCCATCCTTCTCTGCTCAGGCACACCCAGCTGCAAAGACACAGACATACAGACCACTGTCCAAAAGCGCTTCTGACAGTGGCTCCGATGCCTTTAAGGTCTCGTCCCCTTTGCCACCCCATGTGCCACCTCCAGTACCACCACATCGTATGAGGCAAAGGTCTACACCAGAAAAGTAAGTTAGCGCATTTTCAGAAGGTATTCTTGCTAAGTACAGTATTCTGATTGCAGAAGATAACAAAGGATAAAATAGCAGCTCTAGACTTCAAGGGCTTTATTCAAGGGCCAGTCAGGTGATGAGGGGTGATCTTTGCCAGGAGTCTGGGCATCATGCACGGTGCTGTCATTTCTTCGGTGTGCTAAAGAAGTGTTTATTCTTAGTCATGATGCAGCCATGAGCATTAAGGATTTTTATTCTCATTAGTAGGATTGTCAAGCAGGACAATCCCACTAATGAGAATAAAAACCGTGTTTCAGAATGGTCTGTGCTCTAGGAGCTGTCTTCAATAGTTGGTCTCTGCATAGGAAAGGCCATTTGTTGTATCCAGAAGCAAAGAGAAAGGATCTAAAAAATGATGTAATTCAAAACTGAAGGGAGAGCAAACCATACAAGAGTGTAGCAGTCAACTGACATTTCCCCAAAGCTCAGAAATGCTTTATATCCCCATTTTTTTCAATCTTCATTTTGGTAGACAAAGACAGCATTTACAGATTAAAGAGGCATTTCAGATATCTCACGGTTTTCTATCCAAATTTTCTGCACAAAACCAGGTCCCAGTGGTTAGAGTCCAGTCTGGAAAAGGTTAGTAATGAATAACTCAGAAAACAAGTGCTTATCCTTTTGATAAAACCATGCAAGAGACCTGCACACAAATTCTGTTGACTTCAGCGTATCTGTAGGTACTAGCTCAAGCAAAAATCTTCTTCTTTAGTGTTCACATTAATTAATACTACATGTTAATATAATACTGTGCTATTATACAATTCTATGTGTGTGGATATGTATATATTATATATTAAAAGGGTAATATTTTGCCTTTCCTCTGTGCCTACAAGCCCACCTCTCTTGGTTACACTCAAGCAACAAAAGATAATTTGACCATTTTTGTCAGCTTGGATGTTGTAAACCTATTTATATGCAGAAATTTAATTATATTAAACAGTTTCAAGTAATTAGGAGTTTGAATAAAACATTACGAGGGAAGACCATACAAAGTGTTTAAAGCTAAGACACGACTATGGCTTTTTGAAAAATTTGTAGGTAGTGGCAATCCAAAATGTAATTCAGTAGATACACATACTGCAGAGGAAGATAGATTTCGTGATGGTTACTGATTTTGGCTTCTCTGTTGCTGAGGGCAGGTTGTCAAGAGGAGATGCTAAAGGTTAGAGTTAGGCTGCCTCACAGAGGCCATGAGGCTTGAATTTTGTCAGCAGGTCATACAGAAGTGCAGATTTTTTTAGCAAGACACCAAGGTGTGGAGCTGTTTAGCTTTGATCTCTAAAGTTGTGTGAGACATTCTCCTGTGCTAGGCCAAATGCCTTGGTCACAGAAACTGAGGCCTGTTGCAGTTCCTTTTAAGCTTGGAAATAACTGCTCAGCACTGAATTTGTCTATTTAACCTCCCCTTTTAATCTCCTGCATGATAAGACAAGCAGTGGAAATCTGTGTTCTCCAGGCCAGGGGATGCCAAACATGTTAGTTATGCTTTGCCTGCTGCTGAAAGCTATGGCTCGTCAATCTTTTCCTGCCATTGGGAGGTTCTTTTTTTAATTGCCTATAAAGCCAGAGAATTTAAAATCTCACATAAGAGGCTTAGGTCCACATGTATCACAGTTTCATAGCTGAGAGGCAAGATATGGTTTGCATTAGCAGTTGAGCTCAAAAATATAGTCTACGCAGGATAAAAGGCTGAACATTGTAAATTAGTTGAACTGAGTGTGAATCAGAATTTCAGTATCATCCTTTTTTCTTCAGTGGCTTGCAGTATAATGCAACTTGATCAGAACATTTCCATTTTCCTGTTCATTCTCAAAAAACACAGCCTTTTCTACTCTGAAAATAATTTTTGCCTCAGTGAAAATAAACAAATAAAGCAATGTAGAACTACTTTCCTTGAAATGTAGGGCATTTTTTAAATAAAGGTGTCTGTGTCCCAGAAATGCACTTGCAAGCATACTATAAACAAAAGCTACCCCATAGATTTTTTTTAAGGCGCTTGACATGTGCATTATTATGTCAGGTCACATCAAACCAAGTCACACCAGAAAGACCAATAGAACTGATAAAATTTAATCAGTGTGTGCTCTTTCTTATCATAAATACAGACAATAGCTGGTAGTACTTCCCCTTCCCTTTCCTCCGGCCTTTGAGTTACTAGGAGGTCATTTTACAGAGTTAAATAAAAATATGTATGAGCTACAGTTTTCCAAGTACAGTGGAAGTAGGTACTGCAAGAACTGCCTTGAAAAGGTAGCTCTCGGCGTAACTAGCTAAGTATTCCCCCAAAATACATAGGTAGCTAGTAATATGGCATAGTAAATGACTGAAAAAATATAGTGGTATGGGTTACTTTTTGTTCTTTGCATAGCACTATTAAATTGAAAGCAAACTTGTAATTATAGAGAAAATGGATATATTTCTGTTCCAAATTCAACTGCCAAATTCTTCCTCTTGTTTACCTATTCAAGATAGAGAAACAATATATTGCTTACAAGGATATTCAGGAGCAATTCTACTACAGATCAGGATAATGACCATTACACTGTCTTGTAAAATAATTCCTCATTTTTTGCCTCAGAAGATTTTATAACTTCTTCAATATGGCCTTATCATCATATTATGTGATGACAAAAATATCTACCACTTGCCTATATTAGCAGAGTGCACAAAACATGTATAGTTATATGCAGTGGTTTGCAATGCCATGGTATTTTGACATGGTATGCCAGGGAAGTTTTCAAACTGGTCTACTAGTTAAAATAAAAATATGAGCGATCACAGGCTGGACATCTCTAGTATTTTTCCTGCTGTGCTGAGCATACCTGCTGTAAACAGGTTAAGAAGATAACAGAAAAACACCAGGATGCCAGGCTAGACATTCCACAGCTGCGATCTGGAAAGAGTAACCATTCTGAACATCATTTGGCTTTGCGGGTTTCTGTTGTACAGAGCTGTAAAGCACATGGTGATGACAGTAAATTAGCTCAGTTACTTGTGTTTGTTGTTTAGGAATGAGTGGGATCCTCCTGACAGAAAGGTAGATACTCGAAAGTTCCGTTCTGAACCAAGAAGTATTTTTGAATATGAGCCGGGAAAGTCATCGATCCTTGAACATGAAAGACCGGTAAGACACACAAATGAAATGGGTTATGCAGTGAGAGGTTTGGTAAGAGGTTATCTTTTTATTATTTACTACTAATAATAACCACTTAGAGAAATATTGAAGATCCTTTTTCAGATACAATTTTGCAGCAATTTGTCTTTGCTCTTATCTGATGGCTGTATTGAAAATGGGTTTGGCTTATTTGCTAAACTTACATCTTTGGTATTTCCAAGAAATCACCACCGTGCAAACCTCATGGATGATAGGCAGAACAGATGGAGACTGCTTTTTCTAGTTGGTATGCATCTCCAGCGCTTATTTTCAGTAATATTAACAGCACATATGATATCTGATTAATTAATGCATAAAAATAAAATATTTGCATTTTCAGGATGTGCTGAATTGTCTACCTAAGGAGATTTTGGTCAAATACTGGCCAAGGTTGCCCAGACAGGACTCACCTGAACACAGCCCTGAGCAACCTGATATGATTAGACCTACCTTTAGATGACCTCTGGGGGTCATCTCCAGGCTCAAATACTCTGCGATTACAGACTCTACATTAACATGTAATTAGAGGTCTTTATTCCTGCTTTCTGAATAATGATTGCAATTGTGGAATAAAGCTATGCTTAATGCTTGCAAAATGACAATTAACATAAGTTTTCATTTGCTGAAAGACACATTCACCCAGCCCTTCTAATTTAGTTTTGTGCAATCTTAACACTTTCTTATTTTAGGAAAGCTGTTACGTATCAATGGCAATATTTTATTTTCTTTGTCTTTAACTTTGAGGTTGAAATGTTTGAGGGAGTCCAGTTTTGAAGAAGAGGTTTAGGAAATCAGTACTGGATTGTTATTTGCTTCTGTATTACATGTTTGTTAACAGAATTTATTTTGCCAATTTAAAGCAAATTAAGGAAGTAATTGAATTTCAGTATATGCAGTGTGTCAACAGTGTGAAACACCTGAATCGAGCATCTTTTCCTTTGGTTTTGTGGTCTTTGCAGGAATCTAATTTTTGTTAGCTAGAAAACGCCAAGCTCTTTTTCTGTGCAATTGAGTTCTTTCAGAACTGATGTGTTTTTCAAAGACGGAATTGGCATTTCTGCAGGAACTGGTAATGAATCAATATAATTAGTATCTGAGTGCAGATGAAATTAACAAATAATTTTATTTAAAAGGCAGTGTCATTTGTTCTGAGGATTTTTTGAGTGCCATGGCTGCAGTGTAAACACTGAGGTAATTTTCCAGCCTTCCCAATGCCAAAGACTAATAGCAGATTCAAATTAAAAACAAGAAAATTTCACTGATTTCAGTGTATCCCAAGAATGGCCTCACTTTTCTAATAAATTACATTTTCTGCTAATGTAGTGTGAACAAAAATAATTCATATAAGAATTGCAGTGCTAACAAATATCATCAGAGCTACATTTTTTCAATTCTAGCAAGCTAATGACATAATTAAAAAGTGAGGGTTGCTGACTGTTCCTGAATCCTTTTTTCCACTTGCATATGCATTTTACTTTTGTTAATCTAAATCAAGAGATGGAATTTTGAGCTTTGTTTGGTCATTAAAATTTTTTCTTGCAGAAAAGCTTTAGTCATGTTGTACCTCCTAAGCAGTATCCATCAAGGGTAAGGTAATACTTTATCATCTGAAGCTTAGACTAAAAGTTTAAGCTTAGCTGATGTACATAGAAGGAAGCATCTCTTTGTATAAGAAATTTTAAAAGCTGAGAGAAGAACATTCACGTACAGAATTGCGAGAATTTTTGTTAATGTATGATTCAGAGCTGTAAAAAAATTGGAAATTAATATAAGATGAAAGAATATAAGATGAAAGGGAGCTATCACAGTTTTATCAATCTGGAATTTGTACTGTTGATTACGGTGCTATTTAGCTTTATGTACTTAATACATTGCAGTATCTGCAATTCAACAAAATATTCCTCGTTTTCTCCGATGTCATCCAAACCATGGACTTGTTTCCTAAAATGGATGTTTACTTTGCATTAATAAGTAAATGAGCGATGTAACAATCTTACTCATGTGTAAATGAAATTAAATTTTATTATTTACTAGTTTCTACCTTGTATATGAGAAGCAGTTCCTTCATACATGTACATATATCTATTTCTGTGGTAGAGTATGTAAGGAAAAATCTCAGGGTTACTGTGAAAAAGACCTCATAAAATTGGTACAAGCAATGCCTCTATTTTCATTAGTTGTTTTAGTCTAAGCATAAAAGTATACATATGCTAGTCAAATAAAACTGTGGGGTTAAATTTTAGTTCTAGATTTTTTAATCTCTCTTCAGCATACAAATTTTCTACTGAATTTATATGCAAGAGGAATTCATTATTAGAATAATTTTTTTTTTAATTACTGTCTTGTCAAATTACCAGAAATAGACTGGGCTTGCTCCATGATGTAAATCTGTTGTTTTTTATTTGGTTTGGATTTTGCTGTAGTGAAAATTCTGAGATTTTGTTTAGAACATGTACATTTGGTTGCTTTTGACATCTCAAGCTGGTTATCGGAATATTCTGCTTGGTATGCCTAATGTGTCATTAAAAAATACTTCTTCTCATAAAGAAATAGAGAGACTAAGTCCATCGGTAGTAGACTTGGAGCTACCACAGGTATTTAAAAGTAGTCCAAAAGAAAAAAAAAAAAGGAAAAGCAAAACCAAATTCTTTAGAAATAATAAAATTTCAAACCCAAATTTACAACAGGCATCTCAGCCCGCTGTTCCAGACAGGCTTCAGTTTGGCGTCTGAACTTGCAAATGCAAAATATTGGTCTACGTGTGAGAACCATTTAACTTGTGAGTTTAGATGTACAGTTTTGATTATTACCTGTGAATGTCTGTTTGTGTATCAAAACAAGAACAGGCAAAGCTACATGTAATACTACAGATGTAATTTTTTTCATTGTCCATGTTCTGTACTTGAGTATGCTGATGGAGTGCTGTGCTGACCATCTGTTGCAAAAGGAGTGAAGTTACTTAGTGGTCTTCAGTAGTGTATTTTCAACAAATAATCAAAATATTACTAGATTGCTAGATGGATAGGTTGCAGGAACATTACTTGACTGACACTCATGAAAAGGGATTATTTTCCTTTATTGCTTTTACCTTCTATTCCAGTAGTTTGGGAGATACTTTGTGAGACTAAGCCAAGTGCAGCTTTTAAGTCAAAATGATTCACTCATTTTAAGTCTCTTAGAAGAGGAGATAATAGAAGAAGGTCTGTCAACAAAACTGAATCCAAAATCCAAGCCAAATCGATTGCCAGTGTATTGATCTTGGTAGAACAGGGAATGCAGTCCTCTCCAGAACTGCCAGGCAGCAGGGACTTTGCAGACTTCAGTGCTCAGTTTCGTTTTGTTTGCTGCCCTCTGCGGTTGAAGCTGTAAATTAAAGTGGGACTTGTCTGCGTGGAGTTAGCTTTACATACTTTGTAACAGTCTCATTTTATTTGCAACTACGACAGGAGAAAAACTGAAAGCTTAGAAACTAAATGAAAAACACTATTTCTAGCTTTTTCTTTACCAGCAGAAGTAGGAGGGTTTTTAAGCTTGCAGCTAATTTCAAGAGTATTTAAAGTTGTAAAAGGAGGTAACTCCCATTCCCATTTTTATCTCCTTGGCTGGCTGCGGGGAGCCCAGCTGATCTTGCCTCCCTGCAAGGAGGGACATGGGTCCATCACTGTGTAGGTGTGGGGCTGCTGCTCTTCAGGGCACCTTGAGGCTCACAAGGCTGGCACTTGCTACCCAAGATTTAATGTTCAGTAGGCCTGGGTTTCTAGTGCCAAAATCTCCACAATTCCAACTCTATATACATTTCAAGTGTTTTGTTTATTTATTTATTTATTTAATGTAAATACACCCATTTGTTGAGATCAACATTTCTGTGAAAATTAATTTTTTGGTAGAATATAAAGGTAAAAACATGCGATACTTCAACATACGGTAACTTAGTTTGGAGAAAGGATGGAAAAGAATTGTTCTGTAATGTCTTCTCAGATTATCCAGATATAAATTGTGGAATTTTTTTTAAGGTAAGCACAAAACCTCTAAATATGGCAAGCATTCTCTGTAATGGGAACCAAGTTGATACACAGCAAAGGTATCTTCTGCATTGTGAATTTGTCATTTTTTGCCGTCATGCCTTCATATCTCTGTAGAAGAGAATCCTGTGGTTTTTTCTGAAATTAGTCATAAGTCTCTATTAAATCCCCACATTTTTAGTAGTCGGTTCGTGAAACTCATTTCAGTGGTGTTTCTCTGCTAAAGACTTGTGTGTCTATAGTTAAGTTCAAGCACTTGTCCTTAGTACTGCTGAGATGCGGCTGTGGATGGTGGAAATGTCAGGGCAAAACTCCAGAGCAGCTCCACTTCCCAACCCTGCTGTGGAGCACAGCAAGTTTTTCTTCAGTGACATCCACTTCCTTTTCCATTCACAGGAATACTACTTCCCTTACTTGAAAGGACACTGTGAAGATAAGTGTATAAAACAACAGTCAGGGTCCAGATATTGCATGAACAGCTTAACAGAGATGTGAGCACCAAGGCAGTTCTGAAGGGCTGTTGACCTTTCAATAGAGCTGTGTTGGCAGGCTGTCCCAGTAACATCAAAAGCACCAAGAAAAGTGCTGTAAGATGTTTTATTACATGAAATGGTCAAGAGCACAATGTTATCTCTTGCAGAAAGCAGAAAGAGCTGTGTGTGGTTGCTCCGGTGTATTGGTGAGAGTTTTACTCTGGAGGAAAAAGTCTTATGTACTTGATCACCAGTATCATTCTTTATGCCAGACCCTGTCGTCTTTGATGATTGCTTTCTAGGGCACACCATAATTAGTGTCTAGGTTCTCATAATTACACTTATGGAGAACCAAATTTTAAATTCAGAAATGTCTTTAACAAGAGGATTTCTGTTTCAGAGATCTTTAAGCCAACAGTTCACTGTAATTCTGTGCTGCATGAAAGCATACATCAGATGCTACAAAGAAACTGAAGCTATTTAGAAAGTAATTAATGCAGCCAGGTTTACAGTTGATTAGATATCCCATTGAGAGCTGTACTGTTTTGCACCGTCATGTTTTCATGCTGCTTGAATAAATCTGTCAGTTATTCCTCTGTTCACTGAAGAATTTCCTTAATGCCATCTTCAATTGCTACTTTATCCCTTGGCTGTGAGAATTTTCAGATGAAAACAATGTATTTCACTGTCGAAAAAAATGCTTCATTATGTCAACAAGGCTATGCGAGATACAGCATTTCACAGTGCTGCTGAAACAAATATTATGGAATGCAGAATGTTTTTGTTCCCTGTGTTTTGGCCATAGGATTAAAATATACCAGTTCCTTTTCATATGCTGAAGTGGCTTTTTAACACAGTGCTGCTTGCATGATGCATATTCCTTATCTCTGCTCAGTGCTTGCTTCAAGACATCAAGATTCAGAATTAACACGCTTTGTTGGAGACAAGGAATGACTGAAAGCAATACAGATAAAGTTGTGTCTCTAATGCTGATCAGAGGGGCAATTTCTTGCCTGTGCTGGAGAAGACAATCTTTTAAACCATCTTCCTAACACGGAATCTTTAGCAGCATTAAATGTAATTAACTAATGCAGTGATGTTAAAGAAAAGGTCAAAGAGCCCTCTTAGCTTTAAAAGTGTAATTTTAAAACATTCAACATCTTCCAGTCCTTGGAAGAACATCAACAAAAAGCAAAGTATTAAAGCTACCAGTCAATGACAGCTCTTGAACAAGAATATTCTCTATCTTAAATACCATCTTCATTCTTTGATTTTATTCCATTTCTTCCCCCGTATTTGTTTTATGTCTGTGTGTTTGTTGTTAAAGTGACATAGCATTTCTAGCACTTCGCTCAGTGTATGCCTTTTCCTTCCCTTTTCCTTCACAACTGCTCCAGACTGATCGCATAAACCCAGATGACATAGATTTAGAAAACGAACCCTGGTATAAATTCTTTTCAGAGCTGGAGTTTGGACGTCCGGTAAGTGAGGACAGAATATTGATATTTACACATTAGGAAAAAATATTTTTAGAATGAGGAATTTAAATTACCAAATTCAGCAAGTACATGCCAGTAAAATTAATACAGTTGGTTTTTTTTTTTTTGAGAAAGGGCAGTAAAGTCCCATGAATATATGTATATTTTCCAAATAGACTCTTAACTTGCTAGAATAGTTATAGTAATAGCTTTAATAAGGAGTGTGTATTAGACATATAGTAGTGTGTAAGTATTTAATAACAAGACAAATTCCATGATAAACAGGGATGTCTGCTAGTTCCCCTACATTTTTGCATTTGGCTGGATTATTTTTGAACAATCTTCTAGGACAGAAAACCATGTCAGTTTGTGTTATGGATGCTAAGTTACAAATCATGTATTTTACTTGAAGGACTGTGTCTAAATTTAAATGTATGAAGCCATAAACAAATTTCTTATGGCAGGAAATACTGAGATTTTTTTTGCCTTTTTTTCGTCTTTTTTCTGCATACATGCAGAATGCGTATTTTGTACCTGAACACAGAGATACGGGTTTGCTCTGTTTTCAAGCTGGAGACCTGTTTGAACCAACAGACTTCAGTTCTGCTCCAATTTTCACAAATAGCCATTACCCAAAAAATGGGCTCTGGCAAACAGATGCTGGTTTAGACCTGCTGCAAGCACTTATGTTTAAAATTATAAACTTGAGGAGTTCTATCTGGTTGAAACACCTAAAAATCAGAAATATCTCCATTTTTTCACCTTTGATTTCTTAAGCACTTGCAGTTCTTCTGCAAATACCATAGGCTTAATTGTATCTAAGCACGAAAGGCTGTTTGTTTATTTTTTACAAGGGTAAAACAGTAACGTTGTCCTTGAGGCAAGACTGAGAACTAGGTTTCACTTCCTCCCTGCACAATGCCTTAACAACTAGGCTGGAGATGCACCTGCTCTTGCTTTTGCACACTCCCTCTCTGGCTCCACAGAGCTCAAATTCTTTCCTGTACACTCTAACATCTTTAGGAAAAAGGATAGCAAGTGTCTTCATCCCAGAAGAATGTCTAAGAGGATAGTTGGAATATCCAGACAGGTAGAAAAATCCCCTTAGAAAAAGGAGGAAACTAAACCCAAGCATTCCTGCAGTCTTTTTAATCATTCTCATAGCTCCCCAGGGTCCTCCCCAAGATTTTTTGAGATTAAAAAGCAAAAGCATCTGGCCACAGGCGGGAAATCTGAAGTAGACATGAGCTTGAGAGTATCAGGATTTAAAATATCCCCATTCTTTCCTTTCCCTGTTAGCTAACAGTTCTCTGGAGGCCCATCAGAATTTTAATTGGTGACATGCCAGGCTACATGAGGATCCTGAGCACTTGACACAGGGCCTTGGAGGACACCCTGGAACCAGGCACCTTAGTCCCTTTCTTTTGCCATAAGCCAAAATCAGAACTCCCTGCTACTTCAGGGAGAGCAGAAGAGAAAGCAAATCACATACACTCTTTTAAAACTTTAATGTTTTAATAGCATTTTAAAAGATTACCCACTGAATACCTGCTGAAAATTAAAAAAAACCCAGAAGTTGAATGTATCTGGGTTTAATTTCTTGTGCAGTGGTCTATAATGTTATCACATTTTCAGGGATTACTTTTTATCACCATTATCCAGCTATTGAAGCCATATTGTCATTCCTCCCTCTAGGTGGGCAGAAACAGTACAGATAAATTCTTCTGATGAACCATATCTCAACAATGTTATACTGATAATGATAACTTTTAAGACAAAATATATTGAAATTCCTCCAACAGAGCATAACTGTGATGCTTTACACTCTTCAATCTCAGTATTAAAAACTGCTGGTATTTATTCAACCATTCCAGTTGTAAATTTTACCACCTAAAGCTACTAACATTTTATTAAGATATTTTAAAAATAACAAATTTATCCTTCCATTCTACCCATGTGTGTCACTCTTTGTATCTGACACTGTCAGCACTTAATTTCTAACTGTGTCACCTTTTCCACATGTTTCATTCCTTGCTGCCATTGATTCTACTCCATTTCATCTCTACACTTCTGCTTTTATGATGCAGCCACCTAAAAAGCTTTTGGACTATGTTCAAGAGAGTTCTTCTGGTGTTTCCAATGAGGTAAATGAATGGTTCTTTTTCAGATGATTCTCTTGGGAAGAAGGGTTGGAATGCTCACCATTTATGTCTTAAGTTTGTTAAAATTTAGTGGTTTCCTTCTTACAGCTATGAGACATTTCTAATTCACAATCATTGTATCTTTGTCTTCATATCTTTCCAGATCACTAGTGCATTTGGATGTTGATCTTATTATCCTAGGAACTGTGAGTCCTTATCCCCAAAACGTCTCAGAGATTAACACCCAGACTTGCACAACAGTCCATACGTCTCTAACTCTTTGACAAATTCCCACTTTTTCAGAGTTGGGCAAGTGCATTGCACAATTAATCCATCAGCACAGTATATTTTTTTAATCAAAATATCTGGCTGCAAATTCTGTGTGTCAAATGAAAGCCTTTGTGGCTAAATTGTCATTTCTCCAATGAAGTATTTATGACTAAGGTTGCTCATCAGGTAAAACAGCAATTAATAGTACTCTTGTAATATATAACTCAGCATTGACAGCTGCTGTCAGTACTCCAAATAAAATTCATCAAGATCAGGTAGTGGGCTGTCATTGCCCTACTCTGAGTGGGAGAGACTCAGGCTTTCATTCCTCCTCCACTCCCTCCCCATTTTTACAGCATTAGGGCAAAAGTCAGTGAATCCTCTACTGGCAACTTTGCTTCATTTGGTGGCTTTATTTCATTCATATTTGTGATTCACTCTCATCTTCCGTAGTTTCTCCAAAAGTCAAACTCAAATTGTGGTCTTAAATTGTTAATTGTTTGCAATTTACTCTGGTTTGGTTTTAAGCTTTCTATGTATCTAGAAAAACCTCATAGTTGTGAAATTTGGGCCCAGTTCTCTGAAAGAAAAAGCTTCTAGGCCTTTTCTAATTCCTGTTGGTTTTCAGGACATCGAGGAAGACAATTTAAAAGCCCTAACGTGACTTTGAAATATTCCCATGTTCAGTAGGTCTGGGTGAAATGGCTATTAAGTAACACTGGTTTTCTCTTTGATTAATTTACATAAACTCCTGTCTTTAATTTTGGAATTCTAATAATCTTTGAATATGATAAATCATGTTCAGAAACTACAGCAACTTAATATTTCTCCGGAGGGGGAGACTATTCAAAATAACTTGATAAAATATTATATAAAATATTAAAACAAGCCTATTTGTTATTTACCTTTTACTTTTGCCTACTTTCCCTAGCTTCATTTTCAGTCATCATTAAAGCCTTGATGCATGAAAACAGCTAAAATACAGGCTTAATTTTAAATATATATCTCATTTTTTTAGTAAAACCAAATCAAAGTGTTCCAAAAAGTCTGTATTTGGTAGTTTGAAGTCCAATATTTAATTATTTTTTCATAGTGGCCTTTATTCATATAGAGCAGTGTTGAATATTCTGGAAGATGATTAATTATTTATGGCGATGGGGGAGTTGGAGAGGTGTGTTCAGTTGTGACATCTAAAAGTGAGTCAGTGCCCATGACCGGACAGGACAGCTGCAAACAGTAAAAGAAGCAGTAAAAAAAAAACCACATGCAGTGTTTACTTTCACCTTTCCTCTATATGTTGCATCAGTGAAGTTCTACCTGTGCAGAGAAGGTATAAACTCCACACATTCTATAAACAGTAACATATGCCTGTGGTAAAAATTAGTGTTGTAGAACAGGCAACATACAGCATCTGTCATATAGAAAAAACCTCAAAGCCAGCATCAAATAAAGGATAAAAGGGCAAGTTACATTCAAGGTGATAAGAGGATCTTAAAGGATGAAAAGCAAAAGCCAAAAAGCCATACAGTAACCCAGCAGTCAATTCTGGCATGATGGACACTTGTAGCCATCTCAGGCTGATCGCTAACACACTGTGTATGGCCTGGGCAATGCTGTGGATAAGGAAGTTCCCTCTGGTGTGGCTTCCATTGAGTCATTTACCCATAGCCTTCCATAGGAGACAGTGGGGATCTGCTCTGCCCTTGGGAGTGACATCATGGTCTGTATAGCCGTGGAGCCACTACAAGTGGTGGGAAGCAATCACTGCCTCAGGGCCATTTGGCCCCTGTCACGTCACAGGCGGTCGGTGGTCACTAGTGGAAGTGGTTGGCATCTGCACAAAAGAATCCACAATAAGAGTTTACCTGCAGTGTTTGTACCGCTTCGTGCAACGGTTCTAAGAGATCACTTGTGGTCCCGAATTTCCTTCTTCTGCTGGTTCCAGACTGTGGCAGTAACTGGTCAAGAGGAGGAAGATGGTTGTGGCCAGTTTTGAAATGAGACTCGGATGTTTTCCAGGACAGGCTGAATGTGTGTTTTATGGGCAGTGTAGGGAAGCACACAGAGCTGAGGCCTTTGCTTACTCTGGTTATACTGACTATTGGTGTGAGCAATACTGTGTCTGGCTTCTATGGTTTTATTGCAGACAGACCTCAGAGTATTGGATATATATCTTAAAAGCACTGAATTTGGAAGTGGTGGGAGAATCATCACAAAGTACTTCTCAGCCTTCACGGAGTGTAAAGAGAAACTTGAAAATATGAACTATGTGAACATTAAAAACTCAGGAATGGATACCTTCCTCAGAATGTATTTTAAAAGACAAATAGCATGATATTTTGTTTGGACAGAAGAGGTGATCAGTAGCGCACTCATCATGAGCCCAATACACATTCCAGATACTGAGAAATAAAACAGGGATAATTTCCTAGGTGCTAATGGCAGGTTTATTGTTTGAGAATATCTGATGATCATCAGCATCATCTCCATAACACAACTGGCTTCAAAACTCAGGCTTGTATTTAATCTGCTTGTGGAAAGGAGGTTTGATTCTTTACTCCTTTCCTACAGCAGATAGTATGGGTTTGGTTTTACTGTGCCCCTTCTCTCTAATGCCTAAATCCACTGATTTTATGAGCTAGGTTAAGGGCTTTGAATTTTACAAGTGTCTGTTTCTGTTCTTCACATTCACATTCTCAGATCAATTTTCATATTAAGATATCATAAATAGTTTATTTATCACCTAAGAACAATGCAATGACAGATGATTTAAAAAACACCTTGAAATCTGTTTTGATAGGAAATTAAAACTTTTAAGAAATAACTTCACTTATTTGCAGAAAAATAAGTTGGTTTTAGCAAATTTAGCAACTAAAAATAAGAGGTTTGATCATATGCCACAGTCTTGTGTGCTCTCCCACCATGGAAAAACACTTGTGTGAGGCACCACTGCACAGAAAGCCACTTGGCAGAGCATACATCATTGTGTGAATGAGGCAAACCTTTACTGATGGAAACACGAGAGAAGCTGGGCTCACAGTCAGTGATGTTGGGGGCCTGTCTTCAACAGACGTGTCCCAGTGGGAGAGCCACCCTTGTGACACCACTGATGCACGCTTCCCTTTCCATGAGAATGGGGTCTACGTACCTCTACCTCAACCTTGCTCTTCTTGGGTAGCTTGGATAGCTTAATTCCCAGATTCTGTGAATATTTCTCATACACAGCCTGGAAACAGCAGATGAGCGTGGCTTGAGGACATGTTAATTTGCAAAGAATGAACATAATAGTAATCCCTAGGTGGGACAGGTGGACAAATTGCCTTTGGTATTTTTTTAATGCCACTTTTTTCTTCCTCCTGTAGCGCTCATGCTGGGGGTTGCATGCTTGTCATTTTCTACTGTAAATGAGATGCAGGTGAATAATGACTTGAGGAGGGATTCTGCCTGTGAGGTTATACAGCATGTGATTCTGATCCAAACTGGAATTCAGGAACATAACAGTGTTTAACGGTGAAAACAGTAGTAGTAATAAGTAGTAACACAGGAGAAATATGTGAATACTGGCCCACAAATCAAAGAACCTACTTTTAAGAAAAAATAGACATTTTTAAACCTTATGCAGAAGTCACTTTAAATATGTTCTAGAAGACTTACATTCTCTGGAAAGTAGCTTTAAAGTCTTTGAATTATTAACCTCAGCTGCCATTGTTTCCAACAGTCAGGTGTTTTTTACCTGATTTGGATATGATTTAAAATAAATTAGAGTTTAAAAGTACTTTAAAAATTGGAATTATCTTAGCTCAAGTTTTAGATAACATTTGTTTCATATTGGGGCATGTTTGTGCCCCAATATGACAGGCTCTCCCTGTCCAACAGTATAGTGAATTTTAGTATAATACAAAAATTAAAGCTTCAGTTAGTGTGCTGATGGGATCGCTTGGTATGTGATTCAGGTCTTAAATAACAAAGCCAACTGACAAATGAACTCCAACAGAACAACCATATTGTCTTTATACTGTCCCACCTGTAAAAGGAGTTTAAACAGTTACTCTAAAATGTCATTTAAAGTGCACAGTCCTACAAAATCTGTTCCCAAATATTCTAAGACTACAGGTGACTTCTGGAGGTATACCTAAGTGTCAGTTAACAAACCTGGGTAAAGTTCTGTTCATGAACATGCAAATCAAATCACTGGAGGAAAAAAAAAAATTACACAAAAGAAAGGACTTCTGTAGGCCATGAGTGCCATTACTACTGCAGTCCTTCAGTACAAAGATTTTTCCATGCTGGGAAAAAGCCAAGAAGGTTCTCTATAGAGGGGAAAAATATTTCCTGCAGCTTAGAAATCTGTATGGTAGTTCTATTTCTAGTCCATTGGGTTAGCTCTGAAATGACATGCCAAGAGCTTGAAAGAAGTTTAATTCCTGAAACTCACTTCTTTGTACCCATGGAGGAATACCCCAGGGACCATGCAGTTCATTCTAGATTCATACCTGGTTACCAGAATTGTAGTATTACTTAATTCTGACTGAAGGTTAGAAATGGTTAATTTAAAATTAGTAGCCGTTTAAGGTTGACTGTGTATTAATAACGTAGTTATGGAAGTTCCATCTCCCAGTGTTCATGGTAGCTACATCTGTGACTCCATAAGCAATGACTAATGTTCTATGATGAGAACTGCTCTTACCAGGATTATAAGGTGTATAAGGCCAGTTGCTGACCACAAACAACATGGGATTTACAAAAGTTTCTGGCTATAATTGGTTGTGGGATTTTGGTGAGTAACTGGGGGATGAGGAGAAGCTTTGCAGACCTCACATGTACATGAAGGATTTGTTTAAGATTTTTATGTTTTTATAGTAAAGATTTGTTTCAGCTGTTCTGTATCTGGTTTTGAAAAGTGTATAGAAAAGCATGATTTGGGATCATTATTTAGTAGTGCTTTAAAAGCAAAAAATATTACTGAAGTAGAATAGGAAATGAAATCTAGCAATGCTTTTTAAAAGCTGCATAATTTATTCTCATGAGATGTTGCAGTGTCTATGACGGAGTGCCCAGGATGTTAGTCATCATGGGCTATTGTTACAGGATTTGTCACAGAGGAACAAAGAGTCATCAAACATGATAAGCAAAAATTGTCACTCTTTTTTCAAATACAAACATATAACAATCCATGTGTTTGTTTTCACAGGCTTCCTTATATCATCACTATTCAACAGACAGGGGCCTGGACAGGCCCTCTAGGTAAGAAATACTATCTATTACTTCAGCAGACATAGATTATCCAGCCTGAGGGTCTTCTTTCGGACCTGAAATCAGCAGATTTTGTGACGAGTCAGATTTTAACATTCACCTTGTGAGCTACTGGCAGATTAGATGCTTGGAGAACATGTTGATTTTGATACCGATGTGTAGATTTTATTTTAGTTTTACAAGGACTTAGTGTTTACATTCAAAATGAACCATATTGTGTTCTGTGTCTTTACTATCCCTGAGCTTCTCTCTCAAGAGCAGTGATTTATCCTTTATCCTTACTGCCTGCAGATATTCAGTGCTGTTTTCCTAAGCATGCTGCCTTGACTCTTCTTGGTCTCTGTCTTCTTCCTATCTTTGTACTTAAATTCTAGTTTCAAAAAATAGTCTAAAAAACCTTGATGCATATAGTTCAAAGAAAATGGCATAGTAATTTTGTAAAACTTTAAAATAATCATGTTAAGAACAAGTTCATCTTTTCCCTGTGAAGTAGGTTGTAAGATGTGTGAGACCAGTGCTTCTTCCCATTACGTGTTTTTCATGGTTTTTTTCTGGCATTTTTAAATCTATAAACCAATAATATAATTATGAGCTTACTTCTTAAATTCCTGAATTCTGATCTCAGAATCAGACTGCTACTGATACTGCTTTTTTCTGTAGTTCTGCAAGTACTGCGAGTGACTACAGAAAGCGAAGGAAGTCAGAACCTGCTGTAAGTCATCAGAGGGCACACAGTGATCAGAACGCAAACAGACCTAACCTGGGCCGTACAGACACACAGGGCCCATGTACCACCCTTAGGAAGCCTTTAACTAGCTCATCTCCTCCTTCTCCATCAAGAGCAAAAGGTAAGAGGAGACCATATTAGTCAGCAGAAAACTGCTGATCATGTGTTGTACAATATGTTGGTAGCAACTGCGTCCTGTCGCTCAGTGTGTTGCCCCCAGGGGATGTGATGTGAAGCAAGAGCTTTGGGCCTTTCATGAAAGGCTAACTTGTGTATTCTTATGTGTGTAATTTTAAGCTGAAAAGCTGGATTTGTAACAAGGATTTTCCAGTTTAATGGCTTGTCCTAATAAAAGAGAATTGACTACATGAAGACTATTAATTCTACCACAATATATAAACCCTAACATTTTTATTACCTCTACTACTCTCTTATTAGATTATTGTGATTTTAAAACTACTTTTGTTATATTGAGAAAGTAAATCAAGACAAATAACCTATAGGATTAAAGATGTGTTTCCAGGACAGTAGACCTTTTAAATCCATAGCTGATGTCTTAGACATTGTCAGTTATCAGGGCCTAATGTAATCATAATTATCAATCAATATCCATAGTTATCAGGACCTAATTTAATCAAGAAAGCATCCATAGTCTGATTTTTTACTTTCTAAATCCTTGGAAGTATTGAGTACAGCTGATGCAATCTAACTAGCTTGTTTTTGGCAAGTAAATCACCATCCTATTACTGTTTTCCACATCTCTCCAGGAAAGAGATCAGAGAGGCAGTTGTTCATTTGGATTTGGAGATGTGTTTTTTAGAAAGACAAAAGGCTTCCAGTAAAACATACAATAGAAGCAATATGTAGAGTAATACTGTATATTCGCTTAATTGCTCTATTTCGTAGCTGTACTAATCAGTAAACCCCTGTAAAAATAAATTCCCAGTGAAAAGAACATAACATCCAGGCTGCAACAGAATGCGTCAAAGAAAAGCAGTGACGAATATTGAGAGTGAGGTGGTTGAAAAGCAAATGTATTTCAAACCCAGTGTTATAGCGGTAATTTTAACAGTGGATAAACTCATCCATTTGGCAGTAAAAGGTTGATAAACTCCATTTACCTGCACGTACCTTTGACTCCACTACCAATAACAAGCACTAAGCATGACTTAAACACTTCCTGTGTTCGAAAATCCTTCCATTAAGAATATCTTCCACAGCCAGTTAGCTTTCAGGAGGTGACACTGTTCTCTCCCAGCATTATGACCGCTGTAGAATGTTAATTTTTCTTGAAATTAACCAATTTGTTAAAGAAGGAGCACATTATAAACTGTTTGATCAGCATGAATTTTGAACTTGAGTGTTTCAGTTTCAGATCTAGATTCAGTTTTTTCTAGAAAGCAGACTGAGATATTTGAAGCGTCCTTCCTGAACTGAATGTTGCCACTTGAGACCATTCTTGAAGGTCCAGTGCTATTATTAAAGACTACCGTTCCAAATCTGTCTCATAGTGTCTTCTAGATCTACCATGCACATAAAAATATGTCTTAAAGCTTGAAAACTCAGGTCTTTGTTATGGAAGTCAATCTAAGGATTGTTTTTATTTCTACATTCTGGTTAGGCTAAGTAAACTGATGCACCTTCCTTTATACTTCTATAGCACTTCCTGAGCTGCCTTGTTCTGCCCTGCATGAGCTGTACAAAACACTGCTCCCTTCAGTGCTATCACACAGGGAAGGAGCAGGCTACCTGTGAATGACTGGGAGAAATTTCCTATTTGATCAGATATAAAGATTTATCTTTATTTTAACTATCTTCGAATATGCAGATATGGTGAACTCTTGAGCATTATACAGGTTAAAAATCCTAAACAACTTTTTCAGAATGCCCAAGTGGAAAAGCCAGTATTTTGCTGAGGTCTAGATCTTTAAATCCTTTGTAGCTTTTATTGTCTGTTGACCTGCTTAAAACTCCCAATTAATCCCCAGTTAATGCTTGATTTCTTATGTTGCTTTGATGGCAGGGGCTGTGAAGGAGATAACATCTCCAGAATTAATAAGGAATTCTTTTTGTTGTTCACATTATCATGAGTGCATTTTCGCAGCTGGAAAATAACTTACTAGCTCTGCTGTCCTAGGCTATAACAAACTATGTACTGACCTAAGTTGATAGATGCACTAATTGCTATCTCTTTTCTAGTTTTTCTAATACTTACTGATGCTAATTCTAACTTTCTGAATCTTTTAATTTCTGGCAATGTCTCTTTTTTACCATGCTGCTCTATGGATTATAAAGGTGGGGATATTAGCAAAGTATATCCATCCCTTTTAAGTTACTCAGTGCACAACCACAACACCTCAAATGAATTAGATTACTGTAGCACTTACAGACAACATTTAGCTGTTCCAAATGATTCAAGAAGGGCAACCAGCTACAAGAATGGCTGGCAAATGACTCGCCAAAATGCAGAAGTCTGGAGTAGCACAGAGGAAGCTGCTTCTCCAAAGAGGAAATCTCGTAGCTGTGATGACCTGTTAACAGATGATCATGATAGCTATCCCGATGCGCAGGCCAAGGCTGAAAGCATGGGCTCTCTGTTATGTGAGGAGGACTCCAAAGAAATTTGCTCAATGAACTGGAACTCCCCATATGTTGAGGGCCGTGGTAGTGGTAGGTCAAGAGTTCGTCACAGATCTGCACATGATGCTCCAGGTTTCCTGAAGATGTACAAAAAGATGCACCGCATTAATCGCAAGGACTTGATGAATTCTGAGGTGATTTGTTCTGTCAAGTCCAGGATACTGCAATATGAAAAAGAACAGCACAAAGGTATTCTTCAAGGCTGGAGAGAGTCTTCTACTGAGGAGGTGCCCAGAGACATGGTGCCAACCAGAATATCTGAATTTGAAAAGTTAATTCAGAAATCAAAATCAATGCCGAACCTTGGTGATGACATGTTGTCAACTGTTACATTAGAGCCTCCTAAAAATGGCTTGTGTCCAAAGAGGCGATTTTCTATCGAATCCTTGCTGGAAGAAGAAACTCCAGTCAGACATCCCTCTCAGGTACAACGGAGCTGCAAGTCTAAAACCCTGGTGCCAATTCATATTGAAGTGACCAGTGATGAGCCACAACGATCACATATAGATTTTTCAGACAGCGATCAAGATGGAGTGGTTTCTGATGTCAGTGACTTTATCCAGATAGAGGGTTCATCCTTCTGTAGTGAAAGTGACTTTGATCACTTTTCCTTCACTTCATCTGAAAGCTTTTATGGATCAGGCCATCACCACCACCACCATCACCACCACCACAGGCATCTCATCAGCTCCTGCAAAGGGCGATGTCCAGCATCCTACACCCGCTTCACCACCATGCTAAAACATGAAAGGGCTAAGCAAGAAACCACTGAAGATCCAAGGAGACAGGAAGCAGAATCTGGCCTCTCTAAGATAGCATTCCTCGTCAGTCCAGTGCCTTTCCGGAGGAAAAAAAGTGCAGCTCCTAAAAAACAAACTGAAAAGAAAAAATGCAAGTCATCTGTATTTGAAGCACTAGATTCTGCACTTAAAGATATCTGTGACCAAATTAAAGCTGAAAAAAGGCGGGGAAGCTTGCCCGACAACAGTATATTACACAGGCTTATAACTGAGCTGCTTCCAGACATTCCAGAAAGGAATTCATCTCTTAAAGCTCTGAAAAAGAGTCCCACGCACCAGCCTTTTCATCCACTGCCTCAAGATGGTGCTATCCATTGTCCACTGTACCAGAATGATTGTGGAAGATTACCTCTTAGTGCCTCTTTTCCAGACATGGATGCAACTAACAACAATGATAGTGCACTGTGTTTCCAAGGTGGATTAACTTTCTTCCTCTATCCTTGTGATTGACTTATCCAACCTTACTCCCTGTGTTTCCTGCCCTTTCTCATTCCACTTTGTGTTGTCTAGAAGAAGCTTTCATCCCACAAAATTCTTAGTTAAGGACATCATTTTCACATAGGTGTGGAGGATAGATAAATTTGCTGTCTATTCACAAAATACAGTAATCAGGACTACTGAAGTAGCAGTGCATTTGAACTAATTGATTATTAGTTCTATAAATTATAATAAAGTTATTAAGCAATGAATTAATGCATTATAAGATGCTGGTCAAACTGAAAACGAATATGTAGATAACCCTCCCTTTATTACTAAGAAAAAAAAGAATCTGCATCTAAAATGCGTTGTACTATATAATTTTGTTAAATGTAAGTGATAAAAATGCTGTTAATTCTGCCAGTATCATAGAAAATTGATTCTGTTTTCTTGTGAATCCACTGCTTTGTATTACTTTTTGTGAATAGATGCTAAGGTCATTTTAAGAAGTTTCCATTTCCACTGTTCAAACAACACAATTTCCAATTTCTGTGGCAGCAAAACTGATTCTTTTCATAGAATTTCAATATGTCTGTGAAATTGTGAGAAATTTCCTATCCTCCTAGAAAAAAATTTCTCAGTAATCAAAACTTGAATGAAATTTTCAGGGTAAGTATAACCAATCTGTTTCTAAAGTTACTGCTTTGAGTTGTTTGTTGCTCTGCTTCTTCTTCTTTTTTTTTTGTCCCCCCAAAAATAAAGCTGCTTGAAAGATATTCTTGAAATCCCAAATGGATATATAAGAGACTGTCTTTAAAATATAAATTGTGCAATATTTGATCAGACTCATCTTATCCTTATTCTCACATATTTTTGTGTAACTTTTTGCAAGTAGCACAATAATAAATATGTATTTCAAGAGAAATAAGAATTGGAGTTGTTACCATCTCTTCTTAACTAGTTATAACAGACATATTTAGAATAGAAAATTTGGTTAAAAAACAGCTATAAAATGCAGTTCAGAATTGAATTAGTCATACTTGAGGCCTGATCATGATTAACCCTGGCAGACAGTACTACATGATGAGACTGAAGTTGTTGAAAAATGTGCTGGTCACATATTATAGTTGCTAAATGAGAATTTTCCAGTCTGTGAAAATAAAGAAATCCATAGTGTAAAGTAAATGTGGATTTCTAATAGCTTTTGCAGCTATGAAGGAGCCTGGCATGAGGAAAGCAATACACTCTGTCAACATTAATATCCCTAAAGCAGCATGGAGAATGAGTAAAGCAGAATATTCTATTAGTTTCCATCAGCACCAGTCATGGCTGAGCTCTACTTCTAATCAAGTTTTGTGTTTTGTTGGATCTGTGTGTCTTTTACAGCCACACAGAGACCTGAAGGTCATAGCAGTTGACTGAAAACTACCAATATTGACTGCATAAGGAGCTGTAGAGAAAAAAAAGGAAATTGTTTGTCCCAAAACTTCTGCACTTTCACTCCTTTCCCATATCCTTCTCTTACTGCTAGGAATTTAAAAAAAAAAAA